>CATQJL010000020.1:0-32177 GCA_958299035.1 Cylicocyclus nassatus
CTTGGAGGTAAAAATGAAAATCTATGCTTTGTTGTTGTCTGTAATGATAACAATTAATTCAATCGTTCCATATGCTATGTTGAGTAATTCATATTATATTGATAGATATGGCTGGTCCCAAGATTTGGCAGATGGATTACAACAATTTATTTATGATGGTGCTGGTGCTATTCGTGATTTAATTGATAATGCAGATTCTAACCCCTTGGTTGGATGGTAATAACTCTTTGGTTAAAAAAGAGGACCCCGTGCAGACTCCGGCTGTTAATTATTATAATGAGTCAAGTAATACTACTTCTGTTGATATGCGTACTTATACATATAATCAGAAAACGTATAATACTACTTTGAATAATACATATCAGATGGTTAAAAAGGATTATAATACTACATATGATTTAAGAACGTATTCTTATAATCCTGTATATAATGATTATCGTACTTATGATTATCGTACTTATAATCAGTATACGTTCTATGATGATGATAATTATTATTACATAACCGAAAATAATATTACTAATCAGAATTACTATATTATTAATAAGTATGATGTAAATGATAATCGTTATTATTCGTATTATTTTGAGGTTAATGATACTCCTTCTTGGAATTTGACCGTTGATGATTTGCTTGGTATTTATTTTAATCATAATAATTATTATTATACTCGTTTGGATGATACTTCTGATTTACTTGGTTTGTGGCATCTTGATGGCAATTATAATAATGAATTGAATAATGGTATTTCATTAAATTATGGTTCTTCATCGTTTGTCAATTCGCGTTATGATGGTGGAATTAAAACTGATGTTCAATCTTCTCCAGAACAAAATGATGCCTGTATGACTATTACTGGCTTTGATGAGGATTCATATACTCTTGAATTTTGGTTTTGGAATATGTTACATAATGGAACATATGAATAAATTAGGTTCTACTTATGCTTGGCATCATTTAGCTTATGTGTATGATAAGTCTTTAGGAGTTTCTGATCTACAACGAAATCAAAAGGTTAGAGTTTTTATAGATGGTGTTGAACAACCTCGTTCTCCTTATTTGACATTTAGTGGTAATCCTAGTTTATATTATGGTTATACTATTCGTAATGAAGTTAATGCTTATGAATATAGTGGTAATTCTTTTTATATGAGTACTGATAAATATTATCCTATTCATTCTGAACCTGAACTTTATAATAATAATGTTTATTTTGGTTTTACTGATAATGTGGCTGCTGGTCATTCTATTGATAATACAAAAACATTTTCTTATGTTTCTTCTACTGGTTCTACTCGTGATAAAAAATATTTTGATTTAGGAACTAATATTGTTAATGTTCTTATTGATTCTGCACATAATATTATTTCTGATGGTACTGAGTATGCAAGTAAGTATTATCGGCCTTCTGCATCTTCAACTTATAGTGTTGAAATGAAAGAATGTATTATTGATGAAATGCGTTTGACAAAAGGTGTTTTGTATAATGGTACATTCTCCGTTCCATTACAAAAGTTTGATGCTGGTCATATATGGGTTGCCCCTCAAGGAATAGATTATAATTTTGGTGATATGGCATACCAAACAAATATAAATATAACCGATGTCCGTATTGGTGGTGCTCAATATACATATCCTCAGTTAGGTAATGTATATATTGACTTGAATTCTAATGGTGTTGGTTCAAGTGCTGCTATTTATGATGGTTCTGTATGGTTGCCTTTGAATTATGCAGTTTGGAATGGTTATCAATGGCAAGATGGAAAAAACTTTAATTTCCGTAACTTGACTTTTTACGATGTTGCTGTTTCAAGTGGTGAATTTGATAATGATTCATTAAGAGAAATCAATGAAAAACTCGGTTTGATTGATGAAAAACTTGGAACTGGTAATGATTTGTTGCGTTCTATCATTGCTTTATTAACTACTGGTGGTACTATTCAAGGTGTTGAATATAGTCAAGCTGATTTATCTAATATGAATAATGAATCCGTTTCTGCTTATAATCCTTTAGCAGAAAATGGTTCACAAGTTGAGGGTTCATTAACTTCTACTCTGTTAGGTTGGAAAGATGTTTTACTACCTTTTGTTGTTGCTCTTATTCTTTTGGTTATTGTTTTGACTATATTTAGAATCGTAATTGATTTAGGTGTATGGGTTGCTACGTTGTTTAGCGTAGCTTCAGTTCCTACACCGTCATACGATTTTAATAAAGGATTACAATGGTTTCAAGGTATACCATACGAGGAAAACGGTAATATTGTAGAACCGTTTTATGTGTTTACCTTTGGCAATGTTCATTTTACATTATATGATTTTTGTGTAATTGTGTTTAATGTTGTCTTTATTGGTGCCATGATTAAACTGGGTAAACGTTTGATTGGCAATATTAAAATGAAAGGAGAATGATAATGTATAAGTTTCTTTTGTTGTTATCGGATTTTGATACTTCTGGAAGTCTTAATCTTATTACTTGGTTAACTTCTATGGCAAATAAATTTATTATTGCCATTAAAAGACTTGTTTCTTATATCCGTTATTTTATCAATAATATATTAGCTGTGTCTGATTCCATTGATAGAGTTTCATCGTCTATTCGCGATGGTATTCGTAGCAATGTTATTAGAGTTGATACAATGGATGCAGATAGTATATCATTTCCCTTAAATAATATTTTCGGTATGGTTCGATATGTTGTTGGTGATGTTATTTATACTGAAATGTATTGCATTTTAATTGTTGGTGAGGCTTTTCTTGTATTCCAGATTATTAGAAGAATTATTGATATAATTGATTATATGAAGTCGATTCTTATTAATAAGGATTTGCATATTCAAAATGATACAAGAGGATTGAAAAAATTATTACATTTCTTTGGTAGTTGACATATTAATTAATAATATGTTATATATTAATTATCAAATAAAGGAGGTAAACGATATGATTTATAATCTTATTGCTACTTCAAGTGCTCCCACACTTGATTTAGAATTCGATGCATCTCAGATGTTCCAGTATACTAATACTATTACTTCAAGCCTTATGCCTGTTGTATATATTAGTGCCGGCTTTGCACTCGGATTTACAATCATTTATATGTTAAAGAATGCCTTTAATGGTAGACTTTAATCATTTCGGTGTGCTAATCGGCTGCACATCCTAACCGTTCATTAGTTATATGGTAGAGGGATAGTATAGTGATGCTATCCCTTATTCCATACTATGGAGGTGATAATTTGAAAAATAATGATTATTATATTTTAATTTTTGCTTTAATTGCCATAATAATGATTTTATCCATTATATATGGCATTAGATTTATGGAGGTTTTATGAAAATTAAAAAGATTAAAAATAAAATAGGCTTTTTAATCTGGGCTATTATAGGGTTTTTCCCTTGTAATGCTTTTATATAAAATTGGTGCAAATGCTGAAACTGTTAAAATTTATTTAACTACTAATTGTAGCCAAGGTTTTTATATTTCATCTACTGGTTTTAGACAAGTTTCTTCTGATAGAACTTCTGCTTATGTTCCTGTTTCGGCTGGTGTAACTTATTACATTGAATCTGGTTCCTCGGACTTTTGGTTTTTCACATCACTTGAATCTTCTCGATTTAATTTACGTATAACATCTTCTGATTATTTAGCTGGTTTTACTCCGTCTGTTGATGGATTTTTGTTTGATGGTCAACGTGATAATGGTTTGGTTTGTCATGCTATTTATGTTTATTATTATGCTGACTCTGGTCTAACAAAAACATTAACTGATATTTCAGTTAATAAGACAAAAATAACCTATTTTGTAGGTGAGGAATTTTTAATAAATGATATTTCAGTTGATGCACTTTATAGTGATTCATCATCTGAAAACGTGACAAATTTTACTGTTGATTATTCAAGTGTAAATATTAATGTAGCTGGTACTTACTCTATAAGTGTAACTTATGAGGGAATCACAAAAACAATTCCTATTGTGTATGAAAGTATTCCTGTTACATTAACTTCAATATCTGCTGTAAAGGGTAAAACAAATTTTTATGTTGGTGATACACTTAACACAAATGATTTTGTTGTTACTGGAATTTGGTCGGATGGTTCGGAAACTGTTCTTTCAGATTATACGGTTAATATAAGTGCAGTGCATATGAATGTTGTTGGTTCTTATCCTATTACGGTATTTTATGAGGATAAAACAACAACGGTATATATTACAGTAAATGCTATTGAGGAGCCACCGGTTGAGCCTCCTCTTGGTGATTTAACCACAACAAATGCACTTCTCCAAAAATTGGATATAGATTTTAATAATAACCTTTATGAAGTCCGTTTGTTATGTGGTTTTAATGTTGCTTTACTTATTGCATCAATCTTTTTACGGAGGAAATCATGACTATTGTATCTATTTTTATAATTCTTTATGTAGTGTTTTTTTATTTTGTGATTTGTCTTGGTCTTTTTGCCTTGGCAATTTATTTGATTCGTCTTATTAAAAGACTAAAAAAGGAGGAAAAGGATGCTTTATAAAATTGTTGTTTTCACATTTTTGATTTTGCTCCTGTTTGATTTAGGTGTCTGGATTGTAACAAATATCGCAAGATTATTTAGGGTTACACCAAATGATACACCCACTAAATTCTGGAAAGATTTGATGCATATAAAAAGAGGAGGTATATAAATGATTCCGGTTAATTATTATGCAGTTTTCGGTACGGTTATTGGCTTTACGATGATAATTTTATTGTGTGGTTGCTTAAAACGAGTAATGTCTTTTATAAAAGGCTTTGAGGTTATTTAAGGAGGAAAAGTATGTTTTATGTTATTAAACGTTCTGGTGTGACTTTTGGCAAGTCTGTTGCAGATATTAATAAAAAGTTGAATGCTCATTTTGATGTTGATGAGTTTAACGTTGTTGGTGCTGATTTTGTTGTTAATGTTGATGATACAGATTTGGAGTTTGTTCGTGATAAACAGAAAATGGAAAATCTTCTTTTTTCTGGATTCTTTAAGAAAGATAATTCCTTAAAGTATATCTGTGTATGTATGCTAATAATGGTAACTGTTATTTTCTTTAAGGTTCTTTCGTTAGGAGGTTGACTATGTCTGAGTTTGATATGCAGAAAATGATGATTCTTTCTCCACAAATATGGAGGGTGATAATCCTATTCAAGCAATTTATGATATTATTCCGACTTATGACCCCGTTCAACAGGCTATGCTTTTTAAGCTGCAGTTTTTTATTGATAAATGGGAACTGGAGCATGTTCATTCTTTTATAAAGAATTTTACTGCTCTTATGGCCAGTAATAAAAATCTGGGATTCTTTGGAAGTAAAACCTTGCAGAATATGCTTTCTGCTTATACTCAAAGTGATTTGATTAGAGGTATTAACATTAAGAGCAAGGAAAGCAATGATATTGTAAGAGGTGATTGATATGTATTTTCAATCACTTTATGCGTTCCTTAAAACGTTCCTTATCGGCTTTATAGCTGCATCACCTGCGATATTTATTATTGATTTGTTTTTGTTTAAAGGAGGAAATAATGAAGATTGATTATTGGTTTTATCTTGTTAATGAGGAATTGGATGATATACGATTAACTCCAAACGAATTTTATGAATTGATTGCTGGATATAAGGATTATAAGATTAAAACTATTGATACTGGTCTTTCTGTATTGCACTATTATGTTGTAGGTAGACGTATTGTTGCTTATATTGAGGAAAGGAAACATTTCTAATGGCTGGAGGTATTATAGGCATTTACGGACAACAAAGAAGTGGTAAAACACTTCTTTCTTATATCATTGCTCAAAATATATATGATGAATATTTTCGGCAAACTGGTAAAAAGTTAAGGGTTTATTCTAATCTTTTTGTTAAGCCAAATAATGATATGGATGTTATTTTTGTTAATTCTGTTGAGGAATTACCACTTGATTTAGATCCAAAGATAATTCTTTTAGATGAGATTTATAATGGTTGCGATTCAAACGATTTTAGAAGTCTTAAAGATATTTCGATATTCATCAATACTATTGGTAAGCAAAATGCTTTGCTTTTGTACACATCCATTGACGATTCAATGGTTTATAATCGCATAAGGAATCAGTGCAATCTTATTGTTTTGGTTAAAAAACGTGATAAGAATATATTTTATCGTGTTGTAGATCCAAATACAGTTTCGGTACATGATTATCGTGTAAAAATGTGTCCAACATTGTTCGAACGTATTCACTATGATACAAACTTCATTCCCTTGTTTTTTAATTGGGACATGTCAAGCTTTCAAACAAAGTTAAGGGAATTCTATAAAAATCTTTATGGGATTGATTTGTCTGCAGATTATTTCTCTAAAAAGTAAATACTGATTTTTCTTTGTTGTGCTCTGGTGAAACTTCAGTTCACCAGAGCATCTTTCTTTTTAGGTGGCTGCAGAAATTCCCTTGGCTTTTTTTGTGCGTTTCACATTGCCACGTTTCCGGAAACTGGATTGATACAATCGTTTGCGAGTAGCCTATGAATTATCGGCAGAAAATCGGCTTATTGCTTTGTTTACTATGGTTTTGGGGTGTTCCGAGGGAATCCCCCTCGGCGTAGTGGTTTAGAATGTCTATATGCGGGGAGTCCCGCCCTTAGTACAGTAGTGGTCTATTCTCTCTCTCTCTCTCTCTCTCTCTCTTGTTATCTCCTGTCTGCGTGTGCTACGTCTATTCTTCTGTGTGTAGTGGGTATGTCCTCTAAGGCTTAAACCATTTCATAACATAGTGGGTTGTGTAAAACTACCCCTTCCTCAAAAAAAATATATTTACTGGGTATCACGCATCGTGTTTTGCAACGGTACTCGGCACAATAAACAAAATAATCTTTTATATTTTGGTAAATATTACTATTTTTTTTTATGTTGTTATCCTTTATATTTATATTATCAAATATTAAAGGAGGTTCTATATGAGAACTATTAATTCTATTATTCCCTCTCTTGATTGGGATTTTCTGTCTGTTTGTAAGTTAAGAATATCATATCGTGGATATGGATTCTGCAAGGATTGTATTTATTATTCTGAATGCGCTGCACGTTTCCTTGCTATTTATCATAAGATTGCAGATTATTTCGTTAAGAATAATCTTTCTGTTCCTAACTCTATAAATGAGTTTGATTCTATTTTGAACTGCCCTCAGTTGTCATGCTATTTTTGGGAAAACATTTGCAATTTTGATGTGTTTCGTAATATTTTAATTGAAAAGTTGCATTAACCTTGGGGGGGGTACTGCGACCCCCCAAGGTACAAAGTACATTGTACCATCTACCAACAAAGTGTTAGGATTTGTTTATTATGTCAAGAAAAAATTTTCAAGGTTTTGCTATTGTCTTATATGATGAATCTGATTCTGATAAGGATAAATTTAAAAAGTTTTATGATGTTTTTTCTATTTATCCTTATGCTATGTCACCATGGCATACAAGGGATTTTGATTCATCTGGCAAAACTAAAAAAAAACATTGTCATATACTATTCCCGTCTATTACTGGATTAAAAAGTTTACTCGAAAAGAAACTTTCTGTTTATGTTGAATATGTGTATGATTTTGTTGGATATTATCATTATTTGTATCACTGGGATGTTAAAACAAATTGGTATTTGCCTAAAAAGGCTCAATATTGGAAAGCTGATATAAATGCATCTGATTCATTTTATGAGTTTTGTGATGAACATAATTTTGATTTATCTATGTCATCCTTTAAGCCTGTATCTGCTCCAGTTGATATTTTACCTAAAGTAATTTCATTTCTTTCAAATTTTACTGAATATAGTGAAGTGCTTGAGTGTATTATTCAAGATGGATTTGATAAGGATATAAGAAAATATATTATGGATAATAACTATGTTGTTACTTCTTATATCACTTCAAACCGTCACCGTCTGGAACTTTTTGAGAATGCTCGAAAAGTTGCTAAACTTAAGGATAGGGATGTTTCAGATCTGAATGTAATTTTGGTTGATGAAAATAAGAAATTACGCAAGGAATTAGAAACATTAAAGAAACTGGAAAATGTTGAATTTATTAAATCTTCACCATTTAATCAGTTTGATTTTTTTGATAAGTTTGTAAATAAATAGGAGGTTTTATGGGATATTTTTCTTTTGTTTTCTTTTATTGTTTTATGTTTGGCTGTTTATATAAAATATTAGGAGGATGATAATGTTTACAAAAATATTAGCTTTGATTTGTTTTTTTGCAATTCTTGTTTTAATTTATTTATATTATGGTCATTATTTGGATGATTGGTTAGGGTTTTGAAAATAATATTAAAAAGCCTATTGCAATTAATTAATTTATATGATATATATTAATTAACTTAATTAACCCATTCACATTTTAAGGAGGAAAATTAAATGAAAGCAAAATTAATGGGAAAATCAAATTTTAAGTCTAAAGAAGGTAAGGAACTTTATACTGTTGGTATTGCATACCAGAATGAACGTGTTGAAGGTCTTGCAGTTGGAACTTATTTTTGTAACAAGGATTTTTATGATGCTTGTACCACACCATTGATTGGTAAAGAAATCGAATGTTCTGTTTCATTCAAGTATAATTCTATTTCTTTCCCTGTTGAAGTAAAGCCTATTATTTAGGAGGTAAATAATGAATTGGTTATTGATTGTTGCTGGTGTTATTCTTTTCTTGGTTGTTGATTATATTAATGGTAAAATGATACAGAAAAGGAAAGCTGCCGAACAGAAAAAGCAAGCAGATGCAATTGCAAAATCTGTTGTTGAACAGTTTAATAATGCATCTGATGAGTTTAAGGAAGTCTTTACTGAAGATTCCGAAATTGAAACAATTGAATAAATAATTAAATAAGGGAAGTGCATTGCATTTCCCTTTTAATTTTCTTGGAGGTAAAAATGAAAATCTATGCTTTGTTGTTGTCTGTAATGATAACAATTAATTCAATCGTTCCATATGCTATGTTGAGTAATTCATATTATATTGATAGATATGGCTGGTCCCAAGATTTGGCAGATGGATTACAACAATTTATTTATGATGGTGCTGGTGCTATTCGTGATTTAATTGATAATGCAGATTCTAACCCTTGGTTGGATGGTAATAACTCTTTGGTTAAAAAAGAGGACCCCGTGCAGACTCCGGCTGTTAATTATTATAATGAGTCAAGTAATACTACTTCTGTTGATATGCGTACTTATACATATAATCAGAAAACGTATAATACTACTTTGAATAATACATATCAGATGGTTAAAAAGGATTATAATACTACATATGATTTAAGAACGTATTCTTATAATCCTGTATATAATGATTATCGTACTTATGATTATCGTACTTATAATCAGTATACGTTCTATGATGATGATAATTATTATTACATAACCGAAAATAATATTACTAATCAGAATTACTATATTATTAATAAGTATGATGTAAATGATAATCGTTATTATTCGTATTATTTTGAGGTTAATGATACTCCTTCTTGGAATTTGACCGTTGATGATTTGCTTGGTATTTATTTTAATCATAATAATTATTATTATACTCGTTTGGATGATACTTCTGATTTACTTGGTTTGTGGCATCTTGATGGCAATTATAATAATGAATTGAATAATGGTATTTCATTAAATTATGGTTCTTCATCGTTTGTCAATTCGCGTTATGATGGTGGAATTAAAACTGATGTTCAATCTTCTCCAGAACAAAATGATGCCTGTATGACTATTACTGGCTTTGATGAGGATTCATATACTCTTGAATTTTGGTTTTGGAATATGTTACATAATGGAACATATGATAAATTAGGTTCTACTTATGCTTGGCATCATTTAGCTTATGTGTATGATAAGTCTTTAGGAGTTTCTGATCTACAACGAAATCAAAAGGTTAGAGTTTTTATAGATGGTGTTGAACAACCTCGTTCTCCTTATTTGACATTTAGTGGTAATCCTAGTTTATATTATGGTTATACTATTCGTAATGAAGTTAATGCTTATGAATATAGTGGTAATTCTTTTTATATGAGTACTGATAAATATTATCCTATTCATTCTGAACCTGAACTTTATAATAATAATGTTTATTTTGGTTTTACTGATAATGTGGCTGCTGGTCATTCTATTGATAATACAAAAACATTTTCTTATGTTTCTTCTACTGGTTCTACTCGTGATAAAAAATATTTTGATTTAGGAACTAATATTGTTAATGTTCTTATTGATTCTGCACATAATATTATTTCTGATGGTACTGAGTATGCAAGTAAGTATTATCGGCCTTCTGCATCTTCAACTTATAGTGTTGAAATGAAAGAATGTATTATTGATGAAATGCGTTTGACAAAAGGTGTTTTGTATAATGGTACATTCTCCGTTCCATTACAAAAGTTTGATGCTGGTCATATATGGGTTGCCCCTCAAGGAATAGATTATAATTTTGGTGATATGGCATACCAAACAAATATAAATATAACCGATGTCCGTATTGGTGGTGCTCAATATACATATCCTCAGTTAGGTAATGTATATATTGACTTGAATTCTAATGGTGTTGGTTCAAGTGCTGCTATTTATGATGGTTCTGTATGGTTGCCTTTGAATTATGCAGTTTGGAATGGTTATCAATGGCAAGATGGAAAAAACTTTAATTTCCGTAACTTGACTTTTTACGATGTTGCTGTTTCAAGTGGTGAATTTGATAATGATTCATTAAGAGAAATCAATGAAAAACTCGGTTTGATTGATGAAAAACTTGGAACTGGTAATGATTTGTTGCGTTCTATCATTGCTTTATTAACTACTGGTGGTACTATTCAAGGTGTTGAATATAGTCAAGCTGATTTATCTAATATGAATAATGAATCCGTTTCTGCTTATAATCCTTTAGCAGAAAATGGTTCACAAGTTGAGGGTTCATTAACTTCTACTCTGTTAGGTTGGAAAGATGTTTTACTACCTTTTGTTGTTGCTCTTATTCTTTTGGTTATTGTTTTGACTATATTTAGAATCGTAATTGATTTAGGTGTATGGGTTGCTACGTTGTTTAGCGTAGCTTCAGTTCCTACACCGTCATACGATTTTAATAAAGGATTACAATGGTTTCAAGGTATACCATACGAGGAAAACGGTAATATTGTAGAACCGTTTTATGTGTTTACCTTTGGCAATGTTCATTTTACATTATATGATTTTTGTGTAATTGTGTTTAATGTTGTCTTTATTGGTGCCATGATTAAACTGGGTAAACGTTTGATTGGCAATATTAAAATGAAAGGAGAATGATAATGTATAAGTTTCTTTTGTTGTTATCGGATTTTGATACTTCTGGAAGTCTTAATCTTATTACTTGGTTAACTTCTATGGCAAATAAATTTATTATTGCCATTAAAAGACTTGTTTCTTATATCCGTTATTTTATCAATAATATATTAGCTGTGTCTGATTCCATTGATAGAGTTTCATCGTCTATTCGCGATGGTATTCGTAGCAATGTTATTAGAGTTGATACAATGGATGCAGATAGTATATCATTTCCCTTAAATAATATTTTCGGTATGGTTCGATATGTTGTTGGTGATGTTATTTATACTGAAATGTATTGCATTTTAATTGTTGGTGAGGCTTTTCTTGTATTCCAGATTATTAGAAGAATTATTGATATAATTGATTATATGAAGTCGATTCTTATTAATAAGGATTTGCATATTCAAAATGATACAAGAGGATTGAAAAAATTATTACATTTCTTTGGTAGTTGACATATTAATTAATAATATGTTATATATTAATTATCAAATAAAGGAGGTAAACGATATGATTTATAATCTTATTGCTACTTCAAGTGCTCCCACACTTGATTTAGAATTCGATGCATCTCAGATGTTCCAGTATACTAATACTATTACTTCAAGCCTTATGCCTGTTGTATATATTAGTGCCGGCTTTGCACTCGGATTTACAATCATTTATATGTTAAAGAATGCCTTTAATGGTAGACTTTAATCATTTCGGTGTGCTAATCGGCTGCACATCCTAACCGTTCATTAGTTATATGGTAGAGGGATAGTATAGTGATGCTATCCCTTATTCCATACTATGGAGGTGATAATTTGAAAAATAATGATTATTATATTTTAATTTTTGCTTTAATTGCCATAATAATGATTTTATCCATTATATATGGCATTAGATTTATGGAGGTTTTATGAAAATTAAAAAGATTAAAAATAAAATAGGCTTTTTAATCTGGGCTATTATAGGGTTTTCCCTTGTAATGCTTTTATATAAAATTGGTGCAAATGCTGAAACTGTTAAAATTTATTTAACTACTAATTGTAGCCAAGGTTTTTATATTTCATCTACTGGTTTTAGACAAGTTTCTTCTGATAGAACTTCTGCTTATGTTCCTGTTTCGGCTGGTGTAACTTATTACATTGAATCTGGTTCCTCGGACTTTTGGTTTTTCACATCACTTGAATCTTCTCGATTTAATTTACGTATAACATCTTCTGATTATTTAGCTGGTTTTACTCCGTCTGTTGATGGATTTTTGTTTGATGGTCAACGTGATAATGGTTTGGTTTGTCATGCTATTTATGTTTATTATTATGCTGACTCTGGTCTAACAAAAACATTAACTGATATTTCAGTTAATAAGACAAAAATAACCTATTTTGTAGGTGAGGAATTTTTAATAAATGATATTTCAGTTGATGCACTTTATAGTGATTCATCATCTGAAAACGTGACAAATTTTACTGTTGATTATTCAAGTGTAAATATTAATGTAGCTGGTACTTACTCTATAAGTGTAACTTATGAGGGAATCACAAAAACAATTCCTATTGTGTATGAAAGTATTCCTGTTACATTAACTTCAATATCTGCTGTAAAGGGTAAAACAAATTTTTATGTTGGTGATACACTTAACACAAATGATTTTGTTGTTACTGGAATTTGGTCGGATGGTTCGGAAACTGTTCTTTCAGATTATACGGTTAATATAAGTGCAGTGCATATGAATGTTGTTGGTTCTTATCCTATTACGGTATTTTATGAGGATAAAACAACAACGGTATATATTACAGTAAATGCTATTGAGGAGCCACCGGTTGAGCCTCCTCTTGGTGATTTAACCACAACAAATGCACTTCTCCAAAAATTGGATATAGATTTTAATAATAACCTTTATGAAGTCCGTTTGTTATGTGGTTTTAATGTTGCTTTACTTATTGCATCAATCTTTTTACGGAGGAAATCATGACTATTGTATCTATTTTTATAATTCTTTATGTAGTGCTTTTTTATTTTGTGATTTGTCTTGGTCTTTTTGCCTTGGCAATTTATTTGATTCGTCTTATTAAAAGACTAAAAAAGGAGGAAAAGGATGCTTTATAAAATTGTTGTTTTCACATTTTTGATTTTGCTCCTGTTTGATTTAGGTGTCTGGATTGTAACAAATATCGCAAGATTATTTAGGGTTACACCAAATGATACACCCACTAAATTCTGGAAAGATTTGATGCATATAAAAAGAGGAGGTATATAAATGATTCCGGTTAATTATTATGCAGTTTTCGGTACGGTTATTGGCTTTACGATGATAATTTTATTGTGTGGTTGCTTAAAACGAGTAATGTCTTTTATAAAAGGCTTTGAGGTTATTTAAGGAGGAAAAGTATGTTTTATGTTATTAAACGTTCTGGTGTGACTTTTGGCAAGTCTGTTGCAGATATTAATAAAAAGTTGAATGCTCATTTTGATGTTGATGAGTTTAACGTTGTTGGTGCTGATTTTGTTGTTAATGTTGATGATACAGATTTGGAGTTTGTTCGTGATAAACAGAAAATGGAAAATCTTCTTTTTTCTGGATTCTTTAAGAAAGATAATTCCTTAAAGTATATCTGTGTATGTATGCTAATAATGGTAACTGTTATTTTCTTTAAGGTTCTTTCGTTAGGAGGTTGACTATGTCTGAGTTTGATATGCAGAAAATGATGGATTCTTTCTCCACAAATATGGAGGGTGATAATCCTATTCAAGCAATTTATGATATTATTCCGACTTATGACCCCGTTCAACAGGCTATGCTTTTTAAGCTGCAGTTTTTTATTGATAAATGGGAACTGGAGCATGTTCATTCTTTTATAAAGAATTTTACTGCTCTTATGGCCAGTAATAAAAATCTGGGATTCTTTGGAAGTAAAACCTTGCAGAATATGCTTTCTGCTTATACTCAAAGTGATTTGATTAGAGGTATTAACATTAAGAGCAAGGAAAGCAATGATATTGTAAGAGGTGATTGATATGTATTTTCAATCACTTTATGCGTTCCTTAAAACGTTCCTTATCGGCTTTATAGCTGCATCACCTGCGATATTTATTATTGATTTGTTTTTGTTTAAAGGAGGAAATAATGAAGATTGATTATTGGTTTTATCTTGTTAATGAGGAATTGGATGATATACGATTAACTCCAAACGAATTTTATGAATTGATTGCTGGATATAAGGATTATAAGATTAAAACTATTGATACTGGTCTTTCTGTATTGCACTATTATGTTGTAGGTAGACGTATTGTTGCTTATATTGAGGAAAGGAAACATTTCTAATGGCTGGAGGTATTATAGGCATTTACGGACAACAAAGAAGTGGTAAAACACTTCTTTCTTATATCATTGCTCAAAATATATATGATGAATATTTTCGGCAAACTGGTAAAAAGTTAAGGGTTTATTCTAATCTTTTTGTTAAGCCAAATAATGATATGGATGTTATTTTTGTTAATTCTGTTGAGGAATTACCACTTGATTTAGATCCAAAGATAATTCTTTTAGATGAGATTTATAATGGTTGCGATTCAAACGATTTTAGAAGTCTTAAAGATATTTCGATATTCATCAATACTATTGGTAAGCAAAATGCTTTGCTTTTGTACACATCCATTGACGATTCAATGGTTTATAATCGCATAAGGAATCAGTGCAATCTTATTGTTTTGGTTAAAAAACGTGATAAGAATATATTTTATCGTGTTGTAGATCCAAATACAGTTTCGGTACATGATTATCGTGTAAAAATGTGTCCAACATTGTTCGAACGTATTCACTATGATACAAACTTCATTCCCTTGTTTTTTAATTGGGACATGTCAAGCTTTCAAACAAAGTTAAGGGAATTCTATAAAAATCTTTATGGGATTGATTTGTCTGCAGATTATTTCTCTAAAAAGTAAATACTGATTTTTCTTTGTTGTGCTCTGGTGAAACTTCAGTTCACCAGAGCATCTTTCTTTTTAGGTGGCTGCAGAAATTCCCTTGGCTTTTTTTGTGCGTTTCACATTGCCACGTTTCCGGAAACTGGATTGATACAATCGTTTGCGAGTAGCCTATGAATTATCGGCAGAAAATCGGCTTATTGCTTTGTTTACTATGGTTTTGGGGTGTTCCGAGGGAATCCCCCTCGGCGTAGTGGTTTAGAATGTCTATATGCGGGGAGTCCCGCCCTTAGTACAGTAGTGGTCTATTCTCTCTCTCTCTCTCTCTCTCTCTCTCTTGTTATCTCCTGTCTGCGTGTGCTACGTCTATTCTTCTGTGTGTAGTGGGTATGTCCTCTAAGGCTAAACCATTTCATAACATAGTGGGTTGTGTAAAACTACCCCTTCCTCAAAAAAAATATATTTACTGGGTATCACGCATCGTGTTTTGCAACGGTACTCGGCACAATAAACAAAATAATCTTTTATATTTTGGTAAATATTACTATTTTTTTTTATGTTGTTATCCTTTATATTTATATTATCAAATATTAAAGGAGGTTCTATATGAGAACTATTAATTCTATTATTCCCTCTCTTGATTGGGATTTTCTGTCTGTTTGTAAGTTAAGAATATCATATCGTGGATATGGATTCTGCAAGGATTGTATTTATTATTCTGAATGCGCTGCACGTTTCCTTGCTATTTATCATAAGATTGCAGATTATTTCGTTAAGAATAATCTTTCTGTTCCTAACTCTATAAATGAGTTTGATTCTATTTTGAACTGCCCTCAGTTGTCATGCTATTTTTGGGAAAACATTTGCAATTTTGATGTGTTTCGTAATATTTTAATTGAAAAGTTGCATTAACCTTGGGGGGGGTACTGCGACCCCCCAAGGTACAAAGTACATTGTACCATCTACCAACAAAGTGTTAGGATTTGTTTATTATGTCAAGAAAAAATTTTCAAGGTTTTGCTATTGTCTTATATGATGAATCTGATTCTGATAAGGATAAATTTAAAAAGTTTTATGATGTTTTTTCTATTTATCCTTATGCTATGTCACCATGGCATACAAGGGATTTTGATTCATCTGGCAAAACTAAAAAAAAACATTGTCATATACTATTCCCGTCTATTACTGGATTAAAAAGTTTACTCGAAAAGAAACTTTCTGTTTATGTTGAATATGTGTATGATTTTGTTGGATATTATCATTATTTGTATCACTGGGATGTTAAAACAAATTGGTATTTGCCTAAAAAGGCTCAATATTGGAAAGCTGATATAAATGCATCTGATTCATTTTATGAGTTTTGTGATGAACATAATTTTGATTTATCTATGTCATCCTTTAAGCCTGTATCTGCTCCAGTTGATATTTTACCTAAAGTAATTTCATTTCTTTCAAATTTTACTGAATATAGTGAAGTGCTTGAGTGTATTATTCAAGATGGATTTGATAAGGATATAAGAAAATATATTATGGATAATAACTATGTTGTTACTTCTTATATCACTTCAAACCGTCACCGTCTGGAACTTTTTGAGAATGCTCGAAAAGTTGCTAAACTTAAGGATAGGGATGTTTCAGATCTGAATGTAATTTTGGTTGATGAAAATAAGAAATTACGCAAGGAATTAGAAACATTAAAGAAACTGGAAAATGTTGAATTTATTAAATCTTCACCATTTAATCAGTTTGATTTTTTTGATAAGTTTGTAAATAAATAGGAGGTTTTATGGGATATTTTCTTTTGTTTTCTTTTATTGTTTTATGTTTGGCTGTTTATATAAAATATTAGGAGGATGATAATGTTTACAAAAATATTAGCTTTGATTTGTTTTTTTGCAATTCTTGTTTTAATTTATTTATATTATGGTCATTATTTGGATGATTGGTTAGGGTTTTGAAAATAATATTAAAAAGCCTATTGCAATTAATTAATTTATATGATATATATTAATTAACTTAATTAACCCATTCACATTTTAAGGAGGAAAATTAAATGAAAGCAAAATTAATGGGAAAATCAAATTTTAAGTCTAAAGAAGGTAAGGAACTTTATACTGTTGGTATTGCATACCAGAATGAACGTGTTGAAGGTCTTGCAGTTGGAACTTATTTTTGTAACAAGGATTTTTATGATGCTTGTACCACACCATTGATTGGTAAAGAAATCGAATGTTCTGTTTCATTCAAGTATAATTCTATTTCTTTCCCTGTTGAAGTAAAGCCTATTATTTAGGAGGTAAATAATGAATTGGTTATTGATTGTTGCTGGTGTTATTCTTTTCTTGGTTGTTGATTATATTAATGGTAAAATGATACAGAAAAGGAAAGCTGCCGAACAGAAAAAGCAAGCAGATGCAATTGCAAAATCTGTTGTTGAACAGTTTAATAATGCATCTGATGAGTTTAAGGAAGTCTTTACTGAAGATTCCGAAATTGAAACAATTGAATAAATAATTAAATAAGGGAAGTGCATTGCATTTCCCTTTTAATTTTCTTGGAGGTAAAAATGAAAATCTATGCTTTGTTGTTGTCTGTAATGATAACAATTAATTCAATCGTTCCATATGCTATGTTGAGTAATTCATATTATATTGATAGATATGGCTGGTCCCAAGATTTGGCAGATGGATTACAACAATTTATTTATGATGGTGCTGGTGCTATTCGTGATTTAATTGATAATGCAGATTCTAACCCTTGGTTGGATGGTAATAACTCTTTGGTTAAAAAAGAGGACCCCGTGCAGACTCCGGCTGTTAATTATTATAATGAGTCAAGTAATACTACTTCTGTTGATATGCGTACTTATACATATAATCAGAAAACGTATAATACTACTTTGAATAATACATATCAGATGGTTAAAAAGGATTATAATACTACATATGATTTAAGAACGTATTCTTATAATCCTGTATATAATGATTATCGTACTTATGATTATCGTACTTATAATCAGTATACGTTCTATGATGATGATAATTATTATTACATAACCGAAAATAATATTACTAATCAGAATTACTATATTATTAATAAGTATGATGTAAATGATAATCGTTATTATTCGTATTATTTTGAGGTTAATGATACTCCTTCTTGGAATTTGACCGTTGATGATTTGCTTGGTATTTATTTTAATCATAATAATTATTATTATACTCGTTTGGATGATACTTCTGATTTACTTGGTTTGTGGCATCTTGATGGCAATTATAATAATGAATTGAATAATGGTATTTCATTAAATTATGGTTCTTCATCGTTTGTCAATTCGCGTTATGATGGTGGAATTAAAACTGATGTTCAATCTTCTCCAGAACAAAATGATGCCTGTATGACTATTACTGGCTTTGATGAGGATTCATATACTCTTGAATTTTGGTTTTGGAATATGTTACATAATGGAACATATGATAAATTAGGTTCTACTTATGCTTGGCATCATTTAGCTTATGTGTATGATAAGTCTTTAGGAGTTTCTGATCTACAACGAAATCAAAAGGTTAGAGTTTTTATAGATGGTGTTGAACAACCTCGTTCTCCTTATTTGACATTTAGTGGTAATCCTAGTTTATATTATGGTTATACTATTCGTAATGAAGTTAATGCTTATGAATATAGTGGTAATTCTTTTTATATGAGTACTGATAAATATTATCCTATTCATTCTGAACCTGAACTTTATAATAATAATGTTTATTTTGGTTTTACTGATAATGTGGCTGCTGGTCATTCTATTGATAATACAAAAACATTTTCTTATGTTTCTTCTACTGGTTCTACTCGTGATAAAAAATATTTTGATTTAGGAACTAATATTGTTAATGTTCTTATTGATTCTGCACATAATATTATTTCTGATGGTACTGAGTATGCAAGTAAGTATTATCGGCCTTCTGCATCTTCAACTTATAGTGTTGAAATGAAAGAATGTATTATTGATGAAATGCGTTTGACAAAAGGTGTTTTGTATAATGGTACATTCTCCGTTCCATTACAAAAGTTTGATGCTGGTCATATATGGGTTGCCCCTCAAGGAATAGATTATAATTTTGGTGATATGGCATACCAAACAAATATAAATATAACCGATGTCCGTATTGGTGGTGCTCAATATACATATCCTCAGTTAGGTAATGTATATATTGACTTGAATTCTAATGGTGTTGGTTCAAGTGCTGCTATTTATGATGGTTCTGTATGGTTGCCTTTGAATTATGCAGTTTGGAATGGTTATCAATGGCAAGATGGAAAAAACTTTAATTTCCGTAACTTGACTTTTTACGATGTTGCTGTTTCAAGTGGTGAATTTGATAATGATTCATTAAGAGAAATCAATGAAAAACTCGGTTTGATTGATGAAAAACTTGGAACTGGTAATGATTTGTTGCGTTCTATCATTGCTTTATTAACTACTGGTGGTACTATTCAAGGTGTTGAATATAGTCAAGCTGATTTATCTAATATGAATAATGAATCCGTTTCTGCTTATAATCCTTTAGCAGAAAATGGTTCACAAGTTGAGGGTTCATTAACTTCTACTCTGTTAGGTTGGAAAGATGTTTTACTACCTTTTGTTGTTGCTCTTATTCTTTTGGTTATTGTTTTGACTATATTTAGAATCGTAATTGATTTAGGTGTATGGGTTGCTACGTTGTTTAGCGTAGCTTCAGTTCCTACACCGTCATACGATTTTAATAAAGGATTACAATGGTTTCAAGGTATACCATACGAGGAAAACGGTAATATTGTAGAACCGTTTTATGTGTTTACCTTTGGCAATGTTCATTTTACATTATATGATTTTTGTGTAATTGTGTTTAATGTTGTCTTTATTGGTGCCATGATTAAACTGGGTAAACGTTTGATTGGCAATATTAAAATGAAAGGAGAATGATAATGTATAAGTTTCTTTTGTTGTTATCGGATTTTGATACTTCTGGAAGTCTTAATCTTATTACTTGGTTAACTTCTATGGCAAATAAATTTATTATTGCCATTAAAAGACTTGTTTCTTATATCCGTTATTTTATCAATAATATATTAGCTGTGTCTGATTCCATTGATAGAGTTTCATCGTCTATTCGCGATGGTATTCGTAGCAATGTTATTAGAGTTGATACAATGGATGCAGATAGTATATCATTTCCCTTAAATAATATTTTCGGTATGGTTCGATATGTTGTTGGTGATGTTATTTATACTGAAATGTATTGCATTTTAATTGTTGGTGAGGCTTTTCTTGTATTCCAGATTATTAGAAGAATTATTGATATAATTGATTATATGAAGTCGATTCTTATTAATAAGGATTTGCATATTCAAAATGATACAAGAGGATTGAAAAAATTATTACATTTCTTTGGTAGTTGACATATTAATTAATAATATGTTATATATTAATTATCAAATAAAGGAGGTAAACGATATGATTTATAATCTTATTGCTACTTCAAGTGCTCCCACACTTGATTTAGAATTCGATGCATCTCAGATGTTCCAGTATACTAATACTATTACTTCAAGCCTTATGCCTGTTGTATATATTAGTGCCGGCTTTGCACTCGGATTTACAATCATTTATATGTTAAAGAATGCCTTTAATGGTAGACTTTAATCATTTCGGTGTGCTAATCGGCTGCACATCCTAACCGTTCATTAGTTATATGGTAGAGGGATAGTATAGTGATGCTATCCCTTATTCCATACTATGGAGGTGATAATTTGAAAAATAATGATTATTATATTTTAATTTTTGCTTTAATTGCCATAATAATGATTTTATCCATTATATATGGCATTAGATTTATGGAGGTTTTATGAAAATTAAAAAGATTAAAAATAAAATAGGCTTTTTAATCTGGGCTATTATAGGGTTTTCCCTTGTAATGCTTTTATATAAAATTGGTGCAAATGCTGAAACTGTTAAAATTTATTTAACTACTAATTGTAGCCAAGGTTTTTATATTTCATCTACTGGTTTTAGACAAGTTTCTTCTGATAGAACTTCTGCTTATGTTCCTGTTTCGGCTGGTGTAACTTATTACATTGAATCTGGTTCCTCGGACTTTTGGTTTTTCACATCACTTGAATCTTCTCGATTTAATTTACGTATAACATCTTCTGATTATTTAGCTGGTTTTACTCCGTCTGTTGATGGATTTTTGTTTGATGGTCAACGTGATAATGGTTTGGTTTGTCATGCTATTTATGTTTATTATTATGCTGACTCTGGTCTAACAAAAACATTAACTGATATTTCAGTTAATAAGACAAAAATAACCTATTTTGTAGGTGAGGAATTTTTAATAAATGATATTTCAGTTGATGCACTTTATAGTGATTCATCATCTGAAAACGTGACAAATTTTACTGTTGATTATTCAAGTGTAAATATTAATGTAGCTGGTACTTACTCTATAAGTGTAACTTATGAGGGAATCACAAAAACAATTCCTATTGTGTATGAAAGTATTCCTGTTACATTAACTTCAATATCTGCTGTAAAGGGTAAAACAAATTTTTATGTTGGTGATACACTTAACACAAATGATTTTGTTGTTACTGGAATTTGGTCGGATGGTTCGGAAACTGTTCTTTCAGATTATACGGTTAATATAAGTGCAGTGCATATGAATGTTGTTGGTTCTTATCCTATTACGGTATTTTATGAGGATAAAACAACAACGGTATATATTACAGTAAATGCTATTGAGGAGCCACCGGTTGAGCCTCCTCTTGGTGATTTAACCACAACAAATGCACTTCTCCAAAAATTGGATATAGATTTTAATAATAACCTTTATGAAGTCCGTTTGTTATGTGGTTTTAATGTTGCTTTACTTATTGCATCAATCTTTTTACGGAGGAAATCATGACTATTGTATCTATTTTTATAATTCTTTATGTAGTGCTTTTTTATTTTGTGATTTGTCTTGGTCTTTTTGCCTTGGCAATTTATTTGATTCGTCTTATTAAAAGACTAAAAAAGGAGGAAAAGGATGCTTTATAAAATTGTTGTTTTCACATTTTTGATTTTGCTCCTGTTTGATTTAGGTGTCTGGATTGTAACAAATATCGCAAGATTATTTAGGGTTACACCAAATGATACACCCACTAAATTCTGGAAAGATTTGATGCATATAAAAAGAGGAGGTATATAAATGATTCCGGTTAATTATTATGCAGTTTTCGGTACGGTTATTGGCTTTACGATGATAATTTTATTGTGTGGTTGCTTAAAACGAGTAATGTCTTTTATAAAAGGCTTTGAGGTTATTTAAGGAGGAAAAGTATGTTTTATGTTATTAAACGTTCTGGTGTGACTTTTGGCAAGTCTGTTGCAGATATTAATAAAAAGTTGAATGCTCATTTTGATGTTGATGAGTTTAACGTTGTTGGTGCTGATTTTGTTGTTAATGTTGATGATACAGATTTGGAGTTTGTTCGTGATAAACAGAAAATGGAAAATCTTCTTTTTTCTGGATTCTTTAAGAAAGATAATTCCTTAAAGTATATCTGTGTATGTATGCTAATAATGGTAACTGTTATTTTCTTTAAGGTTCTTTCGTTAGGAGGTTGACTATGTCTGAGTTTGATATGCAGAAAATGATGGATTCTTTCTCCACAAATATGGAGGGTGATAATCCTATTCAAGCAATTTATGATATTATTCCGACTTATGACCCCGTTCAACAGGCTATGCTTTTTAAGCTGCAGTTTTTTATTGATAAATGGGAACTGGAGCATGTTCATTCTTTTATAAAGAATTTTACTGCTCTTATGGCCAGTAATAAAAATCTGGGATTCTTTGGAAGTAAAACCTTGCAGAATATGCTTTCTGCTTATACTCAAAGTGATTTGATTAGAGGTATTAACATTAAGAGCAAGGAAAGCAATGATATTGTAAGAGGTGATTGATATGTATTTTCAATCACTTTATGCGTTCCTTAAAACGTTCCTTATCGGCTTTATAGCTGCATCACCTGCGATATTTATTATTGATTTGTTTTTGTTTAAAGGAGGAAATAATGAAGATTGATTATTGGTTTTATCTTGTTAATGAGGAATTGGATGATATACGATTAACTCCAAACGAATTTTATGAATTGATTGCTGGATATAAGGATTATAAGATTAAAACTATTGATACTGGTCTTTCTGTATTGCACTATTATGTTGTAGGTAGACGTATTGTTGCTTATATTGAGGAAAGGAAACATTTCTAATGGCTGGAGGTATTATAGGCATTTACGGACAACAAAGAAGTGGTAAAACACTTCTTTCTTATATCATTGCTCAAAATATATATGATGAATATTTTCGGCAAACTGGTAAAAAGTTAAGGGTTTATTCTAATCTTTTTGTTAAGCCAAATAATGATATGGATGTTATTTTTGTTAATTCTGTTGAGGAATTACCACTTGATTTAGATCCAAAGATAATTCTTTTAGATGAGATTTATAATGGTTGCGATTCAAACGATTTTAGAAGTCTTAAAGATATTTCGATATTCATCAATACTATTGGTAAGCAAAATGCTTTGCTTTTGTACACATCCATTGACGATTCAATGGTTTATAATCGCATAAGGAATCAGTGCAATCTTATTGTTTTGGTTAAAAAACGTGATAAGAATATATTTTATCGTGTTGTAGATCCAAATACAGTTTCGGTACATGATTATCGTGTAAAAATGTGTCCAACATTGTTCGAACGTATTCACTATGATACAAACTTCATTCCCTTGTTTTTTAATTGGGACATGTCAAGCTTTCAAACAAAGTTAAGGGAATTCTATAAAAATCTTTATGGGATTGATTTGTCTGCAGATTATTTCTCTAAAAAGTAAATACTGATTTTTCTTTGTTGTGCTCTGGTGAAACTTCAGTTCACCAGAGCATCTTTCTTTTTAGGTGGCTGCAGAAATTCCCTTGGCTTTTTTTGTGCGTTTCACATTGCCACGTTTCCGGAAACTGGATTGATACAATCGTTTGCGAGTAGCCTATGAATTATCGGCAGAAAATCGGCTTATTGCTTTGTTTACTATGGTTTTGGGGTGTTCCGAGGGAATCCCCCTCGGCGTAGTGGTTTAGAATGTCTATATGCGGGGAGTCCCGCCCTTAGTACAGTAGTGGTCTATTCTCTCTCTCTCTCTCTCTCTCTCTCTTGTTATCTCCTGTCTGCGTGTGCTACGTCTATTCTTCTGTGTGTAGTGGGTATGTCCTCTAAGGCTAAACCATTTCATAACATAGTGGGTTGTGTAAAACTACCCCTTCCTCAAAAAAAATATATTTACTGGGTATCACGCATCGTGTTTTGCAACGGTACTCGGCACAATAAACAAAATAATCTTTTATATTTTGGTAAATATTACTATTTTTTTTTATGTTGTTATCCTTTATATTTATATTATCAAATATTAAAGGAGGTTCTATATGAGAACTATTAATTCTATTATTCCCTCTCTTGATTGGGATTTTCTGTCTGTTTGTAAGTTAAGAATATCATATCGTGGATATGGATTCTGCAAGGATTGTATTTATTATTCTGAATGCGCTGCACGTTTCCTTGCTATTTATCATAAGATTGCAGATTATTTCGTTAAGAATAATCTTTCTGTTCCTAACTCTATAAATGAGTTTGATTCTATTTTGAACTGCCCTCAGTTGTCATGCTATTTTTGGGAAAACATTTGCAATTTTGATGTGTTTCGTAATATTTTAATTGAAAAGTTGCATTAACCTTGGGGGGGGTACTGCGACCCCCCAAGGTACAAAGTACATTGTACCATCTACCAACAAAGTGTTAGGATTTGTTTATTATGTCAAGAAAAAATTTTCAAGGTTTTGCTATTGTCTTATATGATGAATCTGATTCTGATAAGGATAAATTTAAAAAGTTTTATGATGTTTTTTCTATTTATCCTTATGCTATGTCACCATGGCATACAAGGGATTTTGATTCATCTGGCAAAACTAAAAAAAAAACATTGTCATATACTATTCCCGTCTATTACTGGATTAAAAAGTTTACTCGAAAAGAAACTTTCTGTTTATGTTGAATATGTGTATGATTTTGTTGGATATTATCATTATTTTGTATCACTGGGATGTTAAAACAAATTGGTATTTGCCTAAAAAGGCTCAATATTGGAAAGCTGATATAAATGCATCTGATTCATTTTATGAGTTTTGTGATGAACATAATTTTGATTTATCTATGTCATCCTTTAAGCCTGTATCTGCTCCAGTTGATATTTTACCTAAAGTAATTTCATTTCTTTCAAATTTTACTGAATATAGTGAAGTGCTTGAGTGTATTATTCAAGATGGATTTGATAAGGATATAAGAAAATATATTATGGATAATAACTATGTTGTTACTTCTTATATCACTTCAAACCGTCACCGTCTGGAACTTTTTGAGAATGCTCGAAAAGTTGCTAAACTTAAGGATAGGGATGTTTCAGATCTGAATGTAATTTTGGTTGATGAAAATAAGAAATTACGCAAGGAATTAGAAACATTAAAGAAACTGGAAAATGTTGAATTTATTAAATCTTCACCATTTAATCAGTTTGATTTTTTTGATAAGTTTGTAAATAAATAGGAGGTTTTATGGGATATTTTCTTTTGTTTTCTTTTATTGTTTTATGTTTGGCTGTTTATATAAAATATTAGGAGGATGATAATGTTTACAAAAATATTAGCTTTGATTTGTTTTTTTTGCAATTCTTGTTTTAATTTATTTATATTATGGTCATTATTTGGATGATTGGTTAGGGTTTTGAAAATAATATTAAAAAGCCTATTGCAATTAATTAATTTATATGATATATATTAATTAACTTAATTAACCCATTCACATTTTAAGGAGGAAAATTAAATGAAAGCAAAATTAATGGGAAAATCAAATTTTAAGTCTAAAGAAGGTAAGGAACTTTATACTGTTGGTATTGCATACCAGAATGAACGTGTTGAAGGTCTTGCAGTTGGAACTTATTTTTGTAACAAGGATTTTTATGATGCTTGTACCACACCATTGATTGGTAAAGAAATCGAATGTTCTGTTTCATTCAAGTATAATTCTATTTCTTTCCCTGTTGAAGTAAAGCCTATTATTTAGGAGGTAAATAATGAATTGGTTATTGATTGTTGCTGGTGTTATTCTTTTCTTGGTTGTTGATTATATTAATGGTAAAATGATACAGAAAAGGAAAGCTGCCGAACAGAAAAAGCAAGCAGATGCAATTGCAAAATCTGTTGTTGAACAGTTTAATAATGCATCTGATGAGTTTAAGGAAGTCTTTACTGAAGATTCCGAAATTGAAACAATTGAATAAATAATTAAATAAGGGAAGTGCATTGCATTTCCCTTTTAATTTTCTTGGAGGTAAAAATGAAAATCTATGCTTTGTTGTTGTCTGTAATGATAACAATTAATTCAATCGTTCCATATGCTATGTTGAGTAATTCATATTATATTGATAGATATGGCTGGTCCCAAGATTTGGCAGATGGATTACAACAATTTATTTATGATGGTGCTGGTGCTATTCGTGATTTAATTGATAATGCAGATTCTAACCCTTGGTTGGATGGTAATAACTCTTTGGTTAAAAAAGAGGACCCCGTGCAGACTCCGGCTGTTAATTATTATAATGAGTCAAGTAATACTACTTCTGTTGATATGCGTACTTATACATATAATCAGAAAACGTATAATACTACTTTGAATAATACATATCAGATGGTTAAAAAGGATTATAATACTACATATGATTTAAGAAACGTATTCTTATAATCCTGTATATAATGATTATCGTACTTATGATTATCGTACTTATAATCAGTATACGTTCTATGATGATGATAATTATTATTACATAACCGAAAATAATATTACTAATCAGAATTACTATATTATTAATAAGTATGATGTAAATGATAATCGTTATTATTCGTATTATTTTGAGGTTAATGATACTCCTTCTTGGAATTTGACCGTTGATGATTTGCTTGGTATTTATTTTAATCATAATAATTATTATTATACTCGTTTGGATGATACTTCTGATTTACTTGGTTTGTGGCATCTTGATGGCAATTATAATAATGAATTGAATAATGGTATTTCATTAAATTATGGTTCTTCATCGTTTGTCAATTCGCGTTATGATGGTGGAATTAAAACTGATGTTCAATCTTCTCCAGAACAAAATGATGCCTGTATGACTATTACTGGCTTTGATGAGGATTCATATACTCTTGAATTTTGGTTTTGGAATATGTTACATAATGGAACATATGATAAATTAGGTTCTACTTATGCTTGGCATCATTTAGCTTATGTGTATGATAAGTCTTTAGGAGTTTCTGATCTACAACGAAATCAAAAGGTTAGAGTTTTTATAGATGGTGTTGAACAACCTCGTTCTCCCTTATTTGACATTTAGTGGTAATCCTAGTTTATATTATGGTTATACTATTCGTAATGAAGTTAATGCTTATGAATATAGTGGTAATTCTTTTTATATGAGTACTGATAAATATTATCCTATTCATTCTGAACCTGAACTTTATAATAATAATGTTTATTTTGGTTTTACTGATAATGTGGCTGCTGGTCATTCTATTGATAATACAAAAACATTTTCTTATGTTTCTTCTACTGGTTCTACTCGTGATAAAAAATATTTTGATTTAGGAACTAATATTGTTAATGTTCTTATTGATTCTGCACATAATATTATTTCTGATGGTACTGAGTATGCAAGTAAGTATTATCGGCCTTCTGCATCTTCAACTTATAGTGTTGAAATGAAAGAATGTATTATTGATGAAATGCGTTTGACAAAAGGTGTTTTGTATAATGGTACATTCTCCGTTCCATTACAAAAGTTTGATGCTGGTCATATATGGGTTGCCCCTCAAGGAATAGATTATAATTTTGGTGATATGGCATACCAAACAAATATAAATATAACCGATGTCCGTATTGGTGGTGCTCAATATACATATCCTCAGTTAGGTAATGTATATATTGACTTGAATTCTAATGGTGTTGGTTCAAGTGCTGCTATTTATGATGGTTCTGTATGGTTGCCTTTGAATTATGCAGTTTGGAATGGTTATCAATGGCAAGATGGAAAAAACTTTAATTTCCGTAACTTGACTTTTTACGATGTTGCTGTTTCAAGTGGTGAATTTGATAATGATTCATTAAGAGAAATCAATGAAAAACTCGGTTTGATTGATGAAAAACTTGGAACTGGTAATGATTTGTTTGCGTTCTATCATTGCTTTATTAACTACTGGTGGTACTATTCAAGGTGTTGAATATAGTCAAGCTGATTTATCTAATATGAATAATGAATCCGTTTCTGCTTATAATCCTTTAGCAGAAAATGGTTCACAAGTTGAGGGTTCATTAACTTCTACTCTGTTAGGTTGGAAAGATGTTTTACTACCTTTTGTTGTTGCTCTTATTCTTTTGGTTATTGTTTTGACTATATTTAGAATCGTAATTGATTTAGGTGTATGGGTTGCTACGTTGTTTAGCGTAGCTTCAGTTCCTACACCGTCATACGATTTTAATAAAGGATTACAATGGTTTCAAGGTATACCATACGAGGAAAACGGTAATATTGTAGAACCGTTTTATGTGTTTACCTTTGGCAATGTTCATTTTACATTATATGATTTTTGTGTAATTGTGTTTAATGTTGTCTTTATTGGTGCCATGATTAAACTGGGTAAACGTTTGATTGGCAATATTAAAATGAAAGGAGAATGATAATGTATAAGTTTCTTTTGTTGTTATCGGATTTTGATACTTCTGGAAGTCTTAATCTTATTACTTGGTTAACTTCTATGGCAAATAAATTTATTATTGCCATTAAAAGACTTGTTTCTTATATCCGTTATTTTATCAATAATATATTAGCTGTGTCTGATTCCATTGATAGAGTTTCATCGTCTATTCGCGATGGTATTCGTAGCAATGTTATTAGAGTTGATACAATGGATGCAGATAGTATATCATTTCCCTTAAATAATATTTTCGGTATGGTTCGATATGTTGTTGGTGATGTTATTTATACTGAAATGTATTGCATTTTAATTGTTGGTGAGGCTTTTCTTGTATTCCAGATTATTAGAAGAATTATTGATATAATTGATTATATGAAGTCGATTCTTATTAATAAGGATTTGCATATTCAAAATGATACAAGAGGATTGAAAAAATTATTACATTTCTTTGGTAGTTGACATATTAATTAATAATATGTTATATATTAATTATCAAATAAAGGAGGTAAACGATATGATTTATAATCTTATTGCTACTTCAAGTGCTCCCACACTTGATTTAGAATTCGATGCATCTCAGATGTTCCAGTATACTAATACTATTACTTCAAGCCTTATGCCTGTTGTATATATTAGTGCCGGCTTTGCACTCGGATTTACAATCATTTATATGTTAAAGAATGCCTTTAATGGTAGACTTTAATCATTTCGGTGTGCTAATCGGCTGCACATCCTAACCGTTCATTAGTTATATGGTAGAGGGATAGTATAGTGATGCTATCCCTTATTCCATACTATGGAGGTGATAATTTGAAAAATAATGATTATTATATTTTAATTTTTGCTTTAATTGCCATAATAATGATTTTATCCATTATATATGGCATTAGATTTATGGAGGTTTTATGAAAATTAAAAAGATTAAAAATAAAATAGGCTTTTTAATCTGGGCTATTATAGGGTTTTCCCTTGTAATGCTTTTATATAAAATTGGTGCAAATGCTGAAACTGTTAAAATTTATTTAACTACTAATTGTAGCCAAGGTTTTTATATTTCATCTACTGGTTTTAGACAAGTTTCTTCTGATAGAACTTCTGCTTATGTTCCTGTTTCGGCTGGTGTAACTTATTACATTGAATCTGGTTCCTCGGACTTTTGGTTTTTCACATCACTTGAATCTTCTCGATTTAATTTACGTATAACATCTTCTGATTATTTAGCTGGTTTTACTCCGTCTGTTGATGGATTTTTGTTTGATGGTCAACGTGATAATGGTTTGGTTTGTCATGCTATTTATGTTTATTATTATGCTGACTCTGGTCTAACAAAAACATTAACTGATATTTCAGTTAATAAGACAAAAATAACCTATTTTGTAGGTGAGGAATTTTTAATAAATGATATTTCAGTTGATGCACTTTATAGTGATTCATCATCTGAAAAACGTGACAAATTTTACTGTTGATTATTCAAGTGTAAATATTAATGTAGCTGGTACTTACTCTATAAGTGTAACTTATGAGGGAATCACAAAAACAATTCCTATTGTGTATGAAAGTATTCCTGTTACATTAACTTCAATATCTGCTGTAAAGGGTAAAACAAATTTTTATGTTGGTGATACACTTAACACAAATGATTTTGTTGTTACTGGAATTTGGTCGGATGGTTCGGAAACTGTTCTTTCAGATTATACGGTTAATATAAGTGCAGTGCATATGAATGTTGTTGGTTCTTATCCTATTACGGTATTTTATGAGGATAAAACAACAACGGTATATATTACAGTAAATGCTATTGAGGAGCCACCGGTTGAGCCTCCTCTTGGTGATTTAACCACAACAAAATGCACTTCTCCAAAAATTGGATATAGATTTTAATAATAACCTTTATGAAGTCCGTTTGTTATGTGGTTTTAATGTTGCTTTACTTATTGCATCAATCTTTTTACGGAGGAAATCATGACTATTGTATCTATTTTTATAATTCTTTATGTAGTGCTTTTTTATTTTGTGATTTGTCTTGGTCTTTTTGCCTTGGCAATTTATTTGATTCGTCTTATTAAAAGACTAAAAAAGGAGGAAAAGGATGCTTTATAAAATTGTTGTTTTCACATTTTTGATTTTGCTCCTGTTTGATTTAGGTGTCTGGATTGTAACAAATATCGCAAGATTATTTAGGGTTACACCAAATGATACACCCACTAAATTCTGGAAAGATTTGATGCATATAAAAAGAGGAGGTATATAAATGATTCCGGTTAATTATTATGCAGTTTTCGGTACGGTTATTGGCTTTACGATGATAATTTTATTGTGTGGTTGCTTAAAACGAGTAATGTCTTTTATAAAAGGCTTTGAGGTTATTTAAGGAGGAAAAGTATGTTTTATGTTATTAAACGTTCTGGTGTGACTTTTGGCAAGTCTGTTGCAGATATTAATAAAAAGTTGAATGCTCATTTTGATGTTGATGAGTTTAACGTTGTTGGTGCTGATTTTGTTGTTAATGTTGATGATACAGATTTGGAGTTTGTTCGTGATAAACAGAAAATGGAAAATCTTCTTTTTTCTGGATTCTTTAAGAAAGATAATTCCTTAAAGTATATCTGTGTATGTATGCTAATAATGGTAACTGTTATTTTCTTTAAGGTTCTTTCGTTAGGAGGTTGACTATGTCTGAGTTTGATATGCAGAAAATGATGGATTCTTTCTCCACAAATATGGAGGGTGATAATCCTATTCAAGCAATTTATGATATTATTCCGACTTATGACCCCGTTCAACAGGCTATGCTTTTTAAGCTGCAGTTTTTTATTGATAAATGGGAACTGGAGCATGTTCATTCTTTTATAAAGAATTTTACTGCTCTTATGGCCAGTAATAAAAATCTGGGATTCTTTGGAAGTAAAACCTTGCAGAATATGCTTTCTGCTTATACTCAAAGTGATTTGATTAGAGGTATTAACATTAAGAGCAAGGAAAGCAATGATATTGTAAGAGGTGATTGATATGTATTTTCAATCACTTTATGCGTTCCTTAAAACGTTCCTTATCGGCTT
>CATQJL010000021.1:0-32101 GCA_958299035.1 Cylicocyclus nassatus
AAACTTCAACATTTTCAGTTTTCATTAGTTACTTCTTCACTTTTAACTTTAATGCAATCTTCAAAATCAAAAAGTTTTTCATAATCAGATTTTAAGTCAAATTTTCCTGAAACATCATCATAAGTTCCAAGATAATATAGAGCAAAATCTCTATATTTAATTTGAATTGAAGTATCGGACATCTGAACTCTTCTAATTTGAAGATCTAAAAATTCAGCAGGCGCTATCATATCAACAGCAATATCATTATAAAAACCAAGTTTTTTATCTCTTAAAGAATACACGTGCTTAATCATAATTAAAAATGAAAACCTCCTCTCATCATATTTCTTCCTTGAATGTTTTTAAGATTAACTCTATTAGCAGTTTTCTTAAAAATCTTAGAATCGACCCTTCGATTCATTTTTTTTCTTCCAGCCATAAAAATTATTCTCCTTTCTTTTGTGGGGTGGACAAAATATCTTCAATAGATTCTTCAATCGCAGCACCATACTTCTGGGATGTAGCTTCAACCGACAAACCTAATAAAGAACTTAAATAGGTAACAGCAAGCGTAAAAACATACTTAAACTTTGCTTCACCATTGACGAAACCTTTAGATTCAGCTTCGACAATAAACTTAGGTAAACGAACAATAAGCGCAAACATGTATTTAGCAACAGATGTACGATTTTTGGTACATAAAATTATTGTTAAAATTAGAGTAACAATAGAAGCTAATCCAATACTTAAAGCAAGCGCATTATTAGCACACCAATTCAAAAACTCTTCCATTTATACAGCTCCTTTCTTATTTCTTCGATGTATCAAATCATTATTAAGTTGATTCAAATAAGCTTCATTATAAAAAGGAACAAAACCTTTTTTAGATTGAACAGCAACAACTGAACCAATTTCTTTCATTTGAGCTTTAATCTCACCCAAATTATATAAATCTTTGATAAACCATTTTTGAAAACATCTAGGAACTTTTTTATAAGAAACATCACCAAATTTTTTATAAATAACAAGATTATCAGAATAAATCTCTTCTCTATGGTCACAATAATAACGATAACCAATATTACGGGACATAAACTTTTTTGATGAATGATCTTTATCAATATATTTAGCAATATAGCCGCCAATGCGAGCGCCTGACTTATCTTCTGCTATATCATGTAAACCAAAAGGCCATAAACGATTTAATTCTCTCGAATGATAATGATAATTCCCGTTTAAATAAACAGGATTATGAAGCTCTAAATCATAATTAGTAAATAAAATTAAATGATAATGTAATCTATTAGTTACTTCACCTTTTTCTTGGCAACCAAAATATGCACAACATTTACATCCAAAACCGAAAAGCTTCTTTAATCTCTTTAAAAACTTATGAACATCACTAAAAGAAGCGTACATCAAGGAAGTATTTGAATATGTCAAAGTAATAAAATATGTATGCTTCCAGTAGTGACTTTCTAAGCCGCAGCGTATAGACCAATCATCAGCATAATTCATTTTACAACTTAAACATTAACCGCAAGGAAGCGTTAAAACATTATCAGCGCCATACTTATTACACCAATACAGATAATGAGCTTCAGGGATTTTAGGTAAAAGCTTTAGATGAATCTTTTCATCTTCATAAAACTTTAACGCATAAATAGGATTTGTACAGCAGTGACTCATACCTTTATTTTATTGACAAAAAAAAAAAAAAAAAGTATTATTTGCATAAACCTAAAAAATAGGTTAAATTAAAAGTGCTTAGAAACAAACGAAATGACCTTATTAGAGGTCCATTGAGTGCATGAAAAAACATAGTTTCTGAGCATACGTGGACTTAATGAATCTCTGATAAGGTTTTTTCATTAAGTTGGTAGTACAGCATAACAAAGGGATTGTTCTCTCGTCTTGTTGCCATTTGTAAGGGGGGCTAACTACCACTAGCCAGAAATGGTGATCCAATTATAAACGCTGATTATAGGATCCACAGGCCAGACGCAGTAAAAGGCAGGTGTAGAACACGCTTCTTTACTTCCATTTAAATAAATGGGGGTAAGGGGGGCGTGTACTATAGGACACGACCACCGCAATAACAAGACAGGGGTTAATAAGGGGATTTTATGAATAATACTTTACCATTTATGATAGTAATCAATAAAAACAAAACTTCTTACTGGTTTTATAGCATAGATAACAATAGATCTATAAATCCAAAATCAAAAAGAAGTGCTAAAGAAGTTATAATTCATGGTAAACCAGCAACAGCAACAATAAAGGATGTAAAAAAATTAAACATAGATATAAAGAATCTAAAAACACCATGTACATTAAACCTTAAAACAACATAAAAATATAAAAAAATGCACCTACGCGGTGCATTCAGGCATATATTAAACAAGGGGCGTATATGCCTGCGCGGACACGAGCCGCGTTTTTATTTGCTCAATTCTTTAATAATATCATCAATTGATTCATTACCTTTAAAATGACTATTTTTAGGCATTAAATTTTTCTTTTTTAAACTTGATTCAATCATTGATAATTGCTTTTTATTCAAAGCAGTACGAGAACGAGCTAAATCGCCCATATAAGCGTTTTTAGCGCTATTATTAGCCGCATACATATTAGTACGCTCATTCGTAGCAGCAACACGTGAATCATTCATTCTAGATAACATCTGCAAGTTAACAACCGAGCTAAGAAGATTAGCAATGGATGAAGAACTATCTTGCACAGCAGCTGCTGGAGCAGTGTTTGCTACAACACTACCACCAGCACCATTACCATTAACAGATAACCAAGGATTTAATCCTGCAGCTTTTAAATCGTTAACTTCTCTTTGATGAGCAGTATTAGCAAGCTCAACATTAGTACGATTTGCTTCTTGTTGAGCATTTGAAGCCATGTGTCCAGAAATAATAGAGCCAGCAGTTGAAGCTAGAGCGCTTCCAATAATAGAAGCAATAAGTAATCCGACACCCATAATCAACACCAAAATTAGAAGTGATCTAATAAACCAGGAATTGAAGTCACAGACATTGGACGAACAGCATCAACTTTAAAGAATGAATCGACTAAATAATCAGGGCCATTTGTACCAGTAGAAAGACATCTAGCAATCGCGTTTCTATCTTCTTTTAACCATTCAGAACTTAAATAAGGACGACCAGCGTATTTATCAGCAAGAGTAATGAACTCTAATGATGATTGAACAGCAGGATTACATAAACCAGTAACCATATCACGTTTATACCTGTAATCAGACCAGGCTTCATTGAAACCAAAAGCAGTATCAGAAACAGCCTTAGTTCCATTAAAAATAGTTCCTAATTTAACTGGTTGCTCACCAATATGACAGAATTTAGGATTGTAATAATCGAATAATTCTTTTTTCATAAATAAATCATCCAAACCTTGGCCGTATGTTCTTGAATGTTTGAAATAGCAAACAATAATTAAATAACCAGGTTCTTTAGCCGAATAAGTAAACATATCACCTTGTCCGTAGGTATGAGAATAACCACCAACAGAACCTAATGTAGTTGTCTTACCTGCAACATAACCAGTTGATTGATAAACAGAATCAATATTAATAGGAAAAGATTTACCGCCTATATATTCAGCCATTAAAGCGGTAGTATCACCAATACGAACACCATAGAAAGCTTCGATATATTGACGATAGAAAGAACCACATCTAGCCAAAGTTTCAAAATATCTTTGTGTTTGAACCGCTAATCTTAATTGATTCACATTAACAGCAGTTGCATTTCTTAAATCTGCAACAATGTTAGTTCTATCAATTTCACCTTTTAAAACAAGAGTAGTATTTTCAGGCAAAACAGCTTTAAGAGAAGAAGAGCTCAATTCAGGAATAGTACCAACACTAGGAGCGGTTGAAGAATATAAATGTATACCATTAACAGCATAATCAGTTGATCCAGTAGACAACGGAGCGCTATCACCGATTGGAAGTTCAATAGGCGCGGCCAATTTTTGCGCCCATGGTAAACAAGAAGTCCAACGATCAATTTGTTTTTGAACTTGTGGCAAAGAGATACCAGATACATTAACTTTATAATCACGACCAGGCCAAATAACATCATTACCTAATCTAATTGTTGTATCAGTTTGAACACCAGTAGCGTTATGATCCCAGGTATAAGGTTGATCGAAATTTTGATTCCTAAACCAATCATTATATATTTGATAATAAGCCCAAACAGGCAATAGATTTATATCTTGAAGAACATTAGAATCATTTTCTTCAGTTGTATAAATACCAAGTGGATTAGAAAGATTGTTGCCAGTATAAATCTTATTGTGGAACATCTTAAAATTGTTGCAAGTAGGTTCAACAACATCAGCAGCAATTCCATATCCGTCAACAGCTTCACCATAGAATTGTTTAGTTTTATTCCAAATTAACCTTTTTGGAACGAAAAACGCTGCATAATTACAAAATATTTGGTCGGCAATAGGATAAATAGGAGTGCTCATCCTAATAATAGAATGTAACTCACATTTGAAAGTATCACCAGGAACGAGCTCATCAACACGAACAGGATATAATCTGCCATGAAGCATAGTAGTAATATGTTTATTACTGAGATCAAACTTAGAACGCTCGATATTCAAAGTTGATTTAGCAGTTACAAAAGTATCAGCCATAAAAATTATTCACCTTTCTGAGCTTCTTCAACAATAGGAGCTTTGGACTCACCAGGAGCCGCAACTTGTGGCACAACATCTTTTTTAATACCACCAACTTGTTTAGAAACTACTTCATCAACATATTTCATCAATTCTTCCTTAGTCATAGAAATTAAAGCGTCTTGATCTTCTTTATTTACTGAACGCGCTTTAATAATTAAATTGTTAGCTTCAATAGGATTTTTAGGAATTTGAGTTGTATCAACAAAGCTAGTTTGAACAGGTGTAGCATGAAGCATAGAATCATCACCAGTTCTTAAAAAATTAGCAATAATTGACTTTAAATCGCAACCTTCAGCGTTAGCTTGAATAATCTTATCTAGATTCTCTTCCTTTAACAATTTAGGAACAAGCTCAACAACGAAATCAGTTGGATCATCAGAGTTTAAATGTTTAACACTCTCAACCATTGTATAAACCTTGTTTATAGGATTACCGCAAGGCGTACAATCAGAAACAAAATCATCATCGCGATTAGCGCGAATAATAACTTTTTCAGAAACTTCAACATTTTCAGTTTTCATTAGTTACTTCTTCACTTTTAACTTTAATGCAATCTTCAAAATCAAAAAGTTTTTCATAATCAGATTTTAAGTCAAATTTTCCTGAAACATCATCATAAGTTCCAAGATAATATAGAGCAAAATCTCTATATTTAATTTGAATTGAAGTATCGGACATCTGAACTCTTCTAATTTGAAGATCTAAAAATTCAGCAGGCGCTATCATATCAACAGCAATATCATTATAAAAACCAAGTTTTTTATCTCTTAAAGAATACACGTGCTTAATCATAATTAAAAATGAAAACCTCCTCTCATCATATTTCTTCCTTGAATGTTTTTAAGATTAACTCTATTAGCAGTTTTCTTAAAAATCTTAGAATCGACCCTTCGATTCATTTTTTTTCTTCCAGCCATAAAAATTATTCTCCTTTCTTTTGTGGGGTGGACAAAATATCTTCAATAGATTCTTCAATCGCAGCACCATACTTCTGGGATGTAGCTTCAACCGACAAACCTAATAAAGAACTTAAATAGGTAACAGCAAGCGTAAAAACATACTTAAACTTTGCTTCACCATTGACGAAACCTTTAGATTCAGCTTCGACAATAAACTTAGGTAAACGAACAATAAGCGCAAACATGTATTTAGCAACAGATGTACGATTTTTGGTACATAAAATTATTGTTAAAATTAGAGTAACAATAGAAGCTAATCCAATACTTAAAGCAAGCGCATTATTAGCACACCAATTCAAAAACTCTTCCATTTATACAGCTCCTTTCTTATTTCTTCGATGTATCAAATCATTATTAAGTTGATTCAAATAAGCTTCATTATAAAAAGGAACAAAACCTTTTTTAGATTGAACAGCAACAACTGAACCAATTTCTTTCATTTGAGCTTTAATCTCACCCAAATTATATAAATCTTTGATAAACCATTTTTGAAAACATCTAGGAACTTTTTTATAAGAAACATCACCAAATTTTTTATAAATAACAAGATTATCAGAATAAATCTCTTCTCTATGGTCACAATAATAACGATAACCAATATTACGGGACATAAACTTTTTTGATGAATGATCTTTATCAATATATTTAGCAATATAGCCGCCAATGCGAGCGCCTGACTTATCTTCTGCTATATCATGTAAACCAAAAGGCCATAAACGATTTAATTCTCTCGAATGATAATGATAATTCCCGTTTAAATAAACAGGATTATGAAGCTCTAAATCATAATTAGTAAATAAAATTAAATGATAATGTAATCTATTAGTTACTTCACCTTTTTCTTGGCAACCAAAATATGCACAACATTTACATCCAAAACCGAAAAGCTTCTTTAATCTCTTTAAAAACTTATGAACATCACTAAAAGAAGCGTACATCAAGGAAGTATTTGAATATGTCAAAGTAATAAAATATGTATGCTTCCAGTAGTGACTTTCTAAGCCGCAGCGTATAGACCAATCATCAGCATAATTCATTTTACAACTTAAACATGAACCGCAAGGAAGCGTTAAAACATTATCAGCGCCATACTTATTACACCAATACAGATAATGAGCTTCAGGGATTTTAGGTAAAAGCTTTAGATGAATCTTTTCATCTTCATAAAACTTTAACGCATAAATAGGATTTGTACAGCAGTGACTCATACCTTTATTTTATTGACAAAAAAAAAAAAAAAAAGTATTATTTGCATAAACCTAAAAAATAGGTTAAATTAAAAGTGCTTAGAAACAAACGAAATGACCTTATTAGAGGTCCATTGAGTGCATGAAAAAACATAGTTTCTGAGCATACGTGGACTTAATGAATCTCTGATAAGGTTTTTTCATTAAGTTGGTAGTACAGCATAACAAAGGGATTGTTCTCTCGTCTTGTTGCCATTTGTAAGGGGGGCTAACTACCACTAGCCAGAAATGGTGATCCAATTATAAACGCTGATTATAGGATCCACAGGCCAGACGCAGTAAAAGGCAGGTGTAGAACACGCTTCTTTACTTCCATTTTGATAAATGGGGGTAAGGGGGGCGTGTACTATAGGACACGACCACCGCAATAACAAGACAGGGGTTAATAAGGGGATTTTATGAATAATACTTTACCATTTATGATAGTAATCAATAAAAACAAAACTTCTTACTGGTTTTATAGCATAGATAACAATAGATCTATAAATCCAAAATCAAAAAGAAGTGCTAAAGAAGTTATAATTCATGGTAAACCAGCAACAGCAACAATAAAGGATGTAAAAAAATTAAACATAGATATAAAGAATCTAAAAACACCATGTACATTAAACCTTAAAACAACATAAAAATATAAAAAAATGCACCTACGCGGTGCATTCAGGCATATATTAAACAAGGGGCGTATATGCCTGCGCGGACACGAGCCGCGTTTTTATTTGCTCAATTCTTTAATAATATCATCAATTGATTCATTACCTTTAAAATGACTATTTTTAGGCATTAAATTTTTCTTTTTTAAACTTGATTCAATCATTGATAATTGCTTTTTATTCAAAGCAGTACGAGAACGAGCTAAATCGCCCATATAAGCGTTTTTAGCGCTATTATTAGCCGCATACATATTAGTACGCTCATTCGTAGCAGCAACACGTGAATCATTCATTCTAGATAACATCTGCAAGTTAACAACCGAGCTAAGAAGATTAGCAATGGATGAAGAACTATCTTGCACAGCAGCTGCTGGAGCAGTGTTTGCTACAACACTACCACCAGCACCATTACCATTAACAGATAACCAAGGATTTAATCCTGCAGCTTTTAAATCGTTAACTTCTCTTTGATGAGCAGTATTAGCAAGCTCAACATTAGTACGATTTGCTTCTTGTTGAGCATTTGAAGCCATGTGTCCAGAAATAATAGAGCCAGCAGTTGAAGCTAGAGCGCTTCCAATAATAGAAGCAATAAGTAATCCGACACCCATAATCAACACCAAAATTAGAAGTGATCTAATAAACCAGGAATTGAAGTCACAGACATTGGACGAACAGCATCAACTTTAAAGAATGAATCGACTAAATAATCAGGGCCATTTGTACCAGTAGAAAGACATCTAGCAATCGCGTTTCTATCTTCTTTTAACCATTCAGAACTTAAATAAGGACGACCAGCGTATTTATCAGCAAGAGTAATGAACTCTAATGATGATTGAACAGCAGGATTACATAAACCAGTAACCATATCACGTTTATACCTGTAATCAGACCAGGCTTCATTGAAACCAAAAGCAGTATCAGAAACAGCCTTAGTTCCATTAAAAATAGTTCCTAATTTAACTGGTTGCTCACCAATATGACAGAATTTAGGATTGTAATAATCGAATAATTCTTTTTTCATAAATAAATCATCCAAACCTTGGCCGTATGTTCTTGAATGTTTGAAATAGCAAACAATAATTAAATAACCAGGTTCTTTAGCCGAATAAGTAAACATATCACCTTGTCCGTAGGTATGAGAATAACCACCAACAGAACCTAATGTAGTTGTCTTACCTGCAACATAACCAGTTGATTGATAAACAGAATCAATATTAATAGGAAAAGATTTACCGCCTATATATTCAGCCATTAAAGCGGTAGTATCACCAATACGAACACCATAGAAAGCTTCGATATATTGACGATAGAAAGAACCACATCTAGCCAAAGTTTCAAAATATCTTTGTGTTTGAACCGCTAATCTTAATTGATTCACATTAACAGCAGTTGCATTTCTTAAATCTGCAACAATGTTAGTTCTATCAATTTCACCTTTTAAAACAAGAGTAGTATTTTCAGGCAAAACAGCTTTAAGAGAAGAAGAGCTCAATTCAGGAATAGTACCAACACTAGGAGCGGTTGAAGAATATAAATGTATACCATTAACAGCATAATCAGTTGATCCAGTAGACAACGGAGCGCTATCACCGATTGGAAGTTCAATAGGCGCGGCCAATTTTTGCGCCCATGGTAAACAAGAAGTCCAACGATCAATTTGTTTTTGAACTTGTGGCAAAGAGATACCAGATACATTAACTTTATAATCACGACCAGGCCAAATAACATCATTACCTAATCTAATTGTTGTATCAGTTTGAACACCAGTAGCGTTATGATCCCAGGTATAAGGTTGATCGAAATTTTGATTCCTAAACCAATCATTATATATTTGATAATAAGCCCAAACAGGCAATAGATTTATATCTTGAAGAACATTAGAATCATTTTCTTCAGTTGTATAAATACCAAGTGGATTAGAAAGATTGTTGCCAGTATAAATCTTATTGTGGAACATCTTAAAATTGTTGCAAGTAGGTTCAACAACATCAGCAGCAATTCCATATCCGTCAACAGCTTCACCATAGAATTGTTTAGTTTTATTCCAAATTAACCTTTTTGGAACGAAAAACGCTGCATAATTACAAAATATTTGGTCGGCAATAGGATAAATAGGAGTGCTCATCCTAATAATAGAATGTAACTCACATTTGAAAGTATCACCAGGAACGAGCTCATCAACACGAACAGGATATAATCTGCCATGAAGCATAGTAGTAATATGTTTATTACTGAGATCAAACTTAGAACGCTCGATATTCAAAGTTGATTTAGCAGTTACAAAAGTATCAGCCATAAAAATTATTCACCTTTCTGAGCTTCTTCAACAATAGGAGCTTTGGACTCACCAGGAGCCGCAACTTGTGGCACAACATCTTTTTTAATACCACCAACTTGTTTAGAAACTACTTCATCAACATATTTCATCAATTCTTCCTTAGTCATAGAAATTAAAGCGTCTTGATCTTCTTTATTTACTGAACGCGCTTTAATAATTAAATTGTTAGCTTCAATAGGATTTTTAGGAATTTGAGTTGTATCAACAAAGCTAGTTTGAACAGGTGTAGCATGAAGCATAGAATCATCACCAGTTCTTAAAAAATTAGCAATAATTGACTTTAAATCGCAACCTTCAGCGTTAGCTTGAATAATCTTATCTAGATTCTCTTCCTTTAACAATTTAGGAACAAGCTCAACAACGAAATCAGTTGGATCATCAGAGTTTAAATGTTTAACACTCTCAACCATTGTATAAACCTTGTTTATAGGATTACCGCAAGGCGTACAATCAGAAACAAAATCATCATCGCGATTAGCGCGAATAATAACTTTTTCAGAAACTTCAACATTTTCAGTTTTCATTAGTTACTTCTTCACTTTTAACTTTAATGCAATCTTCAAAATCAAAAAGTTTTTCATAATCAGATTTTAAGTCAAATTTTCCTGAAACATCATCATAAGTTCCAAGATAATATAGAGCAAAATCTCTATATTTAATTTGAATTGAAGTATCGGACATCTGAACTCTTCTAATTTGAAGATCTAAAAATTCAGCAGGCGCTATCATATCAACAGCAATATCATTATAAAAACCAAGTTTTTTATCTCTTAAAGAATACACGTGCTTAATCATAATTAAAAATGAAAACCTCCTCTCATCATATTTCTTCCTTGAATGTTTTTAAGATTAACTCTATTAGCAGTTTTCTTAAAAATCTTAGAATCGACCCTTCGATTCATTTTTTTTCTTCCAGCCATAAAAATTATTCTCCTTTCTTTTGTGGGGTGGACAAAATATCTTCAATAGATTCTTCAATCGCAGCACCATACTTCTGGGATGTAGCTTCAACCGACAAACCTAATAAAGAACTTAAATAGGTAACAGCAAGCGTAAAAACATACTTAAACTTTGCTTCACCATTGACGAAACCTTTAGATTCAGCTTCGACAATAAACTTAGGTAAACGAACAATAAGCGCAAACATGTATTTAGCAACAGATGTACGATTTTTGGTACATAAAATTATTGTTAAAATTAGAGTAACAATAGAAGCTAATCCAATACTTAAAGCAAGCGCATTATTAGCACACCAATTCAAAAACTCTTCCATTTATACAGCTCCTTTCTTATTTCTTCGATGTATCAAATCATTATTAAGTTGATTCAAATAAGCTTCATTATAAAAAGGAACAAAACCTTTTTTAGATTGAACAGCAACAACTGAACCAATTTCTTTCATTTGAGCTTTAATCTCACCCAAATTATATAAATCTTTGATAAACCATTTTTGAAAACATCTAGGAACTTTTTTATAAGAAACATCACCAAATTTTTTATAAATAACAAGATTATCAGAATAAATCTCTTCTCTATGGTCACAATAATAACGATAACCAATATTACGGGACATAAACTTTTTTGATGAATGATCTTTATCAATATATTTAGCAATATAGCCGCCAATGCGAGCGCCTGACTTATCTTCTGCTATATCATGTAAACCAAAAGGCCATAAACGATTTAATTCTCTCGAATGATAATGATAATTCCCGTTTAAATAAACAGGATTATGAAGCTCTAAATCATAATTAGTAAATAAAATTAAATGATAATGTAATCTATTAGTTACTTCACCTTTTTCTTGGCAACCAAAATATGCACAACATTTACATCCAAAACCGAAAAGCTTCTTTAATCTCTTTAAAAACTTATGAACATCACTAAAAGAAGCGTACATCAAGGAAGTATTTGAATATGTCAAAGTAATAAAATATGTATGCTTCCAGTAGTGACTTTCTAAGCCGCAGCGTATAGACCAATCATCAGCATAATTCATTTTACAACTTAAACATTAACCGCAAGGAAGCGTTAAAACATTATCAGCGCCATACTTATTACACCAATACAGATAATGAGCTTCAGGGATTTTAGGTAAAAGCTTTAGATGAATCTTTTCATCTTCATAAAACTTTAACGCATAAATAGGATTTGTACAGCAGTGACTCATACCTTTATTTTATTGACAAAAAAAAAAAAAAAAAGTATTATTTGCATAAACCTAAAAAATAGGTTAAATTAAAAGTGCTTAGAAACAAACGAAATGACCTTATTAGAGGTCCATTGAGTGCATGAAAAAACATAGTTTCTGAGCATACGTGGACTTAATGAATCTCTGATAAGGTTTTTTCATTAAGTTGGTAGTACAGCATAACAAAGGGATTGTTCTCTCGTCTTGTTGCCATTTGTAAGGGGGGCTAACTACCACTAGCCAGAAATGGTGATCCAATTATAAACGCTGATTATAGGATCCACAGGCCAGACGCAGTAAAAGGCAGGTGTAGAACACGCTTCTTTACTTCCATTTAAATAAATGGGGGTAAGGGGGGCGTGTACTATAGGACACGACCACCGCAATAACAAGACAGGGGTTAATAAGGGGATTTTATGAATAATACTTTACCATTTATGATAGTAATCAATAAAAACAAAACTTCTTACTGGTTTTATAGCATAGATAACAATAGATCTATAAATCCAAAATCAAAAAGAAGTGCTAAAGAAGTTATAATTCATGGTAAACCAGCAACAGCAACAATAAAGGATGTAAAAAAATTAAACATAGATATAAAGAATCTAAAAACACCATGTACATTAAACCTTAAAACAACATAAAAATATAAAAAAATGCACCTACGCGGTGCATTCAGGCATATATTAAACAAGGGGCGTATATGCCTGCGCGGACACGAGCCGCGTTTTTATTTGCTCAATTCTTTAATAATATCATCAATTGATTCATTACCTTTAAAATGACTATTTTTAGGCATTAAATTTTTCTTTTTTAAACTTGATTCAATCATTGATAATTGCTTTTTATTCAAAGCAGTACGAGAACGAGCTAAATCGCCCATATAAGCGTTTTTAGCGCTATTATTAGCCGCATACATATTAGTACGCTCATTCGTAGCAGCAACACGTGAATCATTCATTCTAGATAACATCTGCAAGTTAACAACCGAGCTAAGAAGATTAGCAATGGATGAAGAACTATCTTGCACAGCAGCTGCTGGAGCAGTGTTTGCTACAACACTACCACCAGCACCATTACCATTAACAGATAACCAAGGATTTAATCCTGCAGCTTTTAAATCGTTAACTTCTCTTTGATGAGCAGTATTAGCAAGCTCAACATTAGTACGATTTGCTTCTTGTTGAGCATTTGAAGCCATGTGTCCAGAAATAATAGAGCCAGCAGTTGAAGCTAGAGCGCTTCCAATAATAGAAGCAATAAGTAATCCGACACCCATAATCAACACCAAAATTAGAAGTGATCTAATAAACCAGGAATTGAAGTCACAGACATTGGACGAACAGCATCAACTTTAAAGAATGAATCGACTAAATAATCAGGGCCATTTGTACCAGTAGAAAGACATCTAGCAATCGCGTTTCTATCTTCTTTTAACCATTCAGAACTTAAATAAGGACGACCAGCGTATTTATCAGCAAGAGTAATGAACTCTAATGATGATTGAACAGCAGGATTACATAAACCAGTAACCATATCACGTTTATACCTGTAATCAGACCAGGCTTCATTGAAACCAAAAGCAGTATCAGAAACAGCCTTAGTTCCATTAAAAATAGTTCCTAATTTAACTGGTTGCTCACCAATATGACAGAATTTAGGATTGTAATAATCGAATAATTCTTTTTTCATAAATAAATCATCCAAACCTTGGCCGTATGTTCTTGAATGTTTGAAATAGCAAACAATAATTAAATAACCAGGTTCTTTAGCCGAATAAGTAAACATATCACCTTGTCCGTAGGTATGAGAATAACCACCAACAGAACCTAATGTAGTTGTCTTACCTGCAACATAACCAGTTGATTGATAAACAGAATCAATATTAATAGGAAAAGATTTACCGCCTATATATTCAGCCATTAAAGCGGTAGTATCACCAATACGAACACCATAGAAAGCTTCGATATATTGACGATAGAAAGAACCACATCTAGCCAAAGTTTCAAAATATCTTTGTGTTTGAACCGCTAATCTTAATTGATTCACATTAACAGCAGTTGCATTTCTTAAATCTGCAACAATGTTAGTTCTATCAATTTCACCTTTTAAAACAAGAGTAGTATTTTCAGGCAAAACAGCTTTAAGAGAAGAAGAGCTCAATTCAGGAATAGTACCAACACTAGGAGCGGTTGAAGAATATAAATGTATACCATTAACAGCATAATCAGTTGATCCAGTAGACAACGGAGCGCTATCACCGATTGGAAGTTCAATAGGCGCGGCCAATTTTTGCGCCCATGGTAAACAAGAAGTCCAACGATCAATTTGTTTTTGAACTTGTGGCAAAGAGATACCAGATACATTAACTTTATAATCACGACCAGGCCAAATAACATCATTACCTAATCTAATTGTTGTATCAGTTTGAACACCAGTAGCGTTATGATCCCAGGTATAAGGTTGATCGAAATTTTGATTCCTAAACCAATCATTATATATTTGATAATAAGCCCAAACAGGCAATAGATTTATATCTTGAAGAACATTAGAATCATTTTCTTCAGTTGTATAAATACCAAGTGGATTAGAAAGATTGTTGCCAGTATAAATCTTATTGTGGAACATCTTAAAATTGTTGCAAGTAGGTTCAACAACATCAGCAGCAATTCCATATCCGTCAACAGCTTCACCATAGAATTGTTTAGTTTTATTCCAAATTAACCTTTTTGGAACGAAAAACGCTGCATAATTACAAAATATTTGGTCGGCAATAGGATAAATAGGAGTGCTCATCCTAATAATAGAATGTAACTCACATTTGAAAGTATCACCAGGAACGAGCTCATCAACACGAACAGGATATAATCTGCCATGAAGCATAGTAGTAATATGTTTATTACTGAGATCAAACTTAGAACGCTCGATATTCAAAGTTGATTTAGCAGTTACAAAAGTATCAGCCATAAAAATTATTCACCTTTCTGAGCTTCTTCAACAATAGGAGCTTTGGACTCACCAGGAGCCGCAACTTGTGGCACAACATCTTTTTTAATACCACCAACTTGTTTAGAAACTACTTCATCAACATATTTCATCAATTCTTCCTTAGTCATAGAAATTAAAGCGTCTTGATCTTCTTTATTTACTGAACGCGCTTTAATAATTAAATTGTTAGCTTCAATAGGATTTTTAGGAATTTGAGTTGTATCAACAAAGCTAGTTTGAACAGGTGTAGCATGAAGCATAGAATCATCACCAGTTCTTAAAAAATTAGCAATAATTGACTTTAAATCGCAACCTTCAGCGTTAGCTTGAATAATCTTATCTAGATTCTCTTCCTTTAACAATTTAGGAACAAGCTCAACAACGAAATCAGTTGGATCATCAGAGTTTAAATGTTTAACACTCTCAACCATTGTATAAACCTTGTTTATAGGATTACCGCAAGGCGTACAATCAGAAACAAAATCATCATCGCGATTAGCGCGAATAATAACTTTTTCAGAAACTTCAACATTTTCAGTTTTCATTAGTTACTTCTTCACTTTTAACTTTAATGCAATCTTCAAAATCAAAAAGTTTTTCATAATCAGATTTTAAGTCAAATTTTCCTGAAACATCATCATAAGTTCCAAGATAATATAGAGCAAAATCTCTATATTTAATTTGAATTGAAGTATCGGACATCTGAACTCTTCTAATTTGAAGATCTAAAAATTCAGCAGGCGCTATCATATCAACAGCAATATCATTATAAAAACCAAGTTTTTTATCTCTTAAAGAATACACGTGCTTAATCATAATTAAAAATGAAAACCTCCTCTCATCATATTTCTTCCTTGAATGTTTTTAAGATTAACTCTATTAGCAGTTTTCTTAAAAATCTTAGAATCGACCCTTCGATTCATTTTTTTTCTTCCAGCCATAAAAATTATTCTCCTTTCTTTTGTGGGGTGGACAAAATATCTTCAATAGATTCTTCAATCGCAGCACCATACTTCTGGGATGTAGCTTCAACCGACAAACCTAATAAAGAACTTAAATAGGTAACAGCAAGCGTAAAAACATACTTAAACTTTGCTTCACCATTGACGAAACCTTTAGATTCAGCTTCGACAATAAACTTAGGTAAACGAACAATAAGCGCAAACATGTATTTAGCAACAGATGTACGATTTTTGGTACATAAAATTATTGTTAAAATTAGAGTAACAATAGAAGCTAATCCAATACTTAAAGCAAGCGCATTATTAGCACACCAATTCAAAAACTCTTCCATTTATACAGCTCCTTTCTTATTTCTTCGATGTATCAAATCATTATTAAGTTGATTCAAATAAGCTTCATTATAAAAAGGAACAAAACCTTTTTTAGATTGAACAGCAACAACTGAACCAATTTCTTTCATTTGAGCTTTAATCTCACCCAAATTATATAAATCTTTGATAAACCATTTTTGAAAACATCTAGGAACTTTTTTATAAGAAACATCACCAAATTTTTTATAAATAACAAGATTATCAGAATAAATCTCTTCTCTATGGTCACAATAATAACGATAACCAATATTACGGGACATAAACTTTTTTGATGAATGATCTTTATCAATATATTTAGCAATATAGCCGCCAATGCGAGCGCCTGACTTATCTTCTGCTATATCATGTAAACCAAAAGGCCATAAACGATTTAATTCTCTCGAATGATAATGATAATTCCCGTTTAAATAAACAGGATTATGAAGCTCTAAATCATAATTAGTAAATAAAATTAAATGATAATGTAATCTATTAGTTACTTCACCTTTTTCTTGGCAACCAAAATATGCACAACATTTACATCCAAAACCGAAAAGCTTCTTTAATCTCTTTAAAAACTTATGAACATCACTAAAAGAAGCGTACATCAAGGAAGTATTTGAATATGTCAAAGTAATAAAATATGTATGCTTCCAGTAGTGACTTTCTAAGCCGCAGCGTATAGACCAATCATCAGCATAATTCATTTTACAACTTAAACATTAACCGCAAGGAAGCGTTAAAACATTATCAGCGCCATACTTATTACACCAATACAGATAATGAGCTTCAGGGATTTTAGGTAAAAGCTTTAGATGAATCTTTTCATCTTCATAAAACTTTAACGCATAAATAGGATTTGTACAGCAGTGACTCATACCTTTATTTTATTGACAAAAAAAAAAAAAAAAAGTATTATTTGCATAAACCTAAAAAATAGGTTAAATTAAAAGTGCTTAGAAACAAACGAAATGACCTTATTAGAGGTCCATTGAGTGCATGAAAAAACATAGTTTCTGAGCATACGTGGACTTAATGAATCTCTGATAAGGTTTTTTCATTAAGTTGGTAGTACAGCATAACAAAGGGATTGTTCTCTCGTCTTGTTGCCATTTGTAAGGGGGGCTAACTACCACTAGCCAGAAATGGTGATCCAATTATAAACGCTGATTATAGGATCCACAGGCCAGACGCAGTAAAAGGCAGGTGTAGAACACGCTTCTTTACTTCCATTTAAATAAATGGGGGTAAGGGGGGCGTGTACTATAGGACACGACCACCGCAATAACAAGACAGGGGTTAATAAGGGGATTTTATGAATAATACTTTACCATTTATGATAGTAATCAATAAAAACAAAACTTCTTACTGGTTTTATAGCATAGATAACAATAGATCTATAAATCCAAAATCAAAAAGAAGTGCTAAAGAAGTTATAATTCATGGTAAACCAGCAACAGCAACAATAAAGGATGTAAAAAAATTAAACATAGATATAAAGAATCTAAAAACACCATGTACATTAAACCTTAAAACAACATAAAAATATAAAAAAATGCACCTACGCGGTGCATTCAGGCATATATTAAACAAGGGGCGTATATGCCTGCGCGGACACGAGCCGCGTTTTTATTTGCTCAATTCTTTAATAATATCATCAATTGATTCATTACCTTTAAAATGACTATTTTTAGGCATTAAATTTTTCTTTTTTAAACTTGATTCAATCATTGATAATTGCTTTTTATTCAAAGCAGTACGAGAACGAGCTAAATCGCCCATATAAGCGTTTTTAGCGCTATTATTAGCCGCATACATATTAGTACGCTCATTCGTAGCAGCAACACGTGAATCATTCATTCTAGATAACATCTGCAAGTTAACAACCGAGCTAAGAAGATTAGCAATGGATGAAGAACTATCTTGCACAGCAGCTGCTGGAGCAGTGTTTGCTACAACACTACCACCAGCACCATTACCATTAACAGATAACCAAGGATTTAATCCTGCAGCTTTTAAATCGTTAACTTCTCTTTGATGAGCAGTATTAGCAAGCTCAACATTAGTACGATTTGCTTCTTGTTGAGCATTTGAAGCCATGTGTCCAGAAATAATAGAGCCAGCAGTTGAAGCTAGAGCGCTTCCAATAATAGAAGCAATAAGTAATCCGACACCCATAATCAACACCAAAATTAGAAGTGATCTAATAAACCAGGAATTGAAGTCACAGACATTGGACGAACAGCATCAACTTTAAAGAATGAATCGACTAAATAATCAGGGCCATTTGTACCAGTAGAAAGACATCTAGCAATCGCGTTTCTATCTTCTTTTAACCATTCAGAACTTAAATAAGGACGACCAGCGTATTTATCAGCAAGAGTAATGAACTCTAATGATGATTGAACAGCAGGATTACATAAACCAGTAACCATATCACGTTTATACCTGTAATCAGACCAGGCTTCATTGAAACCAAAAGCAGTATCAGAAACAGCCTTAGTTCCATTAAAAATAGTTCCTAATTTAACTGGTTGCTCACCAATATGACAGAATTTAGGATTGTAATAATCGAATAATTCTTTTTTCATAAATAAATCATCCAAACCTTGGCCGTATGTTCTTGAATGTTTGAAATAGCAAACAATAATTAAATAACCAGGTTCTTTAGCCGAATAAGTAAACATATCACCTTGTCCGTAGGTATGAGAATAACCACCAACAGAACCTAATGTAGTTGTCTTACCTGCAACATAACCAGTTGATTGATAAACAGAATCAATATTAATAGGAAAAGATTTACCGCCTATATATTCAGCCATTAAAGCGGTAGTATCACCAATACGAACACCATAGAAAGCTTCGATATATTGACGATAGAAAGAACCACATCTAGCCAAAGTTTCAAAATATCTTTGTGTTTGAACCGCTAATCTTAATTGATTCACATTAACAGCAGTTGCATTTCTTAAATCTGCAACAATGTTAGTTCTATCAATTTCACCTTTTAAAACAAGAGTAGTATTTTCAGGCAAAACAGCTTTAAGAGAAGAAGAGCTCAATTCAGGAATAGTACCAACACTAGGAGCGGTTGAAGAATATAAATGTATACCATTAACAGCATAATCAGTTGATCCAGTAGACAACGGAGCGCTATCACCGATTGGAAGTTCAATAGGCGCGGCCAATTTTTGCGCCCATGGTAAACAAGAAGTCCAACGATCAATTTGTTTTTGAACTTGTGGCAAAGAGATACCAGATACATTAACTTTATAATCACGACCAGGCCAAATAACATCATTACCTAATCTAATTGTTGTATCAGTTTGAACACCAGTAGCGTTATGATCCCAGGTATAAGGTTGATCGAAATTTTGATTCCTAAACCAATCATTATATATTTGATAATAAGCCCAAACAGGCAATAGATTTATATCTTGAAGAACATTAGAATCATTTTCTTCAGTTGTATAAATACCAAGTGGATTAGAAAGATTGTTGCCAGTATAAATCTTATTGTGGAACATCTTAAAATTGTTGCAAGTAGGTTCAACAACATCAGCAGCAATTCCATATCCGTCAACAGCTTCACCATAGAATTGTTTAGTTTTATTCCAAATTAACCTTTTTGGAACGAAAAACGCTGCATAATTACAAAATATTTGGTCGGCAATAGGATAAATAGGAGTGCTCATCCTAATAATAGAATGTAACTCACATTTGAAAGTATCACCAGGAACGAGCTCATCAACACGAACAGGATATAATCTGCCATGAAGCATAGTAGTAATATGTTTATTACTGAGATCAAACTTAGAACGCTCGATATTCAAAGTTGATTTAGCAGTTACAAAAGTATCAGCCATAAAAATTATTCACCTTTCTGAGCTTCTTCAACAATAGGAGCTTTGGACTCACCAGGAGCCGCAACTTGTGGCACAACATCTTTTTTAATACCACCAACTTGTTTAGAAACTACTTCATCAACATATTTCATCAATTCTTCCTTAGTCATAGAAATTAAAGCGTCTTGATCTTCTTTATTTACTGAACGCGCTTTAATAATTAAATTGTTAGCTTCAATAGGATTTTTAGGAATTTGAGTTGTATCAACAAAGCTAGTTTGAACAGGTGTAGCATGAAGCATAGAATCATCACCAGTTCTTAAAAAATTAGCAATAATTGACTTTAAATCGCAACCTTCAGCGTTAGCTTGAATAATCTTATCTAGATTCTCTTCCTTTAACAATTTAGGAACAAGCTCAACAACGAAATCAGTTGGATCATCAGAGTTTAAATGTTTAACACTCTCAACCATTGTATAAACCTTGTTTATAGGATTACCGCAAGGCGTACAATCAGAAACAAAATCATCATCGCGATTAGCGCGAATAATAACTTTTTCAGAAACTTCAACATTTTCAGTTTTCATTAGTTACTTCTTCACTTTTAACTTTAATGCAATCTTCAAAATCAAAAAGTTTTTCATAATCAGATTTTAAGTCAAATTTTCCTGAAACATCATCATAAGTTCCAAGATAATATAGAGCAAAATCTCTATATTTAATTTGAATTGAAGTATCGGACATCTGAACTCTTCTAATTTGAAGATCTAAAAATTCAGCAGGCGCTATCATATCAACAGCAATATCATTATAAAAACCAAGTTTTTTATCTCTTAAAGAATACACGTGCTTAATCATAATTAAAAATGAAAACCTCCTCTCATCATATTTCTTCCTTGAATGTTTTTAAGATTAACTCTATTAGCAGTTTTCTTAAAAATCTTAGAATCGACCCTTCGATTCATTTTTTTTCTTCCAGCCATAAAAATTATTCTCCTTTCTTTTGTGGGGTGGACAAAATATCTTCAATAGATTCTTCAATCGCAGCACCATACTTCTGGGATGTAGCTTCAACCGACAAACCTAATAAAGAACTTAAATAGGTAACAGCAAGCGTAAAAACATACTTAAACTTTGCTTCACCATTGACGAAACCTTTAGATTCAGCTTCGACAATAAACTTAGGTAAACGAACAATAAGCGCAAACATGTATTTAGCAACAGATGTACGATTTTTGGTACATAAAATTATTGTTAAAATTAGAGTAACAATAGAAGCTAATCCAATACTTAAAGCAAGCGCATTATTAGCACACCAATTCAAAAACTCTTCCATTTATACAGCTCCTTTCTTATTTCTTCGATGTATCAAATCATTATTAAGTTGATTCAAATAAGCTTCATTATAAAAAGGAACAAAACCTTTTTTAGATTGAACAGCAACAACTGAACCAATTTCTTTCATTTGAGCTTTAATCTCACCCAAATTATATAAATCTTTGATAAACCATTTTTGAAAACATCTAGGAACTTTTTTATAAGAAACATCACCAAATTTTTTATAAATAACAAGATTATCAGAATAAATCTCTTCTCTATGGTCACAATAATAACGATAACCAATATTACGGGACATAAACTTTTTTGATGAATGATCTTTATCAATATATTTAGCAATATAGCCGCCAATGCGAGCGCCTGACTTATCTTCTGCTATATCATGTAAACCAAAAGGCCATAAACGATTTAATTCTCTCGAATGATAATGATAATTCCCGTTTAAATAAACAGGATTATGAAGCTCTAAATCATAATTAGTAAATAAAATTAAATGATAATGTAATCTATTAGTTACTTCACCTTTTTCTTGGCAACCAAAATATGCACAACATTTACATCCAAAACCGAAAAGCTTCTTTAATCTCTTTAAAAACTTATGAACATCACTAAAAGAAGCGTACATCAAGGAAGTATTTGAATATGTCAAAGTAATAAAATATGTATGCTTCCAGTAGTGACTTTCTAAGCCGCAGCGTATAGACCAATCATCAGCATAATTCATTTTACAACTTAAACATGAACCGCAAGGAAGCGTTAAAACATTATCAGCGCCATACTTATTACACCAATACAGATAATGAGCTTCAGGGATTTTAGGTAAAAGCTTTAGATGAATCTTTTCATCTTCATAAAACTTTAACGCATAAATAGGATTTGTACAGCAGTGACTCATACCTTTATTTTATTGACAAAAAAAAAAAAAAAAAGTATTATTTGCATAAACCTAAAAAATAGGTTAAATTAAAAGTGCTTAGAAACAAACGAAATGACCTTATTAGAGGTCCATTGAGTGCATGAAAAAACATAGTTTCTGAGCATACGTGGACTTAATGAATCTCTGATAAGGTTTTTTCATTAAGTTGGTAGTACAGCATAACAAAGGGATTGTTCTCTCGTCTTGTTGCCATTTGTAAGGGGGGCTAACTACCACTAGCCAGAAATGGTGATCCAATTATAAACGCTGATTATAGGATCCACAGGCCAGACGCAGTAAAAGGCAGGTGTAGAACACGCTTCTTTACTTCCATTTTGATAAATGGGGGTAAGGGGGGCGTGTACTATAGGACACGACCACCGCAATAACAAGACAGGGGTTAATAAGGGGATTTTATGAATAATACTTTACCATTTATGATAGTAATCAATAAAAACAAAACTTCTTACTGGTTTTATAGCATAGATAACAATAGATCTATAAATCCAAAATCAAAAAGAAGTGCTAAAGAAGTTATAATTCATGGTAAACCAGCAACAGCAACAATAAAGGATGTAAAAAAATTAAACATAGATATAAAGAATCTAAAAACACCATGTACATTAAACCTTAAAACAACATAAAAATATAAAAAAATGCACCTACGCGGTGCATTCAGGCATATATTAAACAAGGGGCGTATATGCCTGCGCGGACACGAGCCGCGTTTTTATTTGCTCAATTCTTTAATAATATCATCAATTGATTCATTACCTTTAAAATGACTATTTTTAGGCATTAAATTTTTCTTTTTTAAACTTGATTCAATCATTGATAATTGCTTTTTATTCAAAGCAGTACGAGAACGAGCTAAATCGCCCATATAAGCGTTTTTAGCGCTATTATTAGCCGCATACATATTAGTACGCTCATTCGTAGCAGCAACACGTGAATCATTCATTCTAGATAACATCTGCAAGTTAACAACCGAGCTAAGAAGATTAGCAATGGATGAAGAACTATCTTGCACAGCAGCTGCTGGAGCAGTGTTTGCTACAACACTACCACCAGCACCATTACCATTAACAGATAACCAAGGATTTAATCCTGCAGCTTTTAAATCGTTAACTTCTCTTTGATGAGCAGTATTAGCAAGCTCAACATTAGTACGATTTGCTTCTTGTTGAGCATTTGAAGCCATGTGTCCAGAAATAATAGAGCCAGCAGTTGAAGCTAGAGCGCTTCCAATAATAGAAGCAATAAGTAATCCGACACCCATAATCAACACCAAAATTAGAAGTGATCTAATAAACCAGGAATTGAAGTCACAGACATTGGACGAACAGCATCAACTTTAAAGAATGAATCGACTAAATAATCAGGGCCATTTGTACCAGTAGAAAGACATCTAGCAATCGCGTTTCTATCTTCTTTTAACCATTCAGAACTTAAATAAGGACGACCAGCGTATTTATCAGCAAGAGTAATGAACTCTAATGATGATTGAACAGCAGGATTACATAAACCAGTAACCATATCACGTTTATACCTGTAATCAGACCAGGCTTCATTGAAACCAAAAGCAGTATCAGAAACAGCCTTAGTTCCATTAAAAATAGTTCCTAATTTAACTGGTTGCTCACCAATATGACAGAATTTAGGATTGTAATAATCGAATAATTCTTTTTTCATAAATAAATCATCCAAACCTTGGCCGTATGTTCTTGAATGTTTGAAATAGCAAACAATAATTAAATAACCAGGTTCTTTAGCCGAATAAGTAAACATATCACCTTGTCCGTAGGTATGAGAATAACCACCAACAGAACCTAATGTAGTTGTCTTACCTGCAACATAACCAGTTGATTGATAAACAGAATCAATATTAATAGGAAAAGATTTACCGCCTATATATTCAGCCATTAAAGCGGTAGTATCACCAATACGAACACCATAGAAAGCTTCGATATATTGACGATAGAAAGAACCACATCTAGCCAAAGTTTCAAAATATCTTTGTGTTTGAACCGCTAATCTTAATTGATTCACATTAACAGCAGTTGCATTTCTTAAATCTGCAACAATGTTAGTTCTATCAATTTCACCTTTTAAAACAAGAGTAGTATTTTCAGGCAAAACAGCTTTAAGAGAAGAAGAGCTCAATTCAGGAATAGTACCAACACTAGGAGCGGTTGAAGAATATAAATGTATACCATTAACAGCATAATCAGTTGATCCAGTAGACAACGGAGCGCTATCACCGATTGGAAGTTCAATAGGCGCGGCCAATTTTTGCGCCCATGGTAAACAAGAAGTCCAACGATCAATTTGTTTTTGAACTTGTGGCAAAGAGATACCAGATACATTAACTTTATAATCACGACCAGGCCAAATAACATCATTACCTAATCTAATTGTTGTATCAGTTTGAACACCAGTAGCGTTATGATCCCAGGTATAAGGTTGATCGAAATTTTGATTCCTAAACCAATCATTATATATTTGATAATAAGCCCAAACAGGCAATAGATTTATATCTTGAAGAACATTAGAATCATTTTCTTCAGTTGTATAAATACCAAGTGGATTAGAAAGATTGTTGCCAGTATAAATCTTATTGTGGAACATCTTAAAATTGTTGCAAGTAGGTTCAACAACATCAGCAGCAATTCCATATCCGTCAACAGCTTCACCATAGAATTGTTTAGTTTTATTCCAAATTAACCTTTTTGGAACGAAAAACGCTGCATAATTACAAAATATTTGGTCGGCAATAGGATAAATAGGAGTGCTCATCCTAATAATAGAATGTAACTCACATTTGAAAGTATCACCAGGAACGAGCTCATCAACACGAACAGGATATAATCTGCCATGAAGCATAGTAGTAATATGTTTATTACTGAGATCAAACTTAGAACGCTCGATATTCAAAGTTGATTTAGCAGTTACAAAAGTATCAGCCATAAAAATTATTCACCTTTCTGAGCTTCTTCAACAATAGGAGCTTTGGACTCACCAGGAGCCGCAACTTGTGGCACAACATCTTTTTTAATACCACCAACTTGTTTAGAAACTACTTCATCAACATATTTCATCAATTCTTCCTTAGTCATAGAAATTAAAGCGTCTTGATCTTCTTTATTTACTGAACGCGCTTTAATAATTAAATTGTTAGCTTCAATAGGATTTTTAGGAATTTGAGTTGTATCAACAAAGCTAGTTTGAACAGGTGTAGCATGAAGCATAGAATCATCACCAGTTCTTAAAAAATTAGCAATAATTGACTTTAAATCGCAACCTTCAGCGTTAGCTTGAATAATCTTATCTAGATTCTCTTCCTTTAACAATTTAGGAACAAGCTCAACAACGAAATCAGTTGGATCATCAGAGTTTAAATGTTTAACACTCTCAACCATTGTATAAACCTTGTTTATAGGATTACCGCAAGGCGTACAATCAGAAACAAAATCATCATCGCGATTAGCGCGAATAATAACTTTTTCAGAAACTTCAACATTTTCAGTTTTCATTAGTTACTTCTTCACTTTTAACTTTAATGCAATCTTCAAAATCAAAAAGTTTTTCATAATCAGATTTTAAGTCAAATTTTCCTGAAACATCATCATAAGTTCCAAGATAATATAGAGCAAAATCTCTATATTTAATTTGAATTGAAGTATCGGACATCTGAACTCTTCTAATTTGAAGATCTAAAAATTCAGCAGGCGCTATCATATCAACAGCAATATCATTATAAAAACCAAGTTTTTTATCTCTTAAAGAATACACGTGCTTAATCATAATTAAAAATGAAAACCTCCTCTCATCATATTTCTTCCTTGAATGTTTTTAAGATTAACTCTATTAGCAGTTTTCTTAAAAATCTTAGAATCGACCCTTCGATTCATTTTTTTTCTTCCAGCCATAAAAATTATTCTCCTTTCTTTTGTGGGGTGGACAAAATATCTTCAATAGATTCTTCAATCGCAGCACCATACTTCTGGGATGTAGCTTCAACCGACAAACCTAATAAAGAACTTAAATAGGTAACAGCAAGCGTAAAAACATACTTAAACTTTGCTTCACCATTGACGAAACCTTTAGATTCAGCTTCGACAATAAACTTAGGTAAACGAACAATAAGCGCAAACATGTATTTAGCAACAGATGTACGATTTTTGGTACATAAAATTATTGTTAAAATTAGAGTAACAATAGAAGCTAATCCAATACTTAAAGCAAGCGCATTATTAGCACACCAATTCAAAAACTCTTCCATTTATACAGCTCCTTTCTTATTTCTTCGATGTATCAAATCATTATTAAGTTGATTCAAATAAGCTTCATTATAAAAAGGAACAAAACCTTTTTTAGATTGAACAGCAACAACTGAACCAATTTCTTTCATTTGAGCTTTAATCTCACCCAAATTATATAAATCTTTGATAAACCATTTTTGAAAACATCTAGGAACTTTTTTATAAGAAACATCACCAAATTTTTTATAAATAACAAGATTATCAGAATAAATCTCTTCTCTATGGTCACAATAATAACGATAACCAATATTACGGGACATAAACTTTTTTGATGAATGATCTTTATCAATATATTTAGCAATATAGCCGCCAATGCGAGCGCCTGACTTATCTTCTGCTATATCATGTAAACCAAAAGGCCATAAACGATTTAATTCTCTCGAATGATAATGATAATTCCCGTTTAAATAAACAGGATTATGAAGCTCTAAATCATAATTAGTAAATAAAATTAAATGATAATGTAATCTATTAGTTACTTCACCTTTTTCTTGGCAACCAAAATATGCACAACATTTACATCCAAAACCGAAAAGCTTCTTTAATCTCTTTAAAAACTTATGAACATCACTAAAAGAAGCGTACATCAAGGAAGTATTTGAATATGTCAAAGTAATAAAATATGTATGCTTCCAGTAGTGACTTTCTAAGCCGCAGCGTATAGACCAATCATCAGCATAATTCATTTTACAACTTAAACATGAACCGCAAGGAAGCGTTAAAACATTATCAGCGCCATACTTATTACACCAATACAGATAATGAGCTTCAGGGATTTTAGGTAAAAGCTTTAGATGAATCTTTTCATCTTCATAAAACTTTAACGCATAAATAGGATTTGTACAGCAGTGACTCATACCTTTATTTTATTGACAAAAAAAAAAAAAAAAAGTATTATTTGCATAAACCTAAAAAATAGGTTAAATTAAAAGTGCTTAGAAACAAACGAAATGACCTTATTAGAGGTCCATTGAGTGCATGAAAAAACATAGTTTCTGAGCATACGTGGACTTAATGAATCTCTGATAAGGTTTTTTCATTAAGTTGGTAGTACAGCATAACAAAGGGATTGTTCTCTCGTCTTGTTGCCATTTGTAAGGGGGGCTAACTACCACTAGCCAGAAATGGTGATCCAATTATAAACGCTGATTATAGGATCCACAGGCCAGACGCAGTAAAAGGCAGGTGTAGAACACGCTTCTTTACTTCCATTTTGATAAATGGGGGTAAGGGGGGCGTGTACTATAGGACACGACCACCGCAATAACAAGACAGGGGTTAATAAGGGGATTTTATGAATAATACTTTACCATTTATGATAGTAATCAATAAAAACAAAACTTCTTACTGGTTTTATAGCATAGATAACAATAGATCTATAAATCCAAAATCAAAAAGAAGTGCTAAAGAAGTTATAATTCATGGTAAACCAGCAACAGCAACAATAAAGGATGTAAAAAAATTAAACATAGATATAAAGAATCTAAAAACACCATGTACATTAAACCTTAAAACAACATAAAAATATAAAAAAATGCACCTACGCGGTGCATTCAGGCATATATTAAACAAGGGGCGTATATGCCTGCGCGGACACGAGCCGCGTTTTTATTTGCTCAATTCTTTAATAATATCATCAATTGATTCATTACCTTTAAAATGACTATTTTTAGGCATTAAATTTTTCTTTTTTAAACTTGATTCAATCATTGATAATTGCTTTTTATTCAAAGCAGTACGAGAACGAGCTAAATCGCCCATATAAGCGTTTTTAGCGCTATTATTAGCCGCATACATATTAGTACGCTCATTCGTAGCAGCAACACGTGAATCATTCATTCTAGATAACATCTGCAAGTTAACAACCGAGCTAAGAAGATTAGCAATGGATGAAGAACTATCTTGCACAGCAGCTGCTGGAGCAGTGTTTGCTACAACACTACCACCAGCACCATTACCATTAACAGATAACCAAGGATTTAATCCTGCAGCTTTTAAATCGTTAACTTCTCTTTGATGAGCAGTATTAGCAAGCTCAACATTAGTACGATTTGCTTCTTGTTGAGCATTTGAAGCCATGTGTCCAGAAATAATAGAGCCAGCAGTTGAAGCTAGAGCGCTTCCAATAATAGAAGCAATAAGTAATCCGACACCCATAATCAACACCAAAATTAGAAGTGATCTAATAAACCAGGAATTGAAGTCACAGACATTGGACGAACAGCATCAACTTTAAAGAATGAATCGACTAAATAATCAGGGCCATTTGTACCAGTAGAAAGACATCTAGCAATCGCGTTTCTATCTTCTTTTAACCATTCAGAACTTAAATAAGGACGACCAGCGTATTTATCAGCAAGAGTAATGAACTCTAATGATGATTGAACAGCAGGATTACATAAACCAGTAACCATATCACGTTTATACCTGTAATCAGACCAGGCTTCATTGAAACCAAAAGCAGTATCAGAAACAGCCTTAGTTCCATTAAAAATAGTTCCTAATTTAACTGGTTGCTCACCAATATGACAGAATTTAGGATTGTAATAATCGAATAATTCTTTTTTCATAAATAAATCATCCAAACCTTGGCCGTATGTTCTTGAATGTTTGAAATAGCAAACAATAATTAAATAACCAGGTTCTTTAGCCGAATAAGTAAACATATCACCTTGTCCGTAGGTATGAGAATAACCACCAACAGAACCTAATGTAGTTGTCTTACCTGCAACATAACCAGTTGATTGATAAACAGAATCAATATTAATAGGAAAAGATTTACCGCCTATATATTCAGCCATTAAAGCGGTAGTATCACCAATACGAACACCATAGAAAGCTTCGATATATTGACGATAGAAAGAACCACATCTAGCCAAAGTTTCAAAATATCTTTGTGTTTGAACCGCTAATCTTAATTGATTCACATTAACAGCAGTTGCATTTCTTAAATCTGCAACAATGTTAGTTCTATCAATTTCACCTTTTAAAACAAGAGTAGTATTTTCAGGCAAAACAGCTTTAAGAGAAGAAGAGCTCAATTCAGGAATAGTACCAACACTAGGAGCGGTTGAAGAATATAAATGTATACCATTAACAGCATAATCAGTTGATCCAGTAGACAACGGAGCGCTATCACCGATTGGAAGTTCAATAGGCGCGGCCAATTTTTGCGCCCATGGTAAACAAGAAGTCCAACGATCAATTTGTTTTTGAACTTGTGGCAAAGAGATACCAGATACATTAACTTTATAATCACGACCAGGCCAAATAACATCATTACCTAATCTAATTGTTGTATCAGTTTGAACACCAGTAGCGTTATGATCCCAGGTATAAGGTTGATCGAAATTTTGATTCCTAAACCAATCATTATATATTTGATAATAAGCCCAAACAGGCAATAGATTTATATCTTGAAGAACATTAGAATCATTTTCTTCAGTTGTATAAATACCAAGTGGATTAGAAAGATTGTTGCCAGTATAAATCTTATTGTGGAACATCTTAAAATTGTTGCAAGTAGGTTCAACAACATCAGCAGCAATTCCATATCCGTCAACAGCTTCACCATAGAATTGTTTAGTTTTATTCCAAATTAACCTTTTTGGAACGAAAAACGCTGCATAATTACAAAATATTTGGTCGGCAATAGGATAAATAGGAGTGCTCATCCTAATAATAGAATGTAACTCACATTTGAAAGTATCACCAGGAACGAGCTCATCAACACGAACAGGATATAATCTGCCATGAAGCATAGTAGTAATATGTTTATTACTGAGATCAAACTTAGAACGCTCGATATTCAAAGTTGATTTAGCAGTTACAAAAGTATCAGCCATAAAAATTATTCACCTTTCTGAGCTTCTTCAACAATAGGAGCTTTGGACTCACCAGGAGCCGCAACTTGTGGCACAACATCTTTTTTAATACCACCAACTTGTTTAGAAACTACTTCATCAACATATTTCATCAATTCTTCCTTAGTCATAGAAATTAAAGCGTCTTGATCTTCTTTATTTACTGAACGCGCTTTAATAATTAAATTGTTAGCTTCAATAGGATTTTTAGGAATTTGAGTTGTATCAACAAAGCTAGTTTGAACAGGTGTAGCATGAAGCATAGAATCATCACCAGTTCTTAAAAAATTAGCAATAATTGACTTTAAATCGCAACCTTCAGCGTTAGCTTGAATAATCTTATCTAGATTCTCTTCCTTTAACAATTTAGGAACAAGCTCAACAACGAAATCAGTTGGATCATCAGAGTTTAAATGTTTAACACTCTCAACCATTGTATAAACCTTGTTTATAGGATTACCGCAAGGCGTACAATCAGAAACAAAATCATCATCGCGATTAGCGCGAATAATAACTTTTTCAGAAACTTCAACATTTTCAGTTTTCATTAGTTACTTCTTCACTTTTAACTTTAATGCAATCTTCAAAATCAAAAAGTTTTTCATAATCAGATTTTAAGTCAAATTTTCCTGAAACATCATCATAAGTTCCAAGATAATATAGAGCAAAATCTCTATATTTAATTTGAATTGAAGTATCGGACATCTGAACTCTTCTAATTTGAAGATCTAAAAATTCAGCAGGCGCTATCATATCAACAGCAATATCATTATAAAAACCAAGTTTTTTATCTCTTAAAGAATACACGTGCTTAATCATAATTAAAAATGAAAACCTCCTCTCATCATATTTCTTCCTTGAATGTTTTTAAGATTAACTCTATTAGCAGTTTTCTTAAAAATCTTAGAATCGACCCTTCGATTCATTTTTTTTCTTCCAGCCATAAAAATTATTCTCCTTTCTTTTGTGGGGTGGACAAAATATCTTCAATAGATTCTTCAATCGCAGCACCATACTTCTGGGATGTAGCTTCAACCGACAAACCTAATAAAGAACTTAAATAGGTAACAGCAAGCGTAAAAACATACTTAAACTTTGCTTCACCATTGACGAAACCTTTAGATTCAGCTTCGACAATAAACTTAGGTAAACGAACAATAAGCGCAAACATGTATTTAGCAACAGATGTACGATTTTTGGTACATAAAATTATTGTTAAAATTAGAGTAACAATAGAAGCTAATCCAATACTTAAAGCAAGCGCATTATTAGCACACCAATTCAAAAACTCTTCCATTTATACAGCTCCTTTCTTATTTCTTCGATGTATCAAATCATTATTAAGTTGATTCAAATAAGCTTCATTATAAAAAGGAACAAAACCTTTTTTAGATTGAACAGCAACAACTGAACCAATTTCTTTC
>CATQJL010000022.1:0-32081 GCA_958299035.1 Cylicocyclus nassatus
GGAGTAGTTGCCCCACTCGGGTGGTTTAAATGAAAGATACAGAACTTTTAATAAATGTTATCAATTATAACAAAGAGAAATATCTCGCATTTAAAAATAATTCTTCATTTAAAATTAATAAAGATTTTGAAAAAATTTTAAATGCTAGATATCATAAGGTTTCAAGAGTAAAAAGGAGATTATTATTTTTACTGATTAATTATAATTACATTTGGTTTTGTACGTTTACTTTTTCAGATAATTATATTAATAAATCTGATAGAACAAAAAGAGATTTAATCAAAAATGTAATTAATACTCATGATTTTAAATATATACTTAATATTGATTATGGCAAAACAACTGAAAGGGAACACTATCATTGTATTTTGGCAACAAATGAAAATATTGATGTATCTCAATTTATTGATGTTTTTTATCCATGTTTTTCTAAAAGCATTTTATGTAAAAATGGTGCAGATGATTTTATTCGTTTAAGTAAATATATAAATAAATTAACAAATCATTGTTTAAAAGCTACTACAAAATCGCAAAGACTTGTTTATAATTTTAAAGGTTTTGATGATTTTAGCCCAATTAAAAGAGAGCAAACATTGCTCTATAAAATGTATTTAGATATGTTCTGCGGAACTGGCGTAAGTGTCCCCCAACTTGATAAGGGGGACACAACTGGAAATTTTTATAAAAAACATTGACATTTTTCTCTATAATGATATAATTTAGTTAATTGATACTAAAATGATTTCATTATAGTTGAAATTAAACATTTGTTTAGTTCCGATAATATATATTAAGTTAAATGAAATTAAAAAAGTATCAATTGTATTGATACTTTTTATTTATAATAGTTTATGTTTTTAATGTAATTTTCTAAAATATTACAAATCATTTTGTTGATAGAACGGTTTTCAAGATTTGCAATTCTAGCAATTTGATCATAAACATATGGTTTAATTCTTAGCGTTGTTTGTATCATGAAAGGCCTCCTTTTTTCTATTTTTATTTTATCAATTAAAGTGATACTAAAGTGATATTATTTAGTAATATCATTTTGTAATCAAATACAATACTATTATTTTGAAATTATGTCAATACTATTTTGATTTCGAAAGGAGGGTCTACTTATATGAAATTAGATTGTAAGTTATTAGAAAAGACTTTTAATGATAAAGACGGCAATTGTCATTGCTATAATGTCTTATCTTTTGATTTAAGTGATAATTCTACTTTAGATTTACCTATTAAATCAGATAAAGCAAAATTATTAAAATTGTCAAATCAATTAAATAATTCAAATAATTCTAAACCTGATTTTTGGAATGATTAATTTAAAAATTTAGAAAGGGGGTAGGTGGTATCATGGAGGGTGCTGCCGCAAATGGAATGAGTGCTGTTATTAGTGCATTAACAAATTCAAGTACTGGTTTAACTGCGAATACAATGTTCGGAGTTGTTGCCGAACTTGTACCTTTTATCGTTATGATAGTTCCAGTTGCTCTTGGAGTTTACTTCTTACGTAAACTAGTTAGAGGTGCTGGAAAAGCAAAAGTTAGATTCTAGTCTAACAGTGGGTTAGATACCCACTTTTTTTTATTAAGGAGTTTTATGAAATATTATTTAATTTTTTTAAGTGGTGGTGTTATATCTACTTACTTTATTTTAAATTATTTGGAAAGGAAAGGGGTCTTTATATGTGGGAACTCACTGAACAATTTTTAATTCAATTAATTAATTGTATACCCGTTATTTTTGGTGTTTATTTAATCTTTAATTTTTTAAGGAATTTATTATTTAAGGAGTGATTTTATGAAAATATATGTTCCGCAAGATAATATTTTTAATAAGTGTTACGTAATTCAAAGCGAAAATATTATTCGTGCTTATGATACTGTTCCTAGATTAAATAGTAATTACAGTTATAGAGATTATTATATAAACTCAAATTATATTTATCGTGATGGTCAGTCTAATTGGTCTCAATATTCTACTTTGCCTATATGTCTTTCAAATGAAGTTATAACAAATGATTTTTATTATAGAAATGATTTTACTAATGTTCTAATTAACGTATTTATTATTTTAATTTTATGCGTTTATTTACCTTATAGAATTGTAATTAAATCATTATTAGGAGGTAGATTACAATAATGAATAGTTTATATAAATTTTTATCTTGGACTTTTTTCTTTATTTTTGTTTGTTTTTTCGGAATTTTAAATTCTAAAGCTGCTACCAACTTAACTGTTTATAGAGATGATTCAACTTCTTCTCCAAACACTTTTAGTTATGTTGGTGATTTAACTAGTGGTCTAAAATCTGGAAATATAAATACAACTATTAACAGTGGTGCTTATGGTTTAAATTTTTATTTTTCTCATAGTATAATCAATACTAATGTTTACACTTTAACATTAAATTTTGGAGATTATGACCTATATAAAACATTTGATAGTAAATATGTATCAATATGGGTAAAAGATACAAATAAAAATGATGATGATACTCTAGCAACTGTTTTATCAGTAGAAAAAGAAAATACAAGCGGTACAAATTACAAAAAATTAATTATAAAATTTATATCTCCAATAATAGCAAATAAAGTTGAAGTATTACTGCAAAAGTATAATAATGGAACTCCAGTTAAATTTCTAGGTCCTAGCACTTTTAAAATTAGTTCTATTACAATAGACAATTCTCAAGCAGAAAACACAGATATTATTATAAACAATAATAATAACAATACAAATAATATAATAAATAATCAAAATCAAAATACACAAAATACAATTGATAATCAAAATCAAAATACACAAGATATAATAAATAATCAAAATCAAAATACACAAGATATCATTGATAGTAATAAAGTATGTCAATTTATTGATATTTCATATGGTAAACAATTAGGAATTTTAGACCACAATGGAGTAATTTTAGACAATTTCACTAATTATAAAATTACTGATTTTATTGCATTAAATGAAAAAGCCGAACTTACATTAGTAGCCAGTGGTGGTGGTGCTGGTTCATTTTGTTATTATAATGCTAATAAGACTTTACTAAACTGTGTATATAACTATCAACCTAGCATAGGCAATAAAATTAATATTCCAGTAAATACTGCTTATGCAAGGTTTTCAATTCAAACCGCAAGCAATGTACCTACATTTAAGATTTGTAAAAGTGGAAATCAAGCAACAAATGACAAAATTGATGAACTTAATCAAAATTTAACAGACACAAATGTTGATACTAGTGGTTTAGCTGGTGCCGTTGGTTGGTTGCCTCCTGGTCCAGTAGATAGTATTATTAATCTTCCTTTATCAATGTTTAATTCGTTAGTTTCAGCACTTGGAAAGACTTGTAGTCCTTTATCTGTTGATATACCTTTTTTACATTCTAAAGCGGAAATACCATGCTTAACTTCAATTTTTAATCAAATTAACGGTGTTAATTCGTTTTGGTCTTGGGTTGGTGGTATTACTTCTGTTTTAATATTATATAATTATTTACTTGCATTATATAAATGGGTTGATGACACTTTGTCTATGCGTGAAAATAATATGCCAGGTTATTATGATGATAATTTTGGGGGTGGTTATTAATGAAATTTTTTTTCAATATAATTATTAATTTACTAGCTACTGTGATTCAAATTGTTACATTACCTTTAAATGCTGCTATTTCTGCGGCTTTACCTGATATATCAGACAAAATAACACAAGTAACTAATGGTATTTCTTCTTTATTTACTGGTATGGGTTGGGCTTTAGGTTTGCTTCCTCCTGGTATTTTGCCAGTTTTAACATTTATACTTGCAATAGAAATATCTAAACATACTATCTTTGCATCTACTCATACTTTGATTAAAGTTTGGAATTTATTCCAAAAATTGAAATTTTGGTAATAATTCGTATTTGTCAATAGAACATGGAATAAAAGCGTAGCGATTATGCCGTGAAAGTCTATTGACAAATGATAACCTAAAATAATTGTTCTATCCACCTAGGACAAATCCATTTTTCCTAGGTGGTTCGCCAATGAGAACAAAAAAAGGAGAAAAAAAAATGAAAATTATTATAATTACTTTACTTTGTTTAATAGTATTCCTTTTTATTAAATACAGTAAAAAAATAGAAATTAGAACAAACACTTTATTTAAAAAAGGATTAAAAAAAATCGATGATCGATTTGGAGTTTATTTCGTTACTGGTCGCCAGGGAAGTGGTAAAACTTATTATGCTATTCAATTAGCTTTAAATCAAATAGGTTATTTTGATAAGAAAAAAAATAAATTAAAAAATAATAGAATAAGAATTAAAACTAATATTCACTCTTTAAAAATACCTGGTTTTGAGGTTGAATACTTCACAAATGTAGATGAAATATATTATGATACTACTCAATATTGTATTTTTATTCTTGATGAGTTATCTCGTAAATATGATAAAAACTCTCGTACTGATACTCAATTATATGCTTTCTTGAATCAATGCCGAAAAATGCATCGTGTATGTATTATGATAACTCAAGAGTGGAAGGAATTACCTATGTGGATAAGACGACCTGCTAAATTTATGATTACTACTATACCTGTACCTGTCCTTAATATGTTTGGTCTATACTGTAGTACTGTGGGTGATGCTGAAAATATGTATCTTGATAAAGATAGTATGGAATGGCTTTGTCCTATTTTAAAATATATTGTATATAAACGTAATTTATATATCGCTAATATGTATGACACATTTGAAGCAATAAATTCGTTATAGTTTTTTTAGAGTGGGGCGGAGTAGTTGCCCCACTCGGGTGGTTTAAATGAAAGATACAGAACTTTTAATAAATGTTATCAATTATAACAAAGAGAAATATCTCGCATTTAAAAATAATTCTTCATTTAAAATTAATAAAGATTTTGAAAAAATTTTAAATGCTAGATATCATAAGGTTTCAAGAGTAAAAAGGAGATTATTATTTTTACTGATTAATTATAATTACATTTGGTTTTGTACGTTTACTTTTTCAGATAATTATATTAATAAATCTGATAGAACAAAAAGAGATTTAATCAAAAATGTAATTAATACTCATGATTTTAAATATATACTTAATATTGATTATGGCAAAACAACTGAAAGGGAACACTATCATTGTATTTTGGCAACAAATGAAAATATTGATGTATCTCAATTTATTGATGTTTTTTATCCATGTTTTTCTAAAAGCATTTTATGTAAAAATGGTGCAGATGATTTTATTCGTTTAAGTAAATATATAAATAAATTAACAAATCATTGTTTAAAAGCTACTACAAAATCGCAAAGACTTGTTTATAATTTTAAAGGTTTTGATGATTTTAGCCCAATTAAAAGAGAGCAAACATTGCTCTATAAAATGTATTTAGATATGTTCTGCGGAACTGGCGTAAGTGTCCCCCAACTTGATAAGGGGGACACAACTGGAAATTTTTATAAAAAACATTGACATTTTTCTCTATAATGATATAATTTAGTTAATTGATACTAAAATGATTTCATTATAGTTGAAATTAAACATTTGTTTAGTTCCGATAATATATATTAAGTTAAATGAAATTAAAAAAGTATCAATTGTATTGATACTTTTTATTTATAATAGTTTATGTTTTTAATGTAATTTTCTAAAATATTACAAATCATTTTGTTGATAGAACGGTTTTCAAGATTTGCAATTCTAGCAATTTGATCATAAACATATGGTTTAATTCTTAGCGTTGTTTGTATCATGAAAGGCCTCCTTTTTTCTATTTTTATTTTATCAATTAAAGTGATACTAAAGTGATATTATTTAGTAATATCATTTTGTAATCAAATACAATACTATTATTTTGAAATTATGTCAATACTATTTTGATTTCGAAAGGAGGGTCTACTTATATGAAATTAGATTGTAAGTTATTAGAAAAGACTTTTAATGATAAAGACGGCAATTGTCATTGCTATAATGTCTTATCTTTTGATTTAAGTGATAATTCTACTTTAGATTTACCTATTAAATCAGATAAAGCAAAATTATTAAAATTGTCAAATCAATTAAATAATTCAAATAATTCTAAACCTGATTTTTGGAATGATTAATTTAAAAATTTAGAAAGGGGGTAGGTGGTATCATGGAGGGTGCTGCCGCAAATGGAATGAGTGCTGTTATTAGTGCATTAACAAATTCAAGTACTGGTTTAACTGCGAATACAATGTTCGGAGTTGTTGCCGAACTTGTACCTTTTATCGTTATGATAGTTCCAGTTGCTCTTGGAGTTTACTTCTTACGTAAACTAGTTAGAGGTGCTGGAAAAGCAAAAGTTAGATTCTAGTCTAACAGTGGGTTAGATACCCACTTTTTTTTATTAAGGAGTTTTATGAAATATTATTTAATTTTTTTAAGTGGTGGTGTTATATCTACTTACTTTATTTTAAATTATTTGGAAAGGAAAGGGGTCTTTATATGTGGGAACTCACTGAACAATTTTTAATTCAATTAATTAATTGTATACCCGTTATTTTTGGTGTTTATTTAATCTTTAATTTTTTAAGGAATTTATTATTTAAGGAGTGATTTTATGAAAATATATGTTCCGCAAGATAATATTTTTAATAAGTGTTACGTAATTCAAAGCGAAAATATTATTCGTGCTTATGATACTGTTCCTAGATTAAATAGTAATTACAGTTATAGAGATTATTATATAAACTCAAATTATATTTATCGTGATGGTCAGTCTAATTGGTCTCAATATTCTACTTTGCCTATATGTCTTTCAAATGAAGTTATAACAAATGATTTTTATTATAGAAATGATTTTACTAATGTTCTAATTAACGTATTTATTATTTTAATTTTATGCGTTTATTTACCTTATAGAATTGTAATTAAATCATTATTAGGAGGTAGATTACAATAATGAATAGTTTATATAAATTTTTATCTTGGACTTTTTTCTTTATTTTTGTTTGTTTTTTCGGAATTTTAAATTCTAAAGCTGCTACCAACTTAACTGTTTATAGAGATGATTCAACTTCTTCTCCAAACACTTTTAGTTATGTTGGTGATTTAACTAGTGGTCTAAAATCTGGAAATATAAATACAACTATTAACAGTGGTGCTTATGGTTTAAATTTTTATTTTTCTCATAGTATAATCAATACTAATGTTTACACTTTAACATTAAATTTTGGAGATTATGACCTATATAAAACATTTGATAGTAAATATGTATCAATATGGGTAAAAGATACAAATAAAAATGATGATGATACTCTAGCAACTGTTTTATCAGTAGAAAAAGAAAATACAAGCGGTACAAATTACAAAAAATTAATTATAAAATTTATATCTCCAATAATAGCAAATAAAGTTGAAGTATTACTGCAAAAGTATAATAATGGAACTCCAGTTAAATTTCTAGGTCCTAGCACTTTTAAAATTAGTTCTATTACAATAGACAATTCTCAAGCAGAAAACACAGATATTATTATAAACAATAATAATAACAATACAAATAATATAATAAATAATCAAAATCAAAATACACAAAATACAATTGATAATCAAAATCAAAATACACAAGATATAATAAATAATCAAAATCAAAATACACAAGATATCATTGATAGTAATAAAGTATGTCAATTTATTGATATTTCATATGGTAAACAATTAGGAATTTTAGACCACAATGGAGTAATTTTAGACAATTTCACTAATTATAAAATTACTGATTTTATTGCATTAAATGAAAAAGCCGAACTTACATTAGTAGCCAGTGGTGGTGGTGCTGGTTCATTTTGTTATTATAATGCTAATAAGACTTTACTAAACTGTGTATATAACTATCAACCTAGCATAGGCAATAAAATTAATATTCCAGTAAATACTGCTTATGCAAGGTTTTCAATTCAAACCGCAAGCAATGTACCTACATTTAAGATTTGTAAAAGTGGAAATCAAGCAACAAATGACAAAATTGATGAACTTAATCAAAATTTAACAGACACAAATGTTGATACTAGTGGTTTAGCTGGTGCCGTTGGTTGGTTGCCTCCTGGTCCAGTAGATAGTATTATTAATCTTCCTTTATCAATGTTTAATTCGTTAGTTTCAGCACTTGGAAAGACTTGTAGTCCTTTATCTGTTGATATACCTTTTTTACATTCTAAAGCGGAAATACCATGCTTAACTTCAATTTTTAATCAAATTAACGGTGTTAATTCGTTTTGGTCTTGGGTTGGTGGTATTACTTCTGTTTTAATATTATATAATTATTTACTTGCATTATATAAATGGGTTGATGACACTTTGTCTATGCGTGAAAATAATATGCCAGGTTATTATGATGATAATTTTGGGGGTGGTTATTAATGAAATTTTTTTTCAATATAATTATTAATTTACTAGCTACTGTGATTCAAATTGTTACATTACCTTTAAATGCTGCTATTTCTGCGGCTTTACCTGATATATCAGACAAAATAACACAAGTAACTAATGGTATTTCTTCTTTATTTACTGGTATGGGTTGGGCTTTAGGTTTGCTTCCTCCTGGTATTTTGCCAGTTTTAACATTTATACTTGCAATAGAAATATCTAAACATACTATCTTTGCATCTACTCATACTTTGATTAAAGTTTGGAATTTATTCCAAAAATTGAAATTTTGGTAATAATTCGTATTTGTCAATAGAACATGGAATAAAAGCGTAGCGATTATGCCGTGAAAGTCTATTGACAAATGATAACCTAAAATAATTGTTCTATCCACCTAGGACAAATCCATTTTTCCTAGGTGGTTCGCCAATGAGAACAAAAAAAGGAGAAAAAAAAATGAAAATTATTATAATTACTTTACTTTGTTTAATAGTATTCCTTTTTATTAAATACAGTAAAAAAATAGAAATTAGAACAAACACTTTATTTAAAAAAGGATTAAAAAAAATCGATGATCGATTTGGAGTTTATTTCGTTACTGGTCGCCAGGGAAGTGGTAAAACTTATTATGCTATTCAATTAGCTTTAAATCAAATAGGTTATTTTGATAAGAAAAAAAATAAATTAAAAAATAATAGAATAAGAATTAAAACTAATATTCACTCTTTAAAAATACCTGGTTTTGAGGTTGAATACTTCACAAATGTAGATGAAATATATTATGATACTACTCAATATTGTATTTTTATTCTTGATGAGTTATCTCGTAAATATGATAAAAACTCTCGTACTGATACTCAATTATATGCTTTCTTGAATCAATGCCGAAAAATGCATCGTGTATGTATTATGATAACTCAAGAGTGGAAGGAATTACCTATGTGGATAAGACGACCTGCTAAATTTATGATTACTACTATACCTGTACCTGTCCTTAATATGTTTGGTCTATACTGTAGTACTGTGGGTGATGCTGAAAATATGTATCTTGATAAAGATAGTATGGAATGGCTTTGTCCTATTTTAAAATATATTGTATATAAACGTAATTTATATATCGCTAATATGTATGACACATTTGAAGCAATAAATTCGTTATAGTTTTTTTAGAGTGGGGCGGAGTAGTTGCCCCACTCGGGTGGTTTAAATGAAAGATACAGAACTTTTAATAAATGTTATCAATTATAACAAAGAGAAATATCTCGCATTTAAAAATAATTCTTCATTTAAAATTAATAAAGATTTTGAAAAAATTTTAAATGCTAGATATCATAAGGTTTCAAGAGTAAAAAGGAGATTATTATTTTTACTGATTAATTATAATTACATTTGGTTTTGTACGTTTACTTTTTCAGATAATTATATTAATAAATCTGATAGAACAAAAAGAGATTTAATCAAAAATGTAATTAATACTCATGATTTTAAATATATACTTAATATTGATTATGGCAAAACAACTGAAAGGGAACACTATCATTGTATTTTGGCAACAAATGAAAATATTGATGTATCTCAATTTATTGATGTTTTTTATCCATGTTTTTCTAAAAGCATTTTATGTAAAAATGGTGCAGATGATTTTATTCGTTTAAGTAAATATATAAATAAATTAACAAATCATTGTTTAAAAGCTACTACAAAATCGCAAAGACTTGTTTATAATTTTAAAGGTTTTGATGATTTTAGCCCAATTAAAAGAGAGCAAACATTGCTCTATAAAATGTATTTAGATATGTTCTGCGGAACTGGCGTAAGTGTCCCCCAACTTGATAAGGGGGACACAACTGGAAATTTTTATAAAAAACATTGACATTTTTCTCTATAATGATATAATTTAGTTAATTGATACTAAAATGATTTCATTATAGTTGAAATTAAACATTTGTTTAGTTCCGATAATATATATTAAGTTAAATGAAATTAAAAAAGTATCAATTGTATTGATACTTTTTATTTATAATAGTTTATGTTTTTAATGTAATTTTCTAAAATATTACAAATCATTTTGTTGATAGAACGGTTTTCAAGATTTGCAATTCTAGCAATTTGATCATAAACATATGGTTTAATTCTTAGCGTTGTTTGTATCATGAAAGGCCTCCTTTTTTCTATTTTTATTTTATCAATTAAAGTGATACTAAAGTGATATTATTTAGTAATATCATTTTGTAATCAAATACAATACTATTATTTTGAAATTATGTCAATACTATTTTGATTTCGAAAGGAGGGTCTACTTATATGAAATTAGATTGTAAGTTATTAGAAAAGACTTTTAATGATAAAGACGGCAATTGTCATTGCTATAATGTCTTATCTTTTGATTTAAGTGATAATTCTACTTTAGATTTACCTATTAAATCAGATAAAGCAAAATTATTAAAATTGTCAAATCAATTAAATAATTCAAATAATTCTAAACCTGATTTTTGGAATGATTAATTTAAAAATTTAGAAAGGGGGTAGGTGGTATCATGGAGGGTGCTGCCGCAAATGGAATGAGTGCTGTTATTAGTGCATTAACAAATTCAAGTACTGGTTTAACTGCGAATACAATGTTCGGAGTTGTTGCCGAACTTGTACCTTTTATCGTTATGATAGTTCCAGTTGCTCTTGGAGTTTACTTCTTACGTAAACTAGTTAGAGGTGCTGGAAAAGCAAAAGTTAGATTCTAGTCTAACAGTGGGTTAGATACCCACTTTTTTTTATTAAGGAGTTTTATGAAATATTATTTAATTTTTTTAAGTGGTGGTGTTATATCTACTTACTTTATTTTAAATTATTTGGAAAGGAAAGGGGTCTTTATATGTGGGAACTCACTGAACAATTTTTAATTCAATTAATTAATTGTATACCCGTTATTTTTGGTGTTTATTTAATCTTTAATTTTTTAAGGAATTTATTATTTAAGGAGTGATTTTATGAAAATATATGTTCCGCAAGATAATATTTTTAATAAGTGTTACGTAATTCAAAGCGAAAATATTATTCGTGCTTATGATACTGTTCCTAGATTAAATAGTAATTACAGTTATAGAGATTATTATATAAACTCAAATTATATTTATCGTGATGGTCAGTCTAATTGGTCTCAATATTCTACTTTGCCTATATGTCTTTCAAATGAAGTTATAACAAATGATTTTTATTATAGAAATGATTTTACTAATGTTCTAATTAACGTATTTATTATTTTAATTTTATGCGTTTATTTACCTTATAGAATTGTAATTAAATCATTATTAGGAGGTAGATTACAATAATGAATAGTTTATATAAATTTTTATCTTGGACTTTTTTCTTTATTTTTGTTTGTTTTTTCGGAATTTTAAATTCTAAAGCTGCTACCAACTTAACTGTTTATAGAGATGATTCAACTTCTTCTCCAAACACTTTTAGTTATGTTGGTGATTTAACTAGTGGTCTAAAATCTGGAAATATAAATACAACTATTAACAGTGGTGCTTATGGTTTAAATTTTTATTTTTCTCATAGTATAATCAATACTAATGTTTACACTTTAACATTAAATTTTGGAGATTATGACCTATATAAAACATTTGATAGTAAATATGTATCAATATGGGTAAAAGATACAAATAAAAATGATGATGATACTCTAGCAACTGTTTTATCAGTAGAAAAAGAAAATACAAGCGGTACAAATTACAAAAAATTAATTATAAAATTTATATCTCCAATAATAGCAAATAAAGTTGAAGTATTACTGCAAAAGTATAATAATGGAACTCCAGTTAAATTTCTAGGTCCTAGCACTTTTAAAATTAGTTCTATTACAATAGACAATTCTCAAGCAGAAAACACAGATATTATTATAAACAATAATAATAACAATACAAATAATATAATAAATAATCAAAATCAAAATACACAAAATACAATTGATAATCAAAATCAAAATACACAAGATATAATAAATAATCAAAATCAAAATACACAAGATATCATTGATAGTAATAAAGTATGTCAATTTATTGATATTTCATATGGTAAACAATTAGGAATTTTAGACCACAATGGAGTAATTTTAGACAATTTCACTAATTATAAAATTACTGATTTTATTGCATTAAATGAAAAAGCCGAACTTACATTAGTAGCCAGTGGTGGTGGTGCTGGTTCATTTTGTTATTATAATGCTAATAAGACTTTACTAAACTGTGTATATAACTATCAACCTAGCATAGGCAATAAAATTAATATTCCAGTAAATACTGCTTATGCAAGGTTTTCAATTCAAACCGCAAGCAATGTACCTACATTTAAGATTTGTAAAAGTGGAAATCAAGCAACAAATGACAAAATTGATGAACTTAATCAAAATTTAACAGACACAAATGTTGATACTAGTGGTTTAGCTGGTGCCGTTGGTTGGTTGCCTCCTGGTCCAGTAGATAGTATTATTAATCTTCCTTTATCAATGTTTAATTCGTTAGTTTCAGCACTTGGAAAGACTTGTAGTCCTTTATCTGTTGATATACCTTTTTTACATTCTAAAGCGGAAATACCATGCTTAACTTCAATTTTTAATCAAATTAACGGTGTTAATTCGTTTTGGTCTTGGGTTGGTGGTATTACTTCTGTTTTAATATTATATAATTATTTACTTGCATTATATAAATGGGTTGATGACACTTTGTCTATGCGTGAAAATAATATGCCAGGTTATTATGATGATAATTTTGGGGGTGGTTATTAATGAAATTTTTTTTCAATATAATTATTAATTTACTAGCTACTGTGATTCAAATTGTTACATTACCTTTAAATGCTGCTATTTCTGCGGCTTTACCTGATATATCAGACAAAATAACACAAGTAACTAATGGTATTTCTTCTTTATTTACTGGTATGGGTTGGGCTTTAGGTTTGCTTCCTCCTGGTATTTTGCCAGTTTTAACATTTATACTTGCAATAGAAATATCTAAACATACTATCTTTGCATCTACTCATACTTTGATTAAAGTTTGGAATTTATTCCAAAAATTGAAATTTTGGTAATAATTCGTATTTGTCAATAGAACATGGAATAAAAGCGTAGCGATTATGCCGTGAAAGTCTATTGACAAATGATAACCTAAAATAATTGTTCTATCCACCTAGGACAAATCCATTTTTCCTAGGTGGTTCGCCAATGAGAACAAAAAAAGGAGAAAAAAAAATGAAAATTATTATAATTACTTTACTTTGTTTAATAGTATTCCTTTTTATTAAATACAGTAAAAAAATAGAAATTAGAACAAACACTTTATTTAAAAAAGGATTAAAAAAAATCGATGATCGATTTGGAGTTTATTTCGTTACTGGTCGCCAGGGAAGTGGTAAAACTTATTATGCTATTCAATTAGCTTTAAATCAAATAGGTTATTTTGATAAGAAAAAAAATAAATTAAAAAATAATAGAATAAGAATTAAAACTAATATTCACTCTTTAAAAATACCTGGTTTTGAGGTTGAATACTTCACAAATGTAGATGAAATATATTATGATACTACTCAATATTGTATTTTTATTCTTGATGAGTTATCTCGTAAATATGATAAAAACTCTCGTACTGATACTCAATTATATGCTTTCTTGAATCAATGCCGAAAAATGCATCGTGTATGTATTATGATAACTCAAGAGTGGAAGGAATTACCTATGTGGATAAGACGACCTGCTAAATTTATGATTACTACTATACCTGTACCTGTCCTTAATATGTTTGGTCTATACTGTAGTACTGTGGGTGATGCTGAAAATATGTATCTTGATAAAGATAGTATGGAATGGCTTTGTCCTATTTTAAAATATATTGTATATAAACGTAATTTATATATCGCTAATATGTATGACACATTTGAAGCAATAAATTCGTTATAGTTTTTTTAGAGTGGGGCGGAGTAGTTGCCCCACTCGGGTGGTTTAAATGAAAGATACAGAACTTTTAATAAATGTTATCAATTATAACAAAGAGAAATATCTCGCATTTAAAAATAATTCTTCATTTAAAATTAATAAAGATTTTGAAAAAATTTTAAATGCTAGATATCATAAGGTTTCAAGAGTAAAAAGGAGATTATTATTTTTACTGATTAATTATAATTACATTTGGTTTTGTACGTTTACTTTTTCAGATAATTATATTAATAAATCTGATAGAACAAAAAGAGATTTAATCAAAAATGTAATTAATACTCATGATTTTAAATATATACTTAATATTGATTATGGCAAAACAACTGAAAGGGAACACTATCATTGTATTTTGGCAACAAATGAAAATATTGATGTATCTCAATTTATTGATGTTTTTTATCCATGTTTTTCTAAAAGCATTTTATGTAAAAATGGTGCAGATGATTTTATTCGTTTAAGTAAATATATAAATAAATTAACAAATCATTGTTTAAAAGCTACTACAAAATCGCAAAGACTTGTTTATAATTTTAAAGGTTTTGATGATTTTAGCCCAATTAAAAGAGAGCAAACATTGCTCTATAAAATGTATTTAGATATGTTCTGCGGAACTGGCGTAAGTGTCCCCCAACTTGATAAGGGGGACACAACTGGAAATTTTTATAAAAAACATTGACATTTTTCTCTATAATGATATAATTTAGTTAATTGATACTAAAATGATTTCATTATAGTTGAAATTAAACATTTGTTTAGTTCCGATAATATATATTAAGTTAAATGAAATTAAAAAAGTATCAATTGTATTGATACTTTTTATTTATAATAGTTTATGTTTTTAATGTAATTTTCTAAAATATTACAAATCATTTTGTTGATAGAACGGTTTTCAAGATTTGCAATTCTAGCAATTTGATCATAAACATATGGTTTAATTCTTAGCGTTGTTTGTATCATGAAAGGCCTCCTTTTTTCTATTTTTATTTTATCAATTAAAGTGATACTAAAGTGATATTATTTAGTAATATCATTTTGTAATCAAATACAATACTATTATTTTGAAATTATGTCAATACTATTTTGATTTCGAAAGGAGGGTCTACTTATATGAAATTAGATTGTAAGTTATTAGAAAAGACTTTTAATGATAAAGACGGCAATTGTCATTGCTATAATGTCTTATCTTTTGATTTAAGTGATAATTCTACTTTAGATTTACCTATTAAATCAGATAAAGCAAAATTATTAAAATTGTCAAATCAATTAAATAATTCAAATAATTCTAAACCTGATTTTTGGAATGATTAATTTAAAAATTTAGAAAGGGGGTAGGTGGTATCATGGAGGGTGCTGCCGCAAATGGAATGAGTGCTGTTATTAGTGCATTAACAAATTCAAGTACTGGTTTAACTGCGAATACAATGTTCGGAGTTGTTGCCGAACTTGTACCTTTTATCGTTATGATAGTTCCAGTTGCTCTTGGAGTTTACTTCTTACGTAAACTAGTTAGAGGTGCTGGAAAAGCAAAAGTTAGATTCTAGTCTAACAGTGGGTTAGATACCCACTTTTTTTTATTAAGGAGTTTTATGAAATATTATTTAATTTTTTTAAGTGGTGGTGTTATATCTACTTACTTTATTTTAAATTATTTGGAAAGGAAAGGGGTCTTTATATGTGGGAACTCACTGAACAATTTTTAATTCAATTAATTAATTGTATACCCGTTATTTTTGGTGTTTATTTAATCTTTAATTTTTTAAGGAATTTATTATTTAAGGAGTGATTTTATGAAAATATATGTTCCGCAAGATAATATTTTTAATAAGTGTTACGTAATTCAAAGCGAAAATATTATTCGTGCTTATGATACTGTTCCTAGATTAAATAGTAATTACAGTTATAGAGATTATTATATAAACTCAAATTATATTTATCGTGATGGTCAGTCTAATTGGTCTCAATATTCTACTTTGCCTATATGTCTTTCAAATGAAGTTATAACAAATGATTTTTATTATAGAAATGATTTTACTAATGTTCTAATTAACGTATTTATTATTTTAATTTTATGCGTTTATTTACCTTATAGAATTGTAATTAAATCATTATTAGGAGGTAGATTACAATAATGAATAGTTTATATAAATTTTTATCTTGGACTTTTTTCTTTATTTTTGTTTGTTTTTTCGGAATTTTAAATTCTAAAGCTGCTACCAACTTAACTGTTTATAGAGATGATTCAACTTCTTCTCCAAACACTTTTAGTTATGTTGGTGATTTAACTAGTGGTCTAAAATCTGGAAATATAAATACAACTATTAACAGTGGTGCTTATGGTTTAAATTTTTATTTTTCTCATAGTATAATCAATACTAATGTTTACACTTTAACATTAAATTTTGGAGATTATGACCTATATAAAACATTTGATAGTAAATATGTATCAATATGGGTAAAAGATACAAATAAAAATGATGATGATACTCTAGCAACTGTTTTATCAGTAGAAAAAGAAAATACAAGCGGTACAAATTACAAAAAATTAATTATAAAATTTATATCTCCAATAATAGCAAATAAAGTTGAAGTATTACTGCAAAAGTATAATAATGGAACTCCAGTTAAATTTCTAGGTCCTAGCACTTTTAAAATTAGTTCTATTACAATAGACAATTCTCAAGCAGAAAACACAGATATTATTATAAACAATAATAATAACAATACAAATAATATAATAAATAATCAAAATCAAAATACACAAAATACAATTGATAATCAAAATCAAAATACACAAGATATAATAAATAATCAAAATCAAAATACACAAGATATCATTGATAGTAATAAAGTATGTCAATTTATTGATATTTCATATGGTAAACAATTAGGAATTTTAGACCACAATGGAGTAATTTTAGACAATTTCACTAATTATAAAATTACTGATTTTATTGCATTAAATGAAAAAGCCGAACTTACATTAGTAGCCAGTGGTGGTGGTGCTGGTTCATTTTGTTATTATAATGCTAATAAGACTTTACTAAACTGTGTATATAACTATCAACCTAGCATAGGCAATAAAATTAATATTCCAGTAAATACTGCTTATGCAAGGTTTTCAATTCAAACCGCAAGCAATGTACCTACATTTAAGATTTGTAAAAGTGGAAATCAAGCAACAAATGACAAAATTGATGAACTTAATCAAAATTTAACAGACACAAATGTTGATACTAGTGGTTTAGCTGGTGCCGTTGGTTGGTTGCCTCCTGGTCCAGTAGATAGTATTATTAATCTTCCTTTATCAATGTTTAATTCGTTAGTTTCAGCACTTGGAAAGACTTGTAGTCCTTTATCTGTTGATATACCTTTTTTACATTCTAAAGCGGAAATACCATGCTTAACTTCAATTTTTAATCAAATTAACGGTGTTAATTCGTTTTGGTCTTGGGTTGGTGGTATTACTTCTGTTTTAATATTATATAATTATTTACTTGCATTATATAAATGGGTTGATGACACTTTGTCTATGCGTGAAAATAATATGCCAGGTTATTATGATGATAATTTTGGGGGTGGTTATTAATGAAATTTTTTTTCAATATAATTATTAATTTACTAGCTACTGTGATTCAAATTGTTACATTACCTTTAAATGCTGCTATTTCTGCGGCTTTACCTGATATATCAGACAAAATAACACAAGTAACTAATGGTATTTCTTCTTTATTTACTGGTATGGGTTGGGCTTTAGGTTTGCTTCCTCCTGGTATTTTGCCAGTTTTAACATTTATACTTGCAATAGAAATATCTAAACATACTATCTTTGCATCTACTCATACTTTGATTAAAGTTTGGAATTTATTCCAAAAATTGAAATTTTGGTAATAATTCGTATTTGTCAATAGAACATGGAATAAAAGCGTAGCGATTATGCCGTGAAAGTCTATTGACAAATGATAACCTAAAATAATTGTTCTATCCACCTAGGACAAATCCATTTTTCCTAGGTGGTTCGCCAATGAGAACAAAAAAAGGAGAAAAAAAAATGAAAATTATTATAATTACTTTACTTTGTTTAATAGTATTCCTTTTTATTAAATACAGTAAAAAAATAGAAATTAGAACAAACACTTTATTTAAAAAAGGATTAAAAAAAATCGATGATCGATTTGGAGTTTATTTCGTTACTGGTCGCCAGGGAAGTGGTAAAACTTATTATGCTATTCAATTAGCTTTAAATCAAATAGGTTATTTTGATAAGAAAAAAAATAAATTAAAAAATAATAGAATAAGAATTAAAACTAATATTCACTCTTTAAAAATACCTGGTTTTGAGGTTGAATACTTCACAAATGTAGATGAAATATATTATGATACTACTCAATATTGTATTTTTATTCTTGATGAGTTATCTCGTAAATATGATAAAAACTCTCGTACTGATACTCAATTATATGCTTTCTTGAATCAATGCCGAAAAATGCATCGTGTATGTATTATGATAACTCAAGAGTGGAAGGAATTACCTATGTGGATAAGACGACCTGCTAAATTTATGATTACTACTATACCTGTACCTGTCCTTAATATGTTTGGTCTATACTGTAGTACTGTGGGTGATGCTGAAAATATGTATCTTGATAAAGATAGTATGGAATGGCTTTGTCCTATTTTAAAATATATTGTATATAAACGTAATTTATATATCGCTAATATGTATGACACATTTGAAGCAATAAATTCGTTATAGTTTTTTTAGAGTGGGGCGGAGTAGTTGCCCCACTCGGGTGGTTTAAATGAAAGATACAGAACTTTTAATAAATGTTATCAATTATAACAAAGAGAAATATCTCGCATTTAAAAATAATTCTTCATTTAAAATTAATAAAGATTTTGAAAAAATTTTAAATGCTAGATATCATAAGGTTTCAAGAGTAAAAAGGAGATTATTATTTTTACTGATTAATTATAATTACATTTGGTTTTGTACGTTTACTTTTTCAGATAATTATATTAATAAATCTGATAGAACAAAAAGAGATTTAATCAAAAATGTAATTAATACTCATGATTTTAAATATATACTTAATATTGATTATGGCAAAACAACTGAAAGGGAACACTATCATTGTATTTTGGCAACAAATGAAAATATTGATGTATCTCAATTTATTGATGTTTTTTATCCATGTTTTTCTAAAAGCATTTTATGTAAAAATGGTGCAGATGATTTTATTCGTTTAAGTAAATATATAAATAAATTAACAAATCATTGTTTAAAAGCTACTACAAAATCGCAAAGACTTGTTTATAATTTTAAAGGTTTTGATGATTTTAGCCCAATTAAAAGAGAGCAAACATTGCTCTATAAAATGTATTTAGATATGTTCTGCGGAACTGGCGTAAGTGTCCCCCAACTTGATAAGGGGGACACAACTGGAAATTTTTATAAAAAACATTGACATTTTTCTCTATAATGATATAATTTAGTTAATTGATACTAAAATGATTTCATTATAGTTGAAATTAAACATTTGTTTAGTTCCGATAATATATATTAAGTTAAATGAAATTAAAAAAGTATCAATTGTATTGATACTTTTTATTTATAATAGTTTATGTTTTTAATGTAATTTTCTAAAATATTACAAATCATTTTGTTGATAGAACGGTTTTCAAGATTTGCAATTCTAGCAATTTGATCATAAACATATGGTTTAATTCTTAGCGTTGTTTGTATCATGAAAGGCCTCCTTTTTTCTATTTTTATTTTATCAATTAAAGTGATACTAAAGTGATATTATTTAGTAATATCATTTTGTAATCAAATACAATACTATTATTTTGAAATTATGTCAATACTATTTTGATTTCGAAAGGAGGGTCTACTTATATGAAATTAGATTGTAAGTTATTAGAAAAGACTTTTAATGATAAAGACGGCAATTGTCATTGCTATAATGTCTTATCTTTTGATTTAAGTGATAATTCTACTTTAGATTTACCTATTAAATCAGATAAAGCAAAATTATTAAAATTGTCAAATCAATTAAATAATTCAAATAATTCTAAACCTGATTTTTGGAATGATTAATTTAAAAATTTAGAAAGGGGGTAGGTGGTATCATGGAGGGTGCTGCCGCAAATGGAATGAGTGCTGTTATTAGTGCATTAACAAATTCAAGTACTGGTTTAACTGCGAATACAATGTTCGGAGTTGTTGCCGAACTTGTACCTTTTATCGTTATGATAGTTCCAGTTGCTCTTGGAGTTTACTTCTTACGTAAACTAGTTAGAGGTGCTGGAAAAGCAAAAGTTAGATTCTAGTCTAACAGTGGGTTAGATACCCACTTTTTTTTATTAAGGAGTTTTATGAAATATTATTTAATTTTTTTAAGTGGTGGTGTTATATCTACTTACTTTATTTTAAATTATTTGGAAAGGAAAGGGGTCTTTATATGTGGGAACTCACTGAACAATTTTTAATTCAATTAATTAATTGTATACCCGTTATTTTTGGTGTTTATTTAATCTTTAATTTTTTAAGGAATTTATTATTTAAGGAGTGATTTTATGAAAATATATGTTCCGCAAGATAATATTTTTAATAAGTGTTACGTAATTCAAAGCGAAAATATTATTCGTGCTTATGATACTGTTCCTAGATTAAATAGTAATTACAGTTATAGAGATTATTATATAAACTCAAATTATATTTATCGTGATGGTCAGTCTAATTGGTCTCAATATTCTACTTTGCCTATATGTCTTTCAAATGAAGTTATAACAAATGATTTTTATTATAGAAATGATTTTACTAATGTTCTAATTAACGTATTTATTATTTTAATTTTATGCGTTTATTTACCTTATAGAATTGTAATTAAATCATTATTAGGAGGTAGATTACAATAATGAATAGTTTATATAAATTTTTATCTTGGACTTTTTTCTTTATTTTTGTTTGTTTTTTCGGAATTTTAAATTCTAAAGCTGCTACCAACTTAACTGTTTATAGAGATGATTCAACTTCTTCTCCAAACACTTTTAGTTATGTTGGTGATTTAACTAGTGGTCTAAAATCTGGAAATATAAATACAACTATTAACAGTGGTGCTTATGGTTTAAATTTTTATTTTTCTCATAGTATAATCAATACTAATGTTTACACTTTAACATTAAATTTTGGAGATTATGACCTATATAAAACATTTGATAGTAAATATGTATCAATATGGGTAAAAGATACAAATAAAAATGATGATGATACTCTAGCAACTGTTTTATCAGTAGAAAAAGAAAATACAAGCGGTACAAATTACAAAAAATTAATTATAAAATTTATATCTCCAATAATAGCAAATAAAGTTGAAGTATTACTGCAAAAGTATAATAATGGAACTCCAGTTAAATTTCTAGGTCCTAGCACTTTTAAAATTAGTTCTATTACAATAGACAATTCTCAAGCAGAAAACACAGATATTATTATAAACAATAATAATAACAATACAAATAATATAATAAATAATCAAAATCAAAATACACAAAATACAATTGATAATCAAAATCAAAATACACAAGATATAATAAATAATCAAAATCAAAATACACAAGATATCATTGATAGTAATAAAGTATGTCAATTTATTGATATTTCATATGGTAAACAATTAGGAATTTTAGACCACAATGGAGTAATTTTAGACAATTTCACTAATTATAAAATTACTGATTTTATTGCATTAAATGAAAAAGCCGAACTTACATTAGTAGCCAGTGGTGGTGGTGCTGGTTCATTTTGTTATTATAATGCTAATAAGACTTTACTAAACTGTGTATATAACTATCAACCTAGCATAGGCAATAAAATTAATATTCCAGTAAATACTGCTTATGCAAGGTTTTCAATTCAAACCGCAAGCAATGTACCTACATTTAAGATTTGTAAAAGTGGAAATCAAGCAACAAATGACAAAATTGATGAACTTAATCAAAATTTAACAGACACAAATGTTGATACTAGTGGTTTAGCTGGTGCCGTTGGTTGGTTGCCTCCTGGTCCAGTAGATAGTATTATTAATCTTCCTTTATCAATGTTTAATTCGTTAGTTTCAGCACTTGGAAAGACTTGTAGTCCTTTATCTGTTGATATACCTTTTTTACATTCTAAAGCGGAAATACCATGCTTAACTTCAATTTTTAATCAAATTAACGGTGTTAATTCGTTTTGGTCTTGGGTTGGTGGTATTACTTCTGTTTTAATATTATATAATTATTTACTTGCATTATATAAATGGGTTGATGACACTTTGTCTATGCGTGAAAATAATATGCCAGGTTATTATGATGATAATTTTGGGGGTGGTTATTAATGAAATTTTTTTTCAATATAATTATTAATTTACTAGCTACTGTGATTCAAATTGTTACATTACCTTTAAATGCTGCTATTTCTGCGGCTTTACCTGATATATCAGACAAAATAACACAAGTAACTAATGGTATTTCTTCTTTATTTACTGGTATGGGTTGGGCTTTAGGTTTGCTTCCTCCTGGTATTTTGCCAGTTTTAACATTTATACTTGCAATAGAAATATCTAAACATACTATCTTTGCATCTACTCATACTTTGATTAAAGTTTGGAATTTATTCCAAAAATTGAAATTTTGGTAATAATTCGTATTTGTCAATAGAACATGGAATAAAAGCGTAGCGATTATGCCGTGAAAGTCTATTGACAAATGATAACCTAAAATAATTGTTCTATCCACCTAGGACAAATCCATTTTTCCTAGGTGGTTCGCCAATGAGAACAAAAAAAGGAGAAAAAAAAATGAAAATTATTATAATTACTTTACTTTGTTTAATAGTATTCCTTTTTATTAAATACAGTAAAAAAATAGAAATTAGAACAAACACTTTATTTAAAAAAGGATTAAAAAAAATCGATGATCGATTTGGAGTTTATTTCGTTACTGGTCGCCAGGGAAGTGGTAAAACTTATTATGCTATTCAATTAGCTTTAAATCAAATAGGTTATTTTGATAAGAAAAAAAATAAATTAAAAAATAATAGAATAAGAATTAAAACTAATATTCACTCTTTAAAAATACCTGGTTTTGAGGTTGAATACTTCACAAATGTAGATGAAATATATTATGATACTACTCAATATTGTATTTTTATTCTTGATGAGTTATCTCGTAAATATGATAAAAACTCTCGTACTGATACTCAATTATATGCTTTCTTGAATCAATGCCGAAAAATGCATCGTGTATGTATTATGATAACTCAAGAGTGGAAGGAATTACCTATGTGGATAAGACGACCTGCTAAATTTATGATTACTACTATACCTGTACCTGTCCTTAATATGTTTGGTCTATACTGTAGTACTGTGGGTGATGCTGAAAATATGTATCTTGATAAAGATAGTATGGAATGGCTTTGTCCTATTTTAAAATATATTGTATATAAACGTAATTTATATATCGCTAATATGTATGACACATTTGAAGCAATAAATTCGTTATAGTTTTTTTAGAGTGGGGCGGAGTAGTTGCCCCACTCGGGTGGTTTAAATGAAAGATACAGAACTTTTAATAAATGTTATCAATTATAACAAAGAGAAATATCTCGCATTTAAAAATAATTCTTCATTTAAAATTAATAAAGATTTTGAAAAAATTTTAAATGCTAGATATCATAAGGTTTCAAGAGTAAAAAGGAGATTATTATTTTTACTGATTAATTATAATTACATTTGGTTTTGTACGTTTACTTTTTCAGATAATTATATTAATAAATCTGATAGAACAAAAAGAGATTTAATCAAAAATGTAATTAATACTCATGATTTTAAATATATACTTAATATTGATTATGGCAAAACAACTGAAAGGGAACACTATCATTGTATTTTGGCAACAAATGAAAATATTGATGTATCTCAATTTATTGATGTTTTTTATCCATGTTTTTCTAAAAGCATTTTATGTAAAAATGGTGCAGATGATTTTATTCGTTTAAGTAAATATATAAATAAATTAACAAATCATTGTTTAAAAGCTACTACAAAATCGCAAAGACTTGTTTATAATTTTAAAGGTTTTGATGATTTTAGCCCAATTAAAAGAGAGCAAACATTGCTCTATAAAATGTATTTAGATATGTTCTGCGGAACTGGCGTAAGTGTCCCCCAACTTGATAAGGGGGACACAACTGGAAATTTTTATAAAAAACATTGACATTTTTCTCTATAATGATATAATTTAGTTAATTGATACTAAAATGATTTCATTATAGTTGAAATTAAACATTTGTTTAGTTCCGATAATATATATTAAGTTAAATGAAATTAAAAAAGTATCAATTGTATTGATACTTTTTATTTATAATAGTTTATGTTTTTAATGTAATTTTCTAAAATATTACAAATCATTTTGTTGATAGAACGGTTTTCAAGATTTGCAATTCTAGCAATTTGATCATAAACATATGGTTTAATTCTTAGCGTTGTTTGTATCATGAAAGGCCTCCTTTTTTCTATTTTTATTTTATCAATTAAAGTGATACTAAAGTGATATTATTTAGTAATATCATTTTGTAATCAAATACAATACTATTATTTTGAAATTATGTCAATACTATTTTGATTTCGAAAGGAGGGTCTACTTATATGAAATTAGATTGTAAGTTATTAGAAAAGACTTTTAATGATAAAGACGGCAATTGTCATTGCTATAATGTCTTATCTTTTGATTTAAGTGATAATTCTACTTTAGATTTACCTATTAAATCAGATAAAGCAAAATTATTAAAATTGTCAAATCAATTAAATAATTCAAATAATTCTAAACCTGATTTTTGGAATGATTAATTTAAAAATTTAGAAAGGGGGTAGGTGGTATCATGGAGGGTGCTGCCGCAAATGGAATGAGTGCTGTTATTAGTGCATTAACAAATTCAAGTACTGGTTTAACTGCGAATACAATGTTCGGAGTTGTTGCCGAACTTGTACCTTTTATCGTTATGATAGTTCCAGTTGCTCTTGGAGTTTACTTCTTACGTAAACTAGTTAGAGGTGCTGGAAAAGCAAAAGTTAGATTCTAGTCTAACAGTGGGTTAGATACCCACTTTTTTTTATTAAGGAGTTTTATGAAATATTATTTAATTTTTTTAAGTGGTGGTGTTATATCTACTTACTTTATTTTAAATTATTTGGAAAGGAAAGGGGTCTTTATATGTGGGAACTCACTGAACAATTTTTAATTCAATTAATTAATTGTATACCCGTTATTTTTGGTGTTTATTTAATCTTTAATTTTTTAAGGAATTTATTATTTAAGGAGTGATTTTATGAAAATATATGTTCCGCAAGATAATATTTTTAATAAGTGTTACGTAATTCAAAGCGAAAATATTATTCGTGCTTATGATACTGTTCCTAGATTAAATAGTAATTACAGTTATAGAGATTATTATATAAACTCAAATTATATTTATCGTGATGGTCAGTCTAATTGGTCTCAATATTCTACTTTGCCTATATGTCTTTCAAATGAAGTTATAACAAATGATTTTTATTATAGAAATGATTTTACTAATGTTCTAATTAACGTATTTATTATTTTAATTTTATGCGTTTATTTACCTTATAGAATTGTAATTAAATCATTATTAGGAGGTAGATTACAATAATGAATAGTTTATATAAATTTTTATCTTGGACTTTTTTCTTTATTTTTGTTTGTTTTTTCGGAATTTTAAATTCTAAAGCTGCTACCAACTTAACTGTTTATAGAGATGATTCAACTTCTTCTCCAAACACTTTTAGTTATGTTGGTGATTTAACTAGTGGTCTAAAATCTGGAAATATAAATACAACTATTAACAGTGGTGCTTATGGTTTAAATTTTTATTTTTCTCATAGTATAATCAATACTAATGTTTACACTTTAACATTAAATTTTGGAGATTATGACCTATATAAAACATTTGATAGTAAATATGTATCAATATGGGTAAAAGATACAAATAAAAATGATGATGATACTCTAGCAACTGTTTTATCAGTAGAAAAAGAAAATACAAGCGGTACAAATTACAAAAAATTAATTATAAAATTTATATCTCCAATAATAGCAAATAAAGTTGAAGTATTACTGCAAAAGTATAATAATGGAACTCCAGTTAAATTTCTAGGTCCTAGCACTTTTAAAATTAGTTCTATTACAATAGACAATTCTCAAGCAGAAAACACAGATATTATTATAAACAATAATAATAACAATACAAATAATATAATAAATAATCAAAATCAAAATACACAAAATACAATTGATAATCAAAATCAAAATACACAAGATATAATAAATAATCAAAATCAAAATACACAAGATATCATTGATAGTAATAAAGTATGTCAATTTATTGATATTTCATATGGTAAACAATTAGGAATTTTAGACCACAATGGAGTAATTTTAGACAATTTCACTAATTATAAAATTACTGATTTTATTGCATTAAATGAAAAAGCCGAACTTACATTAGTAGCCAGTGGTGGTGGTGCTGGTTCATTTTGTTATTATAATGCTAATAAGACTTTACTAAACTGTGTATATAACTATCAACCTAGCATAGGCAATAAAATTAATATTCCAGTAAATACTGCTTATGCAAGGTTTTCAATTCAAACCGCAAGCAATGTACCTACATTTAAGATTTGTAAAAGTGGAAATCAAGCAACAAATGACAAAATTGATGAACTTAATCAAAATTTAACAGACACAAATGTTGATACTAGTGGTTTAGCTGGTGCCGTTGGTTGGTTGCCTCCTGGTCCAGTAGATAGTATTATTAATCTTCCTTTATCAATGTTTAATTCGTTAGTTTCAGCACTTGGAAAGACTTGTAGTCCTTTATCTGTTGATATACCTTTTTTACATTCTAAAGCGGAAATACCATGCTTAACTTCAATTTTTAATCAAATTAACGGTGTTAATTCGTTTTGGTCTTGGGTTGGTGGTATTACTTCTGTTTTAATATTATATAATTATTTACTTGCATTATATAAATGGGTTGATGACACTTTGTCTATGCGTGAAAATAATATGCCAGGTTATTATGATGATAATTTTGGGGGTGGTTATTAATGAAATTTTTTTTCAATATAATTATTAATTTACTAGCTACTGTGATTCAAATTGTTACATTACCTTTAAATGCTGCTATTTCTGCGGCTTTACCTGATATATCAGACAAAATAACACAAGTAACTAATGGTATTTCTTCTTTATTTACTGGTATGGGTTGGGCTTTAGGTTTGCTTCCTCCTGGTATTTTGCCAGTTTTAACATTTATACTTGCAATAGAAATATCTAAACATACTATCTTTGCATCTACTCATACTTTGATTAAAGTTTGGAATTTATTCCAAAAATTGAAATTTTGGTAATAATTCGTATTTGTCAATAGAACATGGAATAAAAGCGTAGCGATTATGCCGTGAAAGTCTATTGACAAATGATAACCTAAAATAATTGTTCTATCCACCTAGGACAAATCCATTTTTCCTAGGTGGTTCGCCAATGAGAACAAAAAAAGGAGAAAAAAAAATGAAAATTATTATAATTACTTTACTTTGTTTAATAGTATTCCTTTTTATTAAATACAGTAAAAAAATAGAAATTAGAACAAACACTTTATTTAAAAAAGGATTAAAAAAAATCGATGATCGATTTGGAGTTTATTTCGTTACTGGTCGCCAGGGAAGTGGTAAAACTTATTATGCTATTCAATTAGCTTTAAATCAAATAGGTTATTTTGATAAGAAAAAAAATAAATTAAAAAATAATAGAATAAGAATTAAAACTAATATTCACTCTTTAAAAATACCTGGTTTTGAGGTTGAATACTTCACAAATGTAGATGAAATATATTATGATACTACTCAATATTGTATTTTTATTCTTGATGAGTTATCTCGTAAATATGATAAAAACTCTCGTACTGATACTCAATTATATGCTTTCTTGAATCAATGCCGAAAAATGCATCGTGTATGTATTATGATAACTCAAGAGTGGAAGGAATTACCTATGTGGATAAGACGACCTGCTAAATTTATGATTACTACTATACCTGTACCTGTCCTTAATATGTTTGGTCTATACTGTAGTACTGTGGGTGATGCTGAAAATATGTATCTTGATAAAGATAGTATGGAATGGCTTTGTCCTATTTTAAAATATATTGTATATAAACGTAATTTATATATCGCTAATATGTATGACACATTTGAAGCAATAAATTCGTTATAGTTTTTTTAGAGTGGGGCGGAGTAGTTGCCCCACTCGGGTGGTTTAAATGAAAGATACAGAACTTTTAATAAATGTTATCAATTATAACAAAGAGAAATATCTCGCATTTAAAAATAATTCTTCATTTAAAATTAATAAAGATTTTGAAAAAATTTTAAATGCTAGATATCATAAGGTTTCAAGAGTAAAAAGGAGATTATTATTTTTACTGATTAATTATAATTACATTTGGTTTTGTACGTTTACTTTTTCAGATAATTATATTAATAAATCTGATAGAACAAAAAGAGATTTAATCAAAAATGTAATTAATACTCATGATTTTAAATATATACTTAATATTGATTATGGCAAAACAACTGAAAGGGAACACTATCATTGTATTTTGGCAACAAATGAAAATATTGATGTATCTCAATTTATTGATGTTTTTTATCCATGTTTTTCTAAAAGCATTTTATGTAAAAATGGTGCAGATGATTTTATTCGTTTAAGTAAATATATAAATAAATTAACAAATCATTGTTTAAAAGCTACTACAAAATCGCAAAGACTTGTTTATAATTTTAAAGGTTTTGATGATTTTAGCCCAATTAAAAGAGAGCAAACATTGCTCTATAAAATGTATTTAGATATGTTCTGCGGAACTGGCGTAAGTGTCCCCCAACTTGATAAGGGGGACACAACTGGAAATTTTTATAAAAAACATTGACATTTTTCTCTATAATGATATAATTTAGTTAATTGATACTAAAATGATTTCATTATAGTTGAAATTAAACATTTGTTTAGTTCCGATAATATATATTAAGTTAAATGAAATTAAAAAAGTATCAATTGTATTGATACTTTTTATTTATAATAGTTTATGTTTTTAATGTAATTTTCTAAAATATTACAAATCATTTTGTTGATAGAACGGTTTTCAAGATTTGCAATTCTAGCAATTTGATCATAAACATATGGTTTAATTCTTAGCGTTGTTTGTATCATGAAAGGCCTCCTTTTTTCTATTTTTATTTTATCAATTAAAGTGATACTAAAGTGATATTATTTAGTAATATCATTTTGTAATCAAATACAATACTATTATTTTGAAATTATGTCAATACTATTTTGATTTCGAAAGGAGGGTCTACTTATATGAAATTAGATTGTAAGTTATTAGAAAAGACTTTTAATGATAAAGACGGCAATTGTCATTGCTATAATGTCTTATCTTTTGATTTAAGTGATAATTCTACTTTAGATTTACCTATTAAATCAGATAAAGCAAAATTATTAAAATTGTCAAATCAATTAAATAATTCAAATAATTCTAAACCTGATTTTTGGAATGATTAATTTAAAAATTTAGAAAGGGGGTAGGTGGTATCATGGAGGGTGCTGCCGCAAATGGAATGAGTGCTGTTATTAGTGCATTAACAAATTCAAGTACTGGTTTAACTGCGAATACAATGTTCGGAGTTGTTGCCGAACTTGTACCTTTTATCGTTATGATAGTTCCAGTTGCTCTTGGAGTTTACTTCTTACGTAAACTAGTTAGAGGTGCTGGAAAAGCAAAAGTTAGATTCTAGTCTAACAGTGGGTTAGATACCCACTTTTTTTTATTAAGGAGTTTTATGAAATATTATTTAATTTTTTTAAGTGGTGGTGTTATATCTACTTACTTTATTTTAAATTATTTGGAAAGGAAAGGGGTCTTTATATGTGGGAACTCACTGAACAATTTTTAATTCAATTAATTAATTGTATACCCGTTATTTTTGGTGTTTATTTAATCTTTAATTTTTTAAGGAATTTATTATTTAAGGAGTGATTTTATGAAAATATATGTTCCGCAAGATAATATTTTTAATAAGTGTTACGTAATTCAAAGCGAAAATATTATTCGTGCTTATGATACTGTTCCTAGATTAAATAGTAATTACAGTTATAGAGATTATTATATAAACTCAAATTATATTTATCGTGATGGTCAGTCTAATTGGTCTCAATATTCTACTTTGCCTATATGTCTTTCAAATGAAGTTATAACAAATGATTTTTATTATAGAAATGATTTTACTAATGTTCTAATTAACGTATTTATTATTTTAATTTTATGCGTTTATTTACCTTATAGAATTGTAATTAAATCATTATTAGGAGGTAGATTACAATAATGAATAGTTTATATAAATTTTTATCTTGGACTTTTTTCTTTATTTTTGTTTGTTTTTTCGGAATTTTAAATTCTAAAGCTGCTACCAACTTAACTGTTTATAGAGATGATTCAACTTCTTCTCCAAACACTTTTAGTTATGTTGGTGATTTAACTAGTGGTCTAAAATCTGGAAATATAAATACAACTATTAACAGTGGTGCTTATGGTTTAAATTTTTATTTTTCTCATAGTATAATCAATACTAATGTTTACACTTTAACATTAAATTTTGGAGATTATGACCTATATAAAACATTTGATAGTAAATATGTATCAATATGGGTAAAAGATACAAATAAAAATGATGATGATACTCTAGCAACTGTTTTATCAGTAGAAAAAGAAAATACAAGCGGTACAAATTACAAAAAATTAATTATAAAATTTATATCTCCAATAATAGCAAATAAAGTTGAAGTATTACTGCAAAAGTATAATAATGGAACTCCAGTTAAATTTCTAGGTCCTAGCACTTTTAAAATTAGTTCTATTACAATAGACAATTCTCAAGCAGAAAACACAGATATTATTATAAACAATAATAATAACAATACAAATAATATAATAAATAATCAAAATCAAAATACACAAAATACAATTGATAATCAAAATCAAAATACACAAGATATAATAAATAATCAAAATCAAAATACACAAGATATCATTGATAGTAATAAAGTATGTCAATTTATTGATATTTCATATGGTAAACAATTAGGAATTTTAGACCACAATGGAGTAATTTTAGACAATTTCACTAATTATAAAATTACTGATTTTATTGCATTAAATGAAAAAGCCGAACTTACATTAGTAGCCAGTGGTGGTGGTGCTGGTTCATTTTGTTATTATAATGCTAATAAGACTTTACTAAACTGTGTATATAACTATCAACCTAGCATAGGCAATAAAATTAATATTCCAGTAAATACTGCTTATGCAAGGTTTTCAATTCAAACCGCAAGCAATGTACCTACATTTAAGATTTGTAAAAGTGGAAATCAAGCAACAAATGACAAAATTGATGAACTTAATCAAAATTTAACAGACACAAATGTTGATACTAGTGGTTTAGCTGGTGCCGTTGGTTGGTTGCCTCCTGGTCCAGTAGATAGTATTATTAATCTTCCTTTATCAATGTTTAATTCGTTAGTTTCA
>CATQJL010000023.1:0-31972 GCA_958299035.1 Cylicocyclus nassatus
TCGGCTTTCTTTCTCGTGCGGAAGCAACGGAAAGGTGTCTACGTTGGATACTGCGCCGTTGTCGTCATTGTGTTCGTAGACTGGCATGGTCGCTGTGCTGAGCAAGATGGTGCTGTTGAACCTTTCGGTCAACACCTTCATGTATTGTGTACACGGCAGCATGTGTCCGACAGGAATCCATTGGCACTCGTCAAAGATGATTTACGCTGTCGCGTAGACTGAGTGTATGCAGCAGCTTGCGACTGTTTGTCGTGTACCAGCTTCCGAAGAAGGCAACGTCGGTGGTGATTACAATGTCCTTGTCCCAGAAGAAGCGTTCGGTTGTTTTACTGTTTTCGTTGTATTTTAGTTCTGCTTGCGAGTGGCTTTCCAAAACGCTCTCGTCTCCGAAAATCTCGCGGTATATTTTTGAAGTTTGCTTGATGATGCGGGTAAAGGGAATAACCACCACAATACGCCTTTTATTGTACCTTATGGCATGGCGAATTGCCCAGTTGATAGAAGCCAGAGTCTTTCCACCGCCAGTGGGAATAGACATCTTGTAAACCTTGTTCGGCTCGACTTCTGCCGCCTTTTCGCAAACCTCCCGTATATCGTTGCGAACCTCGTCCACCATATTTTTTTCCTTACCTTTAAACTCCTTGTACTTTTTTTCAATCAACGACAAGTATTGCTTGAAGTTTTCGCTGTTGTCGGAATACAGCGGCTTGTGCTTTTTGGTGGAGTTCCATTCACCAGAAGCAGTCCAGTCGGCATAGGTTAAGCTTGCGAGCAGAATACGGAAGTCGTCGCACGCCATGTACTTCATTTGCGGTTTTGTCGCGTATTTCTTTCGGAAGGATAGTGTTTTTGAACTTCAAATGTTCGACCATTTCCTCCGTCTCCACCAAGTCGTCGGCACTTGTTCGTTTCTTACGGTTTTCACCACACGCGAATGTGTTAAGTTCCTCTTTAAGTTCCGTGTCGCTTATCGCCACTTGCTCAATGCCTGTTTTTTCTCCGCGCCCGTGGTGTGCGTAGACAACACGAGAGAGCGTTGAATTTGGAAGTAGGTCGTAAAGCAGTTTTGCGCCGTGGGTTTTTATGTTCCACGAAGTTTTCCTTTTGCTCTTCCCTGTTATGATGAACAGGTATTTTTGCCATTGCGGTGTCAGTTTTCCAAATCATGCGCGAAAGCGAGAACATAAGCTATCGCCTTGTCCACACCCAATTCCAACAAGTTCTCGTAACGGCTTTGGCGTGTTCTTCCCAAGGTTCATGGGGGGTTGTCGGTTGTGCTTTTGTGCGCGTATTTCAAAACCGTTTTTATTATGCGTTTTGAACTGTCGCAAATTTTGCGACACTTCGGGAGTGTGTCATTTCTGGATTGTTTTGCAGCACTTGTTCCACAATCGCCTTATAACCGTCCTCGTCGCCCGAAACGTGTGTAAGGGTAATGCCGCTCTCGTCCAAGAATGTAAGCATCTCCTCGGCAACCTTATTGCTCTCCTCCTCCGTCTGGAAGCGTCCCTTCGGGTTGTAGGGCTTCGTCCTGTCGATGAAGAACGACAGTGCATTTTCGGTGAACGATTTTCGCGCGATTTGCGTCAGCTCGCGCCTGTATGTGTCTGGCGATGTAGTATGCACCAAGCATGAGCGGCGAGTCGGTGATGATGACATCGACCTTTCCAATCAGTCGTGAGATGCGGAAATGCTGGTGTCCCGAAGATGTAGCATTGGTCTTTGAACACTTCGTCATGGTGTTTCCCAAACCTTATCCTTTGCATACTCGGTAGCCAGCTCGACATTTATACCAGCCTGTTTCAGTTGGTAGAAAACGTATGCCGCTCCAGTAGATTTTCCCGCTCCCGGCGCACCGTACAGGTTTACTACGAGTGTCTGCTTGTCGCGTTCATCGTGTTTCGCGTGTGCATCCCTTACGCTCGGTTTTTACCCTTATCGGGTCGTTGGCGAGTGTCCAAATATGCTCGAAGGCGAATGTTGCGGTGTTCACCCTTTCCCTGCCGATTTTTCCGAAGGGGTCGTCGTCCGAAACGGCGAGTCTTACAACGGCATTGTGCGTTTTGTTGTCCGTCTCAATGCGGCTGAGAGTCTTGTCGGCAACGGCGAAGTCTGGTGGAATGGGCAGTCCGTAGGATTCCTGTATCCAGTCGAAGTCAGCCACGCGAAAACGCTTCAAGTCTGTCAAGAACTCCACCAAGTCGGCACATGCTTCGTTTTTCTCTCCCACTATCATTCGGAAGTCCACATCACGCTCCAGCGCGTCCTTGACAATCGGCAACAGCCTTCCATACATACCCTCGTTAAGTCGCTTCGCCAAGATGAACATGTAGTCCGTGGACGATTTGCAGAAAAAGCTGCAATATGACATTTGCGTTTGCTGTCTGCTCGTTTTTGAAAAGCATGCAGTTTTGCATGTCGATGCCTCTTTGCACCTCGTCTGCATAGGGTTTGAGATGTTCCGGAATAAGGATGTCTCCGCAAGCGTTCGCCTTGTCCGTGTGCGGTTTGCCCTTGGTCTTGTTGTAACTTGTCGTATATGTTCTCCCAAAAGCCCTCTCCACCGGAATAGTCTGCGCCGTTCCAGTTGCCGCCGCTCGACTTAATCTCCGTTCCGTTCCACTTGGTGTTGTTCTCCCGCGTCCATACAGTTATTTTATCATTGTTCTTTTTTATTATGATAGGCAAAAGCACACCGTAGACAGGTGTGCATTGCCCTCATCAAACAGACTGAATGAGTTTTATCTGTCGTTTCTCAGCCAAGCGAAGAAATCACCGCCGCTGTTCTCGTCCTTTCCCTCTTTCAACTGCTTGTATTCCTTCAGTTCTTCCTCCGCTTCCTCGTTGGCTTTCGCCAGCTCGCCGAACGCGCTTGCCAGTTCCTTGTCCAGCAACAGGTACGGCTTGGCGTAGAACACCTCCTCACCCTCGCAGTCGCTTTCGCGCCAGATGAATTCGCCAGTTTCAGGGTCGAAATCCACGTCTGTCTCTGGTGTGATTGAGGTGTAGCCGCCGGGAGCGCGGAGTATTCGGAACTCCAGCTCGTCGTCAAGCACGCGCAAATCGGTTTCGCTGGCGTTGACGATGAACCTCACGCCGTATCTCCCGATTAGCTCCCTTATAACTTCGTAGCTGCTGCGTTTCTCCATGCCGTGTATGTTGGTTGTGCCAATTATTCACTGGCGAGTTTTAATGTTCGTCCTCCGATAACCATCACGCCCTCGTCAAGAGCCTTGGCGCAGTTGTCCAAGTCATCGAACCATTCAATGTCGCTCTCTTGAAGCGACACCTCCTCGTAGTCCTCGTACGACTTTTCGTTCGGCTCAAACCGAAGCACTGGTTCCCAACTTCTTGCGCCTGTCTTTGGGTCGAAATACTCCACCTCGTCGGTGTAGGGTTCTGTGTGCGCTTCGCCGCCATTCTCGGCTTCAACGACCCATTCCCTTTCTTCGAGCAAGATGTCCAATCGCGCCCATGCGCGACCTGGACTCCATGCGAATTCCTTTAAGCGTTCGATTACTTCCTCCTTTGTTTTCATAATAGTTGTTGTCTTGAAGTTTTAGAGCAATGATGCGAAAACCTTGGGCATCCGCGTCTGCATGGCGGTATGTTCGCGGAACACGCGCTCCAGTTCGTCAAAGTAAACGCCGTCGATGCGGTCGATAACCTTGCCCTTGCTGTTCATGAAGTCAACACAGTACAGGTCGCGTGCGTCAACGTAGAGGTCGAACATCTGCGCCTTGTTGGAGCAGTACCCCCCGCTTGACCTTGACCCGCATTGCGGTTGAAGTTCTCGGTATCGAAAGAGACGAGAGTGGAACCAGTTACCACCGCGAATTCGCGCCAAGAGTTTGCGAGCGGATAGATGAGCTGGTCGATTGCTTCTTTGATTTCGTTAGTCATGATGTTTTTTGCTTACAGGGATATTTTACACCATTTTTGGGGAAAAGTCAAGACTTTTCTTCATCTTTTTTCGCGGTTTTTTCTTCTTCCTCCTCGCGCATTTTCCTGTCAACAAACCACCGCCAGCTCTCGTAGCCATCGTACTCTTGTTCGCCCTTGCTTTCCGTCCACTCTTTCCAGTAGCGCACGAAGCGTGCGAGTATGTCAACGGTCTTGTTGGGACTCCTCCACATTGCCTTCGTCTGACGAGTAGTCTGCGCTGTAAAACTCGTGTTCAATTACGCCTGTGTTGTCTTTATCACCGTTGTTGTAGGTGTAGAGAATTCTCGTGTCGAGCATGGCGGCAACCGTTGTCGAGCCAGAACTTGATGTAAAGCTCGTCCTCTGGCTCAAAGTCTCTAAGGTTTCCAATCATTGAAACGTGTAGGCGGTCATACTCCATGTCAAAGGCACTGGTTACGGAAAGCCCGCCTTCCGAGCCATAGGGCGACAGCGGAACAATTGGCAAGTCGAGATGCTTGACGAACGCGCCAGTTTTTAAATCCCTGAACGAGAGTAGTGTCAGGTAGTATTTGACACTACCCTTTGAGATGTCTCCCTGATTCATCGAGAGTGATTTGATGACGTCGCCCGCGTCGGGTTCGTTTCCGCAGCCGTTGGTGATTTCCACTTCATCACCCTCGTACATTCCAAGTTTCTGCAAAGCCTTTGCCATTGCTTCGCCGAGTTCGACGCTTAGAGGTGCTTTGACAGACACTGTGAAAGACGCATGTATAGATGTCCAGTAGCTCATAATGTTTTATTGTTTATGTTTTATTGTTTATGTTTTATAATTGTAATCTTATATCGTAAGGGTTGCTGTCGGGTTGGAACTGCGGTTCGTTTCCGTTGGAAGCTGTTCTTCCAGCTTGAACCATTGTCCCGTTTTTTTCCACAATTTTCTCTGGCATGGTAAACTCAAAGGGTGGGTCATCCTTTTTTTCGGCAGCTTCCCTTTCAAGTTCCGCAAGCGTTTTGAAATCTTCGTCCTTAAAACTTTCGTTTGGGTTCATTTTTCTTTTCTCGCGTTGGTTTCTCCGTCAACCCAATCCATGTAGGCGAAGCCGTTTGTCAGCTCCTCTCCCCAAGTGGGTGTGTTCTTGTACTTCTCGCGCAGCTCCTTGAAGTCGGGACATTGGTTGTAGATGCGTTTTTGCAGCTCCACCAGTTCGAGGTAATCTTCCTCGTCGCCCTCTAGCCGTTTTCCTCCATGCACTCCAGCTTGTCCTCAACCGACTCCATTATCGTATGAAGTTCGGTGTTGGTTAGCGTCAGCGTGTTTTCAGTCTTGCCCATCCTCGTTTTCCCACTCTGAAAATACCTCGCATGCCTTTTTCGCACCCTCGACATCGAGCTTGCGAACGGCGTTGACAATGTTGTTGTGAAGCTCGGTAAACTTCGGGCATTGCTCCAGTATTGACGCTTCGAGTGCCACAAGGTTGTCGTAGGGTTCAAACCCCTTTCCGTAATTGTCGCGCTCCAGCCGTGTCTTTGCGTCAACGACTGCATCGTGGATGATGTTGATTTGCCTGTTGGTTAATTTGACAGTATTCATTTTGTCTCTATTCGTTGTTTTCTTCGATGTTGAAAATTTCTGGATTCTCCTTGTAAAGCTGGGGATAGTTCTTGGCGAGCCATTGCTTTACGCTGTCATGATGCCAGAGTGTCTTTCCGTTAAAGCCCTTTTTCGTTAAGCGAGGAAACAAAGACCTCGTAGATGTTCTTGACGAACTCACACTTTGCAGAAAGGGCGGCGTTGTACTCGAACTCTGCGACCAGTGCGCCCTCCTCCAGCGCGTCCTCGACAGCATCGGCAATAACCATTTCTCGTCAATCAAGCCGAGTTCTTCCAGCACGGGTGCGATTTCGTCCTTCATGTGCGGGTAGAAGGCTTTGAGCGTTTCGTGCTGCGTTGAGCGGCTTGTCTGCCTTCGTGTATCGCGCGCACTCCCAGTCAATCACCATCTCGACATAATCGTCATGTGTCTTGCACTTGTCGTGGTGTCGGCTGTGTTTGACGTGTATTGCATGCGCCTTTTCAGGCGGCAGGAAGCAGTTACATGACGAGCTTGTCCATGTCGTGCAAGTACCCGCGCAGCGTATTCTTACCAAGCAGTTGTTCTCGATTTTGAGAAAGGCGAGCTTGTGCCGAAATGTGTACTTGATTTTTTCGAGGTTTCTCATCATACGAGAGAAGTATACCACAGGTTTTCTCCTTCGTCAAGAGATTAAAGTTAATTTTCCGTTTCTTTGCCGTTATTTTTCGCCGTAGCGTCTTTTTTCGTCCTTTGGGGGAAGTTGATGGCAATCTCGTTTTCGCCCAGCACAACGATAATCTTACCCTTTTCCTGCCTTGTGGAGATGGAGGGCCGCGCGGAAATCCGACGGAAGTTCACGATGGTTGTCAAGTCTTTCAGGCTATCATGCCCTGCGACTGCCAGACCGTAGGTTATTTTATCAATCGTGTACGAGTTTTTCGAGCTTGTGTTGCCGTAGTGGGATGTCCGTAACGGTTTCAACCACCTTTTTGAAATCTGTGAAGTATTTGACTGGATATGTCGTCTCAGTCTCTCCGTTGTTGATTGTGATTTCGGACACTTTACCGCTAAGACTTCCGCTAAGCCTTCTGTTAAGCTCCCCTTACAACCATCTCCAGTTTCGTTTCCAGTTTCATAATGTCCTTTTTCCTTTCTTTGATTTTAGTTCAGCAGCGTCCACCCCAACACCTGTCGCGTGAACTGTCGTATCCCGCTTCGTGTGCATCGACAACAAACTTGTCGATTGCCTTTCGTATTTCTGGATTATCCCACATGCGCGTATACCACTTGTCCTCCATTGAGAGATGTGCCGTTTTGATACCAGAGGTTTCCAAGGCGACAGTCGTTCTCACTCTGAGGTCGTCCTCTATTGAACCCTCGTATGGAAACCAGTCTTTGTCATATTTGAGTTCATCGATTATCTGCTCTGCCGTTTCCTCGACGTACTCCTTTAGTTCATCAATGCTGATGGTGTTTTCCTGTCCATTGGCGAGGGCGTGTTTTTGCGTACGCTTCGGTTTTCTACGTGAGTGAAGAACCCCTCGTTTGAGTTGCGAGGGGTTTTTCTTGTGTTTTACAGCGTTTCGGTCGAGTTTGTCCTTTTCGCTACCGCCGAACGAAACCCAAGCGACATCGGTTGTATTGTCGTAATACGAACCCGTTTCGGTTAGTGTCTCGTCCGTTTCCTCGGCTTTCGCAAGTGCTACGTTAATCTTGTTCTCCTCGCACTCGGTAAGATTGATTTGTTCTTCTTCCATGAGTATATTTTAATCGAGTTTCTGAAAAATCGTACAGCTTGGCACGGCAAAATCCACTGGTGATGCCCAGTGAAGCTGTCGTCAAGAGACTCGTTCAACAGCCTTTCGTCCTCCTCGGTGAACACCTCCGGCATAACGGACTCGAAGAACGGAATACGGAACTTGAAGTCTTTGCAAATCTGCGTGAAGAAGTCTGGCGCATTGGTCGCGTTCAATAACCGTTTCGCGCTCGTGCTGCAACGTGTACTTGCCGCCTTCGGGCTTTTCGTAGTAGCCAGAAGAGAGGGTCTTTTCGGTAGTGCCGGAAACCTCGCCGAAGATGTAAGACTCTTGGTCGTAGCGCATGGCAATGTCCTCAATGACCTCCCTGTTGGTATTGTAGACAATGAAGCTGCGCTCCTTGCTGCCATACTTGCCGTTCACTTTCAGGTAAGGGTACTTTCCGACTTTCAGCTCGCCCTTCAACTGTTCGTACCGCTTTTGGTTCTCCTCGTTGGAGAGTTTCTTGCCCATCGGGTTTTCAGGAGAGACAATGCCAACAGTCCTGATGTGGCTTGTGTTTCCAGTACCGAGTGCCCTTTTTCATCTTCTTAGCCCTCGAATTTTCTTTGAGGACTTCCCTGTTATAGAAATCTTTGAAATTCATATCTTGCCTATATTTATTTATTTACCATTTAATACCTGAAAGGAGTATAGCTGCCGAGTTCTTTTTGTAGACGTTGTACCTTGCCAGTTCGTGTCGAGTAGCGAACCTCTCCGCAAATCTCGTAGGGAACGGTGGCGAGTGTTCCCTTTTCGTTGTAGACGGTGAATTCCTTTTCGCCAGCCACGCCCTTTAGAGACTCGACAAGCTTGCGGTCGAGCCTGTGCGCTGTGCCAGCTCCAGCAGGATTGGCTTCGGGCTTCCACACGTTCTGGTGGAACTCCACATCCTTGTCCGTTTCGGAACGCTTTCGACTTCGACTTTTCGCCCGCCACCCAGAAGCGTTTGCAGAAGCTTGACGCTATTGGACGATGTTATGTCGCCGTTGTAAAAATCCTTAAAACTCATGCTTGTATTTAGAAATGCGTTTAGGCTTCGCCGAACATTTTACCCCAGCACTCGCCGCATGTATGCGTCTTTAGCAGTTCGCGCTCGTCAGACGAGAGGAAGTGCAGCGCGTTCTGGATGAGCGCGCCCCCGTTGAGCCATTGCGTGTAGTTCGCATAGGGGATGTCATAGATGACATGTATGTCGCCACACTTCCTGCATCGGACGATAGCGTCCACGAGGAGTGTGTCGGGCGTACCGTCGGCAAACCCCTTCTGCGATTGAACAATGCAGACCTCGCCGTTGAAAAGGCGTTCGGCAACGGAATTTGCCGTTTCCTTGCCGAACGTCGCCGTGAGGTATTGCTTTACCTGTTCCAATGTGTACATTGATTTGATGTATTGATTAGTACATGTGTTCATCGTATTCGGCAGAGCGTATCTTGTAGCTGAATGTCTCGCCGTTCACCACTATACCCTCTCCGTCCTTTCTGGGTGCGTTCTGCCACGCCGTGAGCAGTTCCTTGGTTATGACATACTCGCCGAGCAGGGGAACGGTTTTAAGGTTGTTATAACCCAGTTCTTCAGCCTTTGCGACCACATCCGTAAAATGTCTGCCAGACTTCCAGAAGCCCATTCTTGCGCGGAAATCTTCGTTTTCGGGGAAGCGTATTCCGTATATGTAGAAACCGAGCGGCTTGCTGGAGTCTATGTTCGACTTGTTGCTGTTTATGCCGTTGCCGCACACCTCGCCACGTATCGCTATGGGTTCGCCATAGAACTTGGCGAGTGCCTTGATTGCGTCCCGCGAGGGGAAGCATGGCGTTCGTGTAGTTGTTCTGACACTCCAGCTTCAAGTTGAGTGAACGGCTGTGTACGGAGAGTACATCCGTGTTCGGGTTGTAGTAGAGCGTTCCAGAGCTACCGTCCATCTTGCGGGTCGCAAGCACGGTTTCTCCAAGGTGAAGCTTCTCGTCCATCGAGAGCTTGGAAGTTCACCTCGTCGGACTTCTCCACACCCATCGGCAGACCGACAGCCTTGCGTTCAAGTCTTGCGGCACAGGTGCAACATAGTGTTCTATACCGAGAACCTTTGCCAGTAGCACAACATCCGCTTCCTTGATGTCGGGAGCGGGTTCGCCGTTGGGATGAAGCACAGCCCAGTTGTTCTCCCAATCGCCTTGCAGCTTGTCAAGGGTTACTATGAGTCCAAAGCTGTTTTCTCCGCGCAGCTTGGCGCACTTCACGCGCTCGTGCTTGGAACCTGCGAGGTATGTTCGCACCCCGTCAGCCCAAGTGTTCGTCAGCCCACCGTCAAGCGTTGCGGGTATAAAGGCATCGGGCTGTATGAAAAGCACGGTGTCGCCCTTCTGGATTTCACCCTTTCCCACCACGCACTGCCAGTTGCGTATGTACGCGAACTCCAGCCTGTCCGCATTGGGGTGCGGCTTGACAAAGTTCACGTTTGCTATGTAAGCGTCCGCTATCTGCGGTTCCGTCCATTCTGTTTTCTCGCTCATGTTGATTAGTATAAGTTAAGTTCTTGGTTTACTATGGTTGCCAGTCCAGCCCGATGCTGGTTGTCGCCTTACAAACGTATTGTACCATATCTCCCGCTCCCTGTCAAGTGTTTTTGAAAGAAAAACGGAAAAAATACGTAACCGCAGCATTTAGAACGGCTCTGTGTACCTTATTTTCCTGTCGAAACCGAAGCCGCCCGCCTTCATGTTTTTAAGTATGGCGTTCCTGATGGAAGCGCGTGTCGCGCCCTCCATTGGCTCGATTGACACAAACAGGTTAAGTACGCCGTCGTGCCATTCGTTCCTATATGTGTAGTTGAGTTTCAGCCCGTCGCACTTCTTAAAGGCGTTCTCCACGGCGTGCTGCATGTTGTAGAAATTATCATTCCGTTGCCAGCTCTCGCCGCCTTCGTGTATGTCCTCAACCTTTTCGACTCCGAGAGCAACGACCACCGTTCCTTTCCAGCCCCAGCCTACGGGGTTGAACGGCGAGATGTTGAACCTCATTTGTTTTTCGTTTGCTTTGCTCATATCGGTATTTTAACATGCGTTTGCCTTGCCGTCAAGAAGTTTTTTCAGTTTTTTGTTTGCTTCGCCGATGTACTTTGCGCTAAGCTCGAAACCGATAAACTTCCGTTTCAGTAGGGTGGCCGCCACGGCGGTTGTGCCAGAACCCATGAACGGGTCGAGAATGACATCGTTTTCGTCAGATGATAAAACGATGCAGCGTCCCGTTAGTTGGAGCGGAAATTGCGCCCCATGATTTCCCTGTCCAGATGAGCTAGGCAGATACCAGAAGTCGGAAAGTTTTTTTGACTCGTGTGTTTGGCGACCACCAAGGCTCGCTTGAGTTGTCAAGTATGCACCTTTGTTGAACTTTGGCGTTCGTTTCACAGATAGGTGCAAAATGTATTCTACGTTTCTGCTCACACGCGATTTTTGCGGTTCTGGCATACAAGATGTTTTTACACCAAGAGATGTAGCTTTTGCAGTAATAGCCCAATCTTGCCGCCCTCTCATAAATCCGTTGCGGTATCATGCACTGTTCTCCGTCTTTCAGGTAGGAATGTCCAGCGGAGTACCTTTTAACCTCGTGTTTCTTTCCATGCCCTTCCGTCTTTTCCCGCATAAGCCCTCAAAGTTTCTGCGGCATTGCTCCGCAGTTGCGTCCGTGTGTTAAAGGTATCCATGATGTTCCACCAGATTGAGCCATTCTCTTTGAGTTTTTCTTTCAGGTAGAACAAAACCTCCATCCGAGTGCCTTTATAAACCCCTCTGGCGTGCTTTCTAAACCAAAGGCGCATTTCTCCCGTCTGCCCAAGTTCGTTCCGTGCTGTTGTCGTATATTCGCATTGGCCCAGTATGGAGATGATGTGATTACCGCCTGTATTGAGTGTTCAGGTATCCCCGCCATGAGTTCCAATGCGTCTCCAAGGTGTTTTTTGTTTGTTTCGATTGTGGTCGAAGGTTTGTGTTTTGTGTACGCTCTTAGAAAAAACAATACCTTGCTTCTGGAAACAAAGGTTTCGCCAAAGGCATCTTGGTCTAGTAGTGGCCAGAACGTCTTGTTCGGAGAGTCTGTCTTTCTTTCCCACCACATTGCGGATAAAGGTGATGCCCATCCCAACAACCGCCGACACCAGTTCTACCTCATAGCTTTTCGACGCATCAATTTCTCGTTGGAGCGCATGTGCTGGTGTGATTGGTTTTAGTTCCATTATTTTGGTTGTGAACTTTAGTTATGGCTTCTTGTTATCAATCCACGCTTTCACTTTTCTTTCAAGTGCGCGAGCGCGTGCGGTTGTTTGCGCCACCCTTATCATTATCTCGTGGCGTTCCGCAAGCATGTCGCCTATTTCTGGGAAACGCCCGATGGCAGCGAGCATTTTTTCGTATTCTTCACTGTCTGCACTTGCAAAGATACCAGCCGTGGCATCTTCCAATGCGCGTTTTCTGGTATTCTCTGGCGCGTTTGTGTCCTCGTTGTCGTCATTTGACAAGGAAGCCCACAGCGCGTGGTCGATTACCCGCAGCATCTTTGGAAGTTTTGTTGTGATTTCATCAACAATTGCCACTTCTTCGCTGGAAATCCATTCTTCCCATTCCTCGTTGCACTCGGCGTCGTCCTGCATAAGCCTACCCGTAAGGAAAGAGAGAGTTGTGCGCCTTTCATCAGCGTCCAACTTTGAAAAACGCTTCCTGAACGCTGCGCCTTTGCTCGTCTGTTGCCACCAATCCCCTTTCGCGGTTCTGGGGAAACATGTAATGCGTTAGACTAGTCTGATTTTGTTTCGTTCCTTCCTATTTCTTGAACGGCTGGTATCAACCTGTCAAAGAGGATGAGAACGTTGGTGTTCCCCACTCCCAAGATTTTAAGATTTTGCGCGGTTTCCATAGTTCTTTTCAGAGAAAAACAACCTTATGTTCCGGCGTGCCAGTTCAAGGTTTGCCAAATCGTAGAGTATGATAAAGAAGTCTATGTTGTTCAGAACCTTGTCAATGAACTCGTTTTCGTCAATTCTTTCCGTGGCGAGTATTTCAAGCCCGTCGTACTCGCAAAGTTTTCTGATGTGCTGGCGTATTTCGTTTTTCATGCCGTTCTCTGGCAGTTTGCCAAGAACTTCGCTGCATTTTCTGCCAAGTATATCCTCGCCCCTGTTAGGGAAAGCGTAGAACAGTTCGCCCTTTGTCGTGTTGTGTTCTCTCTTGAAGCAGAAGAAGATGAGTTGCCCCTGCCTTGAAAGACCAATGAAACGCGGCTCGCCGTCGCAAGGAATTTCCTCTACCGTATCTGCGCGCGTATTCTCGTTTTCATCCCTCGCGTCTGTGTGGATTTGTGAACCGAGCGTTTTAATCAGTTCGCACGTTTCAGATATATCGTGTATGGTTTGCGCCAGTTCTTCGCGTTTTGCGGCATTTCGTTTGCAGCGTACAATGCCTGTTCCTGCAATGAGCCGAAAGCCGTTTGCAGCAGCTTTCGCGCGACATTTTCCGAGATGGAGATTTCAGCCATGTAATTATTCTACCACAGTTCTGCCTTTTAAAACGAAAACGGCGAGATTAACTCTCGCCGTTCTCCTCTGTGTCAGTTTCCTCTGCTTCGGTGGTTTCGTCCTCGCATCCGAAAATGGCATCGTGCCGTTCTCTTTGTGTGTTGTAGATATTTCCGTCAGAAGAAAAGTTCATCTTCCAGTAAAGGTTGATTTTTATCCCTTATCGGCAAGTACATTAGCTTTTCAACGATGAGGTACGCGATTTTCTCATGAACCCACTCGCAGCCATCTTCGCAGTATTCCAAGGTATTGCGGAGAATGTAGAAAAGAAGCTGCAACAACATGAACGGCACGCGGAACAACATGGAGAACGGAATAAAAACCCACTTCCAGCGGCGGTGTAGGCGAGTACCTCGCGCTTCACCTTATCGAACTCTATCCGAAAATCCACCACCTTGCGAATATCGTCATCCGTGAGGTCGAACGGCTCCTCTCCCGTGTTCCATGTGATGTCTCTGACTTGATGCGTGAAAAATCACACTGTCAACCTTGGTGTTGGCGAGTTCCTGCTCCAGACTTTTGTCGCCGTTGTGTTCAACCGTGGCGTACTCGTCTCCTGTTCGATAGATACTGATATATTTCTTGCTCATTTTTGTATTCTTTTGTTAGTTGTTTTCGTTTCCTTCACCAGCTTCCATGATGTTAAGCATCTCGCTGACAAAGAAAGACTTTCTCCATGCGTTGTTTCGGAACTCCGACCAGACATAGGTGTCCTTCAGGTTTCCAAACACGCCCCGCTTGATTGCGTCCACCACCTCGTGCGCGTCGCTCATTTCGGCAACCTTTGCGTGTACGAAGCTCTTTATGGAGTCCATTACGATGAACGCGCACCAGATGTCGTTCAGCTCCTTGGCGTAGTATTCAAGCACCTCATACTCGAAGTTCTTCGCCACGATGTCGCTGAACGTGTCTGCATCGAACTTCTCGAACGCGCCCAAATCCCAGAGGTGTCCGACGAACTTCGCCTTGTTTCCCACCATGATGCGTGCAACATGGAGATGATGATGCCAGTTCGACTTCATCTTCTTCAACACCTGTTGCTCGTCTCCGAAGTACGCGACCACGCCCTCCACGCCAGTCCATTCCTCGCGGATGACAGCAGCCATGTCGTCTGCGTTGTCCACGTTGAACGAGTGGTGTCGCGGACGCTTCAAGCCGTACCTCTCGGCTATGCTGTCCAGCTCGTCCTGCTTATAATAGCTGTAATCGGCGTGGCGAACGATGCCCGTAAGATACAGGTCAGGCTCGTTATACTTCACGCAGAGGATATTTGTAGGGGTTACCCACTCGAAGATAACGGTGTAATCTTCACCGAGTTCGTCCAACAGCTTCTTCACATTGTACTTCTCGATAAGTGCGTCAATCTCGTTTCCGTTCGGCATCTGGTGAGCGTCCGTGGTGGCGCGCGTGCGGAATATGTACTCGCCGTTGTATCGGGAGCAGATGAGACACGTTCCGTCAATCTTCTCGATAGCGGTGATGTTGTCGTGGATGTCCACAGGCTCGAACGCGGGGTTCTCGCCATAGTTCACAAACTTCTTGTATCCAAGCGATACGGGCTTTCCATCCGAAATTCGCCAGATGGAGGAACGGTAAATCTTGTCGTTCTCGTACCACGGCGCGCCAACCGCCTTCGTCTCGGTCGGCACGATAAGCACGACATCATCACCGCCGATGTTGCGCTCAAAATACTTGAATTCCTCCTTCTTTCCCTTGAACCAAGGGTATCTTCCAATGTTCTTATTCATGTTCTTTGTCGGAATAACCGTCATTTATTGTCGTTTTTTCTGTAAATGTTCCCCAAGTGCTGTTTGCGTTGCATAGTGGTTATTCTACCACAGTTCTCACGCGAGCTTTTTGAAAAGCCGCTTGAACTGTACGAGCTTGCGGGTTGTCTCGTGCATGTTGCGCCCGCGCATGGTGATAACGAACGAGTCGTCCGTCTCGATGAAATAGGTTCGCATGGCTTCTGCCATCTTCTCCCCATCAACCCTACCGTCCTTGTCGCACAGCATGTCAACCACCTCGCTGAGAAGTTCTTTGTCCTCCTGCGTGGCGTTGTCCAAGTTCCATCCGTTGAGCAGTTCGTCCTTGCCCATATCCAAGGCAAGGGTGTAGTCCTTGTCAATCACATCAATGGCATACTGCGCCTGACGGAAGGAGTTGGCATAGGGGGAGACGGTGAGTCCGAGATGTTTGATGTCCTCTTTCTTTAATCGCTTCATACTTTTCTTGGTTGGTACAAGTGTATTTTACCATATCTGGGGCAAAAGTCAAGAAAAGGTGTAAAATTTTTGGAAAAATGTGTAAATTAGGTGGTTTTTAAGTGGGCAAACGGCGACTAAATCATCCCCATTTGTCTCCCAGAAGATAGATTTTAACGCCCATGTCTGGTTATTCGTCTCCTTAACGCCGCTGACGGCTTTTTCCACCTGTTCCTTTATATTTGCTGGGTTGAGAACATTGTCTGTATTTGCCTGTTTTATCGTTATTGTAATTGTGGCGGTGTCCGTTGCAGAAGCTATGAGAACTTCCAAAAGCGGTGGGTTTGCCGTGTCTGCTGTTGACGCAACCTTGACTTGCAGCCTGAAAGAAGGACGCGGTGTGTTTTTTTCGTGTTGGAAAGGAAACATGGAATATGTGCTGTTTCCGTTTTCTTCCAAGACTTCAATGAGGTCGAAGCCATAGGCGTTTTTGTCTCCTCTTTTGGCGTGGTTGAAAGCTTCCGTATAACTCTCCAGAATAGAGATGTTGATAGTCTCGCCTTGACTTTGAAGCTGCTTCTTTATTCCCTTTTCAAAAACTTCAAACATTTTCTTATTATACACTTGTTCTTGAAAAAAAGGGTCGCCCTTTTTGGGCGACCCCTGTGTTTTAACCTTGTTGTTTTTATCACTTCAGCTCGCAGAGCTTCCGAATGTCGGAGAACTTCTGCTCGCGCTTCACCTCGCCGTTCTCAAAAACGGTTTCAAGTAGGTTTGTCTCGCCCTCGGCAAGCTCCTCCTCCCTGATGGTAGTGATGCCGTTCCTGTCAACAACCGCCAAGCGTCCGCGCTTGGAAGCCTTGCTCATATCGAGCGGCTTCTTCCAAACATCGTGCCATACGTTTCCGTATTTCTGGCTGGAGCATTTGAACGCGCCGCGTATCACATCTCGGTTCAACTTCTGGAGCAAGCCACCACCCATGCCGAACACCCAGTTTTCTGCGGACCAGCCGTTCTTCTTGGAGAGTTCCAGTATCATCTCGATACCGTCATGCTCGATGCCGTCTCCCCAGAGAGCGCGGACCTGCGTAGGCAGAACCTTGTATCCCTTGGAATTGATGGTGTATCCGAAGTGTTCGCCGAGAAGTTCAAGAACTGTCTGTGAAACCTCGGCTACATCGCCGGAGTCTGGACGGAACACGATGCGTCCGTTCCTGCTCATAATCTGGTCGTGGAAGCGTGTGCCGCATGTCTTGATGAACCTCTTGTAGTCGTAGCTGTCAATCACGATTGACAGGATGCCGTCGGGATTTCTGTCCAGAAGGCTCTGAACCACATCGAACTCGCCTTCCTCCCCACGGGAGGTCATGACGCTATGCTCTGTCGCACGCACGGAGTAGGCGGCAATGAAGTTCTCATCTTCGCCGTACCACTCTTTCGGTACTGTCAGGGCAGGAACGGTATCAGTTCCCAAGAAGTTCAACAGGTGTCCTGAACCGCCGAGTGCCGCTGCATCCATCGTCTCAACGCCACGGCAACCGAAGTCGTGCAGGGCGAACGGAATTCCGCTCTTGTCGTCCGCAGTCTCGTCATAGTAGCGGGTAATCATCTCCTTTGCATAGCGCGAGCGTGTGGCGACCGTTGTCGGATACCAAACGTGCGTGAGCAGCGTTTCGATGAAGTTCGTCAACCAAGCGCAGTTGTCGTCCGTGTTTTCCACGGTGAGCAGCGCATTGCTTGTGGGAACGACCGTTCCCTCTTTGATTGCCTTGATGCGGACTGGCAGTTTGCCACCGTGCTTCTCCACGATATAGTCCCACTTCTTGCGGTCGAACATTCCCTCGCCCAAGTGCATGGTGATGAGCTTTTCAGCTTCGTCAACCTTTTCCTTGGTGATGACCTCGCCCTCCAAATACTTTTTCAGGATGCACTGCAAGCCGTAGAAAACCGTGTAGGGGTACTGTGAACCCTTGCGGCTCTCGTAATAGCTGTACACGCCCTGTGTATCGGGAAGATACTGGAAGCCGTGTGAGAACTTATAACTGTCTGTCATTAAAATTAGATTATTCATAATGTACGATTTTCCTTTCTTTTGTTTTTGTTTTTAATTTTGTTTTTGTTTTTGCCTTTTTAGCAATTTCTTGGTGCGTTGAAGTTACCTTGGTTGAGAACCACGGAACGGGCGTAACTATCTTCCTCCCGTTTCTCGTGTGTCAGTTTCCTAACATGCTCTTTCAGCATCTTTAGAAGCGGACGATGCTCCTTTACGACATCCTGCTCGCTAATCTCTGCCAGAGACTTGATGTGAAGCTCGGCAATGTCGTCGGAAGCCTTTGCCACGCCGCCTTTCCTTACCAGTAGATAGAAGGTTGTCATTATCTTCTCATGCTCCTGTGCATAACGCCAATCGTCAATGACGGTTGAACCAATGTAGCTATGCAGTTCGCAATCGAGACATGTTTCCTCCTTCGCTTCGCGGAGTGCGGCATCTTCTACTCGCTTGTCGCTGATGTCCCAGAAACCTCCCACAAAACGCAGGAGCTTTTGACCGGGCTTCTTCGCCATGTAGAACCTGTCGAGGTTCTTGCTGTCTGCAATAGCGCAGTCAACAGTCGGGAAGAAGTTTGTCCAGTTCCTTTGAGTGGAATAGACGCAACCCAGTCTGAAACCCTCCGAGCAGTCGCCAGTCTTTGCGGCAGACTCGCGGATTTCCGTACCAGAGACAAGTAGACGCTGATGGTATTCCTCGCACGGGAATTGACCGCAATAGTGTGCAATGAAGCTATCGCGGCAACCATACATTATAACATCTCGGTCACCCTCGGTAATGTCAAGTATATTACTGTCGAGTGCCTTACTCCAAGCCTCATCCGTGGCGACATCCTTTATATAAAGGATGATGAACTTACTCGGATAGGCTTCTTCTATCATCTGCTTTCTAGCAGTGTAGGGAATTGGATTTTTCTTGGTGCATCTTACGTCCGTAGGCGGCACACCTAAGAACAGAATGTTCTTCTCATGCCCCTTTGACAGCACATAATCCAGTATTTCTCTATGTCCGTCCGTCAATGACGGAACTTGGAATCGACCAACGATTACGCCGATTGAATTCGTGTTTTTATTCATTTCTTTTTCTTTTTGTTGTTTCACGGAAACCAACGATTACGTTTCCGCTTAAAGTTATTTAATCATAGTTCTAAAAATTCTGTAGAACAAATTTCAACAGCCTATGCGCGTCAAGTGTTGATACTGGTTGGCGGTATCGACAACATGCTTTGTGAAGTCGAGCAGACGCGCTTCCTTCTCGCTGTTGTGCGTTTCCACCGCAAGGGGAATGATACACGTTCCAACCTTAACCTTGATGTCCTTGTAGGTTGTGGTTTCGTTTTCCTCATCGTCAGGAGTGTCAAATGTAATCTCCTTGACGAATTCGCCGCCGTACCATGTGCGTGCCAGCGTGATAACCGCCGTGCGCCCATCGAAGTGCGCGACAATGCGGATGGTGTTGTCGTCAATGACTGTCGTTTCGTGCTTTTTCGTTATGGCACGAAAAAAGCACTCCACGATTGCATCCCTTTGAACCTTGTTGATACGCATATCTCAGGAGTTCAACGCTTCGCTCACCACGCTGCGGATGTGGCTGTCTTGAAGTGCGTCCCACAGCTTTGAAGCCGCCACGGGTGCCGCCAGCTCAAGTGTCGTACCGTCTGGAAGCATGAGCGTGCAAACGGCAGGATGCTTCTTGCCGATGTTCTTCCTTTCCACCACAAACGTTACCTCCGTTCCAATCACCGTGCTAAAGGTGTTGTCGTCGGTTTTGGTGTAGTCGTACTGATTGACTTCGCGCAGCATGCGCTTTACAAGCTCACGGTCGTTTTCGTTCCGCTTATTATACTTTCGTTCCTTTTTCATTTTTTTATTATATTTGGTTAGATTTTAGAAAATGCTCCGACAACACGCATGAAGTTTCCCTCCTTCGTGGTGTCCTCCGCTTCCCAGCTCTGGATGGAGATGTGCTGGTATCCGTTCATGCGCGCCAGTTTGCGAACGAGCTTTCGCATGTAGGAGTCGTAGAACTTGGCGTTTTCGCCGTTCAGGTCGGTCGCCTTGTGCGGCGGCTCGATGCCAGCGTCAAACGCAAGGGCGTTCAGCTCGTCCTGAATACCGTCCTTCTGGTTCATCTCCTCGGTGATTGTGAAGTTGTAGAAGTAGTCCTTTTCCATAGCAAGAGTATTTTACACTGTTTTTAGATTTTTGTCAAGCAAAAGTGGCAAGTTTTTTGAAAATTAATTCTGCTTGTTCTTGAACTTGTTTTCGGCGTACCTTACCTTCACCACAGCGGACTGGTTTCCAGCGTTCACGGTAAAGACAACCGTCTTGCCCGACCGCAAGGTGTCGTTCTTGTCGGTCTGCTCGTCCGTGTAGTTGAGAACCCGCGCCCTGCCGTTGAGCGAGAGTGCCGCGTGTGCAAGACCCATGACAGTCTCGTCTACGCGCCATTCCTGTCCCAAGCCGTTTTTGAGCGCGCCAGCCAGCCTGATAAGGTAGAGCATGGCGTAGCTCTCCATCTCGCTCTCGTCTGAAGCCACGCAAGCCACGCTGCCAGAGAAGTTGCCGTTGTCATCGTACAGCAACCCGAAATGACCCTTGTTCGGCTTCTCGATGTAGTAGTCGTCATCTGAAGTCAGGGTGATGTCGAGGTACAACGCCTTCTCGCAACGCGAGACGCTTTCCATGTCGTTCTCGCCGATTAGCAGCATGTCGCGTCCTGTCTCGTCCTTGATTGTTCTTTGAAAAGTGTTCATGAATGTTCTTATCTCCTTTCCTGATGAACATTATACACGACCAGCCAAAAAAGTCAAGCGTGTTTTTAAACTTTTTTCAAAAATTTTTTACTTGGTTTGTCGCGGAACTCCCTAAACTCTTTATTTTTAGAGAGTTATGAGAATGTGGGGTAAAAATCTCGAATGACGCAGTTTTTGTATGGGTTTTTCGTTTTGATGTGTTTTTCAAAGACAAGGAAGTAGCTGTGGCTTTTTCGCGCATGTTTCTGACTCTTAACGCGCGAAGCTGCTGGCTTGTTTTTTCGGAGCAGCACAAAAATGTCGCGGCAGTAGAAACCCATTCCCTCCAGCGCATAAATCAGTTCAACGTGGGTTAGCTTCTGCCTTCCAGCACTCACCTCGTCTTGACACTTGACAACGAACAAACCCCTCTCTTTCAGTATCCGTAAGGCTTCAACGGACGACTGCAAGTAAAGGTTAAGCACTCGGTCATGGTATTTGCAATTGCTGTTGTGATGCGGTTTGGCATCGGAATAGCGTTCCCTGAACGGAGAGAAGTTTCCGTTTCCAGCCATTTGCTCCACTGTATCCCTAAGAAGTCCCTCCATGTACGGAGGGTCGAACACGCAAACATCGAAACTCTCGGTTTCGTATGGTAGGCTTCTTGCGTCCACGCCAGTCTTGATGTCGGATGGAAAAAACTCGAACGCCGTAGTGTCTATGTCTCGCCAGAACACACCCTTGCCGAATGTCGTGTCTGCAATCCTGTCGCCCTTCTTAAAGTAAAGGGAAGCTATCTTTGCAAAAAGCTCTGCATTGTTTCCAGCCAATGCAGAGCAAACAAGGTTTGATGTACTCTCGCCGCCCTGTTTCCGTTTTGTTTTCATTGTGCGTCCGATTTTTGTTGTGCGTCCATGAAAGAGGTTTTTTCATGGATTGCACTAAGCAGTTCGTGCATTGCTTTTAGTATGGCTGCGTCTCTTTCGTGTACGCCCTTGTTGATGTAGTCGTCAACACTATTGTCGTTCGCCCATTTCTTCAAATCGTCTAGCGTGAGCGGCGAATGAAGGAACCTTCCGAAAAGGATACCATCACGCTTATTGAAGTGGACTGTTGTGGTCGCAACTCCGTTCATTAGGTAAACTTGCATGACTGGAATGTTGGAAAGCGTGATTATGTCCTCCTCGGAGTATACCTTTCCAAAGCCGTCCCACCTTACTTCATCGAAGATGGAAACGTCGCCGCCGACAAGACCCTTTCCCGCCAAGCACACCCTGTCGTTGTTGATTATGACGTCATCGCATACCACTACGGAACCACCAATGAAGTCGCATGAGCGCACCTCCGCGTTTCCAGTGATTACAGCCTTTGTGCAAATGCTACCCTCAAACACGCATGCGTTTCCGTTTACCTTGGAATATGCGTAAACATTGACATTGACACCTTCGCCACCGTCGGGAGAACCGACTATTGCGTTTTCCGACACCTCTGCATGCCCAACAACCATTGCATTTGGGTAAACCCAGCATCTTCCCTCTTGCGAGAGATTTTCCTCACTTTGGACAAACCCGCCGAGTTCTCCAGCCTTGATGCTCGACCACAGCGTATCGAAATCATGCAACGCTTTCACGCGGAAAAGTTCTACTGTTCCATCTTTTCTAGAACCGTCTTTAACCAATTCGTATTTCATTGTCGTATGTTATCACCGTTTAGCTGACAAAGCCGATAGACTTTGTTTCCTCTTTCTTAGAACTCTCAAGAAGCTCGTCAATTCCCTTGTCCATATCTTCCGTGGAAAGCTGCTTCGCACGCCGCTTGGCGGCAATCATAGAAGCGTTCCTAACGGCGGCCACGACATCCGACAGGGGCTTGTCCGTGAGTTTTTTCGCGTAATTCCTAAGGTTGATTTTTCCGTGCGGTCGCTTGTTCACCTCCAGCTCCAGCACCTCGGTAATTTCATCCTCGTTGGGCATCTCGACCTTTAGGTGTTTCCCCATTCTTCCGCTGCGGAGAATGGCTGGGTCGATGTTCTCGATAAAGTTTGTCGTGCCGATTACAAGTATCTTGTTGTCGGTGGCACGCTGCAAGCAGCGCAGGAATGACGACACTTCCTCGATTGCATGGCTGTCGGCGTTCCTCACGCGCTTTCTGTCTGGCATGAAGGCATCCATTTCATCAATGATGACGACAGACGGTGCTGTGCGCTTCGCCTTTTTGAACATCTCCTCGGTTTTCTTGGCAGTCTCGTGAATGAGTGAGCTGCCGACAGAAGATGAGTTGATGTGATAGGTTTTCCAGTCGAGGTATTCTGCCAAGCGTTCTGCCGCGTAGGTTTTGCCGCTGCCGGGAGGGCCTTCGAGAATGAAAGGTTCAGGGAAACCGATGCCAAACTTTTCATACAGTTCCTCGTTCTCGACCACATCGATTACGTTGTCGTTGAAGTATTTGTTGAGTTCCGTGCGCCCAGTCAGATGGAATGGCTCGTTTTTCTTTTTCGACTTCCGCTTGGGTTTCTTCTCGGTTTCACTCTCGTCAAGCTCCTCATCATCGTCGCCCTCGTCCTCGTCGCCATCCTCACTTTGGCTGCGGTGAACCAGTGCAAGCTTTCCGCTTTTCATCATTAGGCTCAGATGGTGCAGCACATCGATAAACACTTCTTCTGAAATCACGCCGCCCTGCACACCAACAAGCACGACCGCGCCGAACTCTATCTTGATGAGTGTTTCGAGAGATGAGATTTCACAGTTTGGAGTAACCGCTTTAAGCACGGGAAAACTCTTGACAGCCTTTTTGAAAAGCTTTTGGCAGTCTCCCACTTTTTTGATTGTGCCGTCCTCCAAGTATGGTATGGACGAAATGTGCTTCGCCTTGATGAATTTCGCGTTCTCCTCGAAGGGGTTTAGCGCGTAGAGCATTACTCGGTGCTGGATGGCAAGTCCGAAAAGCTCGGCGTTCTTCTTGGTAAACACCTTCATGATGTTATCCGTGCAAAAACGGAACTCATCAGCCAGAACGTCAAAAAACTCCTCAACTGTGAAAATTGTTTCCAGTTCAAGCCACTCCAAAAGTGCGGACACCTCTTTCTCGGAGGGCAGCTCGTGCTTCTTATCCCGTTCGGAGATGAGCTTTGCAATCATGTAAACGCCATAGACGCTTACCATCATCTCCCTTTGGAAAAATTCCTCCTCGGCGGCTGCGTGGTTTTTGTCAATGTCCGACTGCTTTATACCCCTGATAAATTTTTTGTCGAACTCGGTTGCAAAGCTGGAGAGGAAATCCCTTACTGGGTTATACGCTCCCATTGTTCCTTAATCGATGTCGAAAGTGAAAAGCGTCTTACCGTTCTTGTCGAAGGCGATAAGCTGTGAACAGTTTTCCGTGGTGTGAATGTCAACAGAACCCAAGTCGTCAACTCTCCAGTTCTGGAGGAAGTTAAGCTCCTCGTTGACATCTTCGTAGAAAATCACCATGCCCCCGCTCAGCTTGGCGTAGACGTTCCTGCTGGCGGCAACACCGCGCAAAAAGGTAATCGGAGTGAGCAGTTCGACCTTAAACGAGTCCTCAAGTATTCTTTCGATTTTAGACATTTGTTTTGGATTGTTTGTTGTTTGTTAAGCGTTTTGCGGAGGGAACACGCCAAAGTCGTGCCGTTTCCCATTTTCATCAGTCGCCACGAGATGCAGCTTTTGCTGGTTCAAGATACCGAGACATTTTTCCAGCATGCGGTCGGCATCAATCACCTCATCGGCAAAGTTTTTGCGCTCCTCGAAGGACGAGCTTTCATCGTTGGACTCAATCTCGTATTGCAGTTCAACCATGTTGTGAACGTAGGAAGTCAGAGACTCCTTAATAATAATGAGGTCGTATCGCTCCAGATTGTGCGCCGCACCATCCTCGACCGTTTCCAAGAGTTTTGCAGTAGCCTTGTAGTCCTCGCAGCATGATTCAAAATAGCTGTCCGCGATAGAAGCGTCCTGCTTGCCGCCATCCTCGTATTCTCCGCACATCTCGCCAAGGAGGTCTAGCATGAAATGCTTTAAGGCTCGTTTAAGAATTTCACTTTCCCCATGCGTGAGATGCCATTGGCAAGTTTTCTTTTTTCGTTTGCTCATACGATTATATTAGCATAGTTCTTTTCCTCGTCAAGCCAATTTCTGAAATTTCTCAAAAGAAAATCAATCGAGTACTCTGCGTTGATACCACTGCTTCGAGGATTTTGACTTTTTGTTCAAGCTCCGCAATCCTTTCGTCCTTTGCCTTTATCTGGCTTGCAATGTCGTTCAAAATCTGTTCGTTCTCGTTCATCTCTCAAATTTTCTTCATCACACCGCTAACCATGCTTGCCCATCTGCCGTTTGTGCAATACTTTTTTCCAATGGAAGCAACGGTTGTCCTGTTTTTGGTTGATGTAGACGCGCTTTATCATGGAGAATTCAGACTCGATGCCCTCCTCCACGCTGCTAAAGGCGCGATAGCCGCGCTTGCCGCCCTTCACGCCAAAGAAGTTGTTTTTGTTGGCGCAATGCGTCCCACAACCAGACTCGATGGTGGCAATGGCTGCGATAAAGCGTGCGCTAATACCATACTTTTGCTCCATCTTCAAGAAGAATTCGCCCTTTCCTTTCAACGGGCTTTTCTTATATTTGGCAAAATGCCGTTCCAACTCCTCGGCTGTTGTGTGTCCAACCGCGCAGACATCCATCTTGTTTCCAATCTTCTTCACCTTTGCAACATCTCTCGCTGCGGAAGGCTTTTGAAGTGTCGGCTGGTTCTGCTTGAACAATGCTATGAACGATTGCCGTATGTTCGGTAAAACCTCTGTTTGTTTCTGCTCGCTTTTTGTTGCGACAGGAGCAGCCTTCGAAGCTCTGCTAAATCTGTACCCGCTGTCAAGGGGCATACACCCTGCGGACACAGCCAATGCTAGTAGTATAATAAGTTTCGTCATAATTGCTTTTCGTACTGGTCGCTCGGTTTGAAACGCGGTTTCTCACCGAGCTTAGTTCCGTAGAAACGGCTTTCATATAACGAAGAGTTTTGAAAACCGAAGTCGGGAACAGAATGTATTTAGGTCGCAGACCCTTTCCAAGCCCGCTTCCTCGGAGAAAAAAACATGTAGTCTGGTTGTTTGTCGCCAGTTGTCTTGTTTTCGCTTCCATGCGGGTAGTGTACCACGACAAATGATTTTTGTCAAGTTTTTTGAGAAAAAACTTAAAAAATCCTTGACATGTTCACCAACCACACTCTTATTTTATCATAGTTCTCGTATTTTGTCAGCATGCTCCGTTCCTTGCAAAAGATACCGTTAAACCACGATTGGTCGTGGCTCTGCGTCCGTCTCTGATGTGTTGCCGCCTTTTTCCTTGAAACGCCCTGCAAGTGGAGAATAAACGGCAGACAACTTATAAACCGTGTTTCAACCTATACGCAGCCACCCCGCACCAATACGGGTCGATTTCAACGCCTGTGAAGGACATACCTAGTTTTTTCGCGGCGACAAGCGTGCTTCCAGAACCAGCAAACACATCAAGTACATTTCCACCAACGGGGCAGGAAGCCTTGATAACCCGCTCCAGCAGCTTTTCGGGCTTTTGAGTCGGATGTGTCGTATTTTCGGGCATGCTCCAGAACGGAACGACAATATCAGTCCAGACATTAGGAGGGCATGTCAGCCTGAACTTGTTTCCATCGTCATCAACATCCCAGTCCTTATTGCTGCCGTCATCGTTGTGGTATGGGCAAATCACGGTTTTCAAAACTCTTCGTTATATGAAAGCCGTTTCTACGGAACTAAGCTCGGTGAGAAACCGCGTTTCAAACCGAGCGACCAGTACGAAAGCAATTATGACGAAACTTATTATACTACTAGCATTGGCTGTGTCCGCAGGGTGTATGCCCCTTGACAGCGGGTACAGATTTAGCAGAGCTTCGAAGGCTGCTCCTGTCGCAACAAAAAGCGAGCAGAAACAAACAGAGGTTTTACCGAACATACGGCAATCGTTCATAGCATTGTTCAAGCAGAACCAGCCGACACTTCAAAAGCCTTCCGCAGCGAGAGATGTTGCAAAGGTGAAGAAGATTGGAAACAAGATGGATGTCTGCGCGGTTGGACACACAACAGCCGAGGAGTTGGAACGGCATTTTGCCAAATATAAGAAAAGCCCGTTGAAAGGAAAGGGCGAATTCTTCTTGAAGATGGAGCAAAAGTATGGTATTAGCGCACGCTTTATCGCAGCCATTGCCACCATCGAGTCTGGTTGTGGGACGCATTGCGCCAACCAAAAACAACTTCTTTGGCGTGAAGGGCGGCAAGCGCGGCTATCGCGCCTTTAGCAGCGTGGAGGAGGGCATCGAGTCTGAATTCTCCATGATAAAGCGCGTCTACATCAACCAAAACAGGACAACCGTTGCTTCCATTGGAAAAAAGTATTGCACAAAACGGCAGATGGGCAAGCATGGTTAGCGGTGTGATGAAGAAAATTTGAGAGATGAACGAGAACGAACAGATTTTGAACGACATTGCAAGCCAGATAAAGGCAAAGGACGAAAGGATTGCGGAGCTTGAACAAAAAGTCAAAATCCTCGAAGCGAAGTTGCATGAACTCGAAACAGACAACGATTGATTTTCTTTTGAGAAATTTCAGAAATTGGCTCTTGACGAGGAAAAGAACTATGCTAATATAATCGTATGAGCAAACGAAAAAAGAAAACTTGCCAATGGCATCTCACGCATGGGGAAAGTGAAATTCTTAAACGAGCCTTAAAGCATTCATGCTAGACCTCCTTGGCGAGATGTGCGGAGAATACGAGGATGGCGGCAAGCAGGACGCTTCTATCGCGGACAGCTATTTTGAATCATGCTGCGAGGACTACAAGGCTACTGCAAAACTCTTGGAAACGGTCGAGGATGGTGCGGCGCACAATCTGGAGCGATACGACCTCATTATTATTAAGGAGTCTCTGACTTCCTACGTTCACAACATGGTTGAACTGCAATACGAGATTGAGTCCAACGATGAAAGCTCGTCCTTCGAGGAGCGCAAAAACTTTGCCGATGAGGTGATTGATGCCGACCGCATGCTGGAAAAATGTCTCGGTATCTTGAACCAGCAAAAGCTGCATCTCGTGGCGACTGATGAAAATGGGAAACGGCACGACTTTGGCGTGTTCCCTCCGCAAAACGCTTAACAAACAACAAACAATCCAAAACAAATGTCTAAAATCGAAAGAATACTTGAGGACTCGTTTAAGGTCGAACTGCTCACTCCGATTACCTTTTTGCGCGGTGTTGCCGCCAGCAGGAACGTCTACGCCAAGCTGAGCGGGGGCATGGTGATTTTCTACGAAGATGTCAACGAGGAGCTTAACTTCCTCCAGAACTGGAGAGTTGACGACTTGGGTTCTGTTGACATTCACACCACGGAAAAACTGTTCACAGCTTATCGCCTTCGACAAGAACGGTAAGACGCTTTTCACTTTCGACATCGATTAAGGAACAATGGGAGCGTATAACCCAGTAAGGGATTTCCTCTCCAGCTTTGCAACCGAGTTCGACAAAAAATTTATCAGGGGTATAAAGCAGTCGGACATTGACAAAAACCACGCAGCCGCCGAGGAGGAATTTTTCCAAAGGGAGATGATGGTAAGCGTCTATGGCGTTTACATGATTGCAAAGCTCATCTCCGAACGGGATAAGAAGCACGAGCTGCCCTCCGAGAAAGAGGTGTCCGCACTTTTGGAGTGGCTTGAACTGGAAACAATTTTCACAGTTGAGGAGTTTTTTGACGTTCTGGCTGATGAGTTCCGTTTTTGCACGGATAACATCATGAAGGTGTTTACCAAGAAGAACGCCGAGCTTTTCGGACTTGCCATCCAGCACCGAGTAATGCTCTACGCGCTAAACCCCTTCGAGGAGAACGCGAAATTCATCAAGGCGAAGCACATTTCGTCCATACCATACTTGGAGGACGGCACAATCAAAAAAGTGGGAGACTGCCAAAAGCTTTTCAAAAAGGCTGTCAAGAGTTTTTCCCGTGCTTAAAGCGGTTACTCCAAACTGTGAAATCTCATCTCTCGAAACACTCATCAAGATAGAGTTCGGCGCGGTCGTGCTTGTTGGTGTGCAGGGCGGCGTGATTTCAGAAGAAGTGTTTATCGATGTGCTGCACCATCTGAGCCTAATGATGAAAAGCGGAAAGCTTGCACTGGTTCACCGCAGCCAAAGTGAGGATGGCGACGAGGACGAGGGCGACGATGATGAGGAGCTTGACGAGAGTGAAACCGAGAAGAAACCCAAGCGGAAGTCGAAAAAGAAAAACGAGCCATTCCATCTGACTGGGCGCACGGAACTCAACAAATACTTCAACGACAACGTAATCGATGTGGTCGAGAACGAGGAAACTGTATGAAAAGTTTGGCATCGGTTTCCCTGAACCTTTCATTCTCGAAGGCCCTCCCGGCAGCGGCAAAACCTACGCGGCAGAACGCTTGGCAGAATACCTCGACTGGAAAACCTATCAACATCAACTCATCTTCTGTCGGCAGCTCACTCATTCACGAGACTGCCAAGAAAACCGAGGAGATGTTCAAAAAGGCGAAGCGCACAGCACCGTCTGTCGTCATCATTGATGAAATGGATGCCTTCATGCCAGACAGAAAGCGCGTGAGGAACGCCGACAGCCATGCAATCGAGGAAGTGTCGTCATTCCTGCGCTGCTTGCAGCGTGCCACCGACAACAAGATACTTGTAATCGGCACGACAAACTTTATCGAGAACATCGACCCAGCCATTCTCCGCAGCGGAAGAATGGGGAAACACCTAAAGGTCGAGATGCCCAACGAGGATGAAATTACCGAGGTGCTGGAGCTGGAGGTGAACAAGCGACCGCACGGAAAAATCAACCTTAGGAATTACGCGAAAAAACTCACGGACAAGCCCCTGTCGGATGTCGTGGCCGCCGTTAGGAACGCTTCTATGATTGCCGCCAAGCGGCGTGCGAAGCAGCTTTCCACGGAAGATATGGACAAGGGAATTGACGAGCTTCTTGAGAGTTCTAAGAAAGAGGAAACAAAGTCTATCGGCTTTGTCAGCTAAACGGTGATAACATACGACAATGAAATACGAATTGGTTAAAGACGGTTCTAGAAAAGATGGAACAGTAGAACTTTTCCGCGTGAAAGCGTTGCATGATTTCGATACGCTGTGGTCGAGCATCAAGGCTGGAGAACTCGGCGGGTTTGTCCAAAGTGAGGAAAATCTCTCGCAAGAGGGAAGATGCTGGGTTTACCCAAATGCAATGGTTGTTGGGCATGCAGAGGTGTCGGAAAACGCAATAGTCGGTTCTCCCGACGGTGGCGAAGGTGTCAATGTCAATGTTTACGCATATTCCAAGGTAAACGGAAACGCATGCGTGTTTGAGGGTAGCATTTGCACAAAGGCTGTAATCACTGGAAACGCGGAGGTGCGCTCATGCGACTTCATTGGTGGTTCCGTAGTGGTATGCGATGACGTCATAATCAACAACGACAGGGTGTGCTTGGCGGGAAAGGGTCTTGTCGGCGGCGACGTTTCCATCTTCGATGAAGTAAGGTGGGACGGCTTTGGAAAGGTATACTCCGAGGAGGACATAATCACGCTTTCCAACATTCCAGTCATGCAAGTTTACCTAATGAACGGAGTTGCGACCACAACAGTCCACTTCAATAAGCGTGATGGTATCCTTTTCGGAAGGTTCCTTCATTCGCCGCTCACGCTAGACGATTTGAAGAAATGGGGCGAACGACAATAGTGTTGACGACTACATCAACAAGGGCGTACACGAAAGAGACGCAGCCATACTAAAAGCAATGCACGAACTGCTTAGTGCAATCCATGAAAAAAACCTCTTTCATGGACGCACAACAAAAATCGGACGCACAATGAAAACAAAACGGAAACAGGGCGGCGAGAGTACATCAAACCTTGTTTGCTCTGCATTGGCTGGAAACAATGCAGAGCTTTTTGCAAAGATAGCTTCCCTTTACTTTAAGAAGGGCGACAGGATTGCAGACACGACATTCGGCAAGGGTGTGTTCTGGCGAGACATAGACACTACGGCGTTCGAGTTTTTTTCCATCCGACATCAAGACTGGCGTGGACGCAAGAAGCCTACCATACGAAACCGAGAGTTTCGATGTTTGCGTGTTCGACCCTCCGTACATGGAGGGACTTCTTAGGGATACAGTGGAGCAAATGGCTGGAAACGGAAACTTCTCTCCGTTCAGGGAACGCTATTCCGATGCCAAACCGCATCACAACAGCAATTGCAAATACCATGACCGAGTGCTTAACCTTTACTTGCAGTCGTCCGTTGAAGCCTTACGGATACTGAAAGAGAGGGGTTTGTTCGTTGTCAAGTGTCAAGACGAGGTGAGTGCTGGAAGGCAGAAGCTAACCCACGTTGAACTGATTTATGCGCTGGAGGGAATGGGTTTCTACTGCCGCGACATTTTTGTGCTGCTCCGAAAAAACAAGCCAGCAGCTTCGCGCGTTAAGAGTCAGAAACATGCGCGAAAAAGCCACAGCTACTTCCTTGTCTTTGAAAAACACATCAAAACGAAAAAACCCATACAAAAACTGCGTCATTCGAGATTTTTACCCCACATTCTCATAACTCTCTAAAAATAAAGAGTTTAGGGAGTTCCGCTTATTATACTTTCGTTCCTTTTTCATTTTTTTATTATATTTGGTTAGATTTTAGAAAATGCTCCGACAACACGCATGAAGTTTCCCTCCTTCGTGGTGTCCTCCGCTTCCCAGCTCTGGATGGAGATGTGCTGGTATCCGTTCATGCGCGCCAGTTTGCGAACGAGCTTTCGCATGTAGGAGTCGTAGAACTTGGCGTTTTCGCCGTTCAGGTCGGTCGCCTTGTGCGGCGGCTCGATGCCAGCGTCAAACGCAAGGGCGTTCAGCTCGTCCTGAATACCGTCCTTCTGGTTCATCTCCTCGGTGATTGTGAAGTTGTAGAAGTAGTCCTTTTCCATAGCAAGAGTATTTTACACTGTTTTTAGATTTTTGTCAAGCAAAAGTGGCAAGTTTTTTGAAAATTAATTCTGCTTGTTCTTGAACTTGTTTTTCGGCGTACCTTACCTTCACCACAGCGGACTGGTTTCCAGCGTTCACGGTAAAGACAACCGTCTTGCCCGACCGCAAGGTGTCGTTCTTGTCGGTCTGCTCGTCCGTGTAGTTGAGAACCCGCGCCCTGCCGTTGAGCGAGAGTGCCGCGTGTGCAAGACCCATGACAGTCTCGTCTACGCGCCATTCCTGTCCCAAGCCGTTTTTGAGCGCGCCAGCCAGCCTGATAAGGTAGAGCATGGCGTAGCTCTCCATCTCGCTCTCGTCTGAAGCCACGCAAGCCACGCTGCCAGAGAAGTTGCCGTTGTCATCGTACAGCAACCCGAAATGACCCTTGTTCGGCTTCTCGATGTAGTAGTCGTCATCTGAAGTCAGGGTGATGTCGAGGTACAACGCCTTCTCGCAACGCGAGACGCTTTCCATGTCGTTCTCGCCGATTAGCAGCATGTCGCGTCCTGTCTCGTCCTTGATTGTTCTTTGAAAAGTGTTCATGAATGTTCTTATCTCCTTTCCTGATGAACATTATACACGACCAGCCAAAAAAGTCAAGCGTGTTTTTTAAACTTTTTTCAAAAATTTTTTACTTGGTTTGTCGCGGAACTCCCTAAACTCTTTATTTTTAGAGAGTTATGAGAATGTGGGGTAAAAATCTCGAATGACGCAGTTTTTGTATGGGTTTTTCGTTTTGATGTGTTTTTCAAAGACAAGGAAGTAGCTGTGGCTTTTTTCGCGCATGTTTCTGACTCTTAACGCGCGAAGCTGCTGGCTTGTTTTTTCGGAGCAGCACAAAAATGTCGCGGCAGTAGAAACCCATTCCCTCCAGCGCATAAATCAGTTCAACGTGGGTTAGCTTCTGCCTTCCAGCACTCACCTCGTCTTGACACTTGACAACGAACAAACCCCTCTCTTTCAGTATCCGTAAGGCTTCAACGGACGACTGCAAGTAAAGGTTAAGCACTCGGTCATGGTATTTGCAATTGCTGTTGTGATGCGGTTTGGCATCGGAATAGCGTTCCCTGAACGGAGAGAAGT
>CATQJL010000024.1:0-31171 GCA_958299035.1 Cylicocyclus nassatus
AAGCAAAGTGGTATCAACGCAGAGTACTGAGTCCGTAAGCAGATGCGAGAGTTCTGCATAGTCCAACCATGTAGAAGATTGTTTGCATCACGAAGCCATAGCGCTGATATTCCGCTTGATGATCAAAATGATTCACCATCAGAGGTGAGCCATATCAGCGGTATTCCAGAAAAAGGAATATATCAGTGATGCGATGCAAGATGACTATAATGGACAGCGACAATGAAAACGACACCAAAAACTACAAGTCCGAGGCTAAAAAGAATGATGGCAATCTGCAAACTACCGCAAACTGGAAGATAACTTAGCACAAGTCATTACATCGGGAATGCCACAGGCAAACATAGGCACTGATGTCAGTGAAAGGCGACATCAGAGTTTGCAATTTCGACGCAAGATGAAGCAGGAGAAGCGTGGTCGCGAACCTCTCCATACGTATTCACAGTATATGCAAATCTACATAAATGGAGTATACACCATTCTAGTTTCACACTCGTCTTCCTCTCCACTTCATGAAGTCCCTCATCTCGCCGGAGCCTCATCTTCGATCGCGTCGCAGTGCAGCAACGACCTTTACGAGATCCAGACAAACGTCACCACTTTATAGACAATTGTTGCTGCATGCCTAGAATTGCTATTGCTAACAACATTCCGCTCCTTATTCCTTCTGCCGGCGGCAGTGTGCCAATACTGTCAGGGTCGGCACCTCCTTAGTTCTATATCACTTCGCCTGTACCTCATTGAATAAGTACCGTAAAGATCATGCCATAAACATGACCTGCCGTGATATAAGTCTGTTTACTGCCCAGATGCCTAGTAACTTACATAGCCACGCCTATTATCGTCAGCATTCTACCGCAGCACCAACGTGTGCAGGTCGCCTGTTCTCAATAAAGCGCTAATACTTATATGTTCTATATAACACACTACAGTAACAGCCGTCGAGTTACGAGCCTACGAAATCACGCGCGTCCTTATAAATATTACCCAAAATGTAGAAATGGCATAATTCGTCGAGGTTCCACCGTAAGTGATTATATAACCAAGGCTCGGCAAGAGTTGTTAGTTGAAAATGCCAAAAAAACGGTTTTTACGAAGTCTCCTTTGACCTAAACTATAACCATTAAAAAAATCTCCAAAAAAACGAAACGTTCGACCAAAAGAACGTCGCCAAATTTTGGGTCTTTTCGACCACAAACACGAAACTTAAACCAAGTTGGCCTCAAACTCACAAAATCTGCTTGCCGCTGCTTCTCAAATGCTGGAATAAAGGCGTGTGCCACCCACGCATGCATGCTTACTACACAGGGCTCTCATAGGTCATCTATGAGAAGCATCCAAAGCAGGACATAACTGTGAGCTGCTTACCAGACTTTCCTCTCAGGCCACCTCGAGTGCTTGGCCACGTAGGCATAGGAAAAACAAACCACTCGCAATCATCATAATACTTTTTTTTAAATTAAGATTTATTTATTTAATGTATGTGAGTACACCATTGCTCTCTTCAGACACACCAGAAGAGGCCATCTGATCCCATTACAGATGGTTGTGAGCCACCATGTGGTTGCTGGGAATTGATCTCAGGACCTCTAGAAGAGCAGTCAGTGCTCTTAACCGCTGAGCCATCTCTGCTTGACCCAGGCGTGAGGCTCGTTTCGGAACTCGGGTAGTTGACACAGTGGAGTGCCGTCCTTCGTCGCAGCGACGACGGTGGCAGAGGTGACGTCTAACCCGATACCGACGATGTGGTCGGGATCAACCCCGGCGTCCTTCACGGCCCCGCGGACGATCGTCTCGAGGGTCTCCAGATAATCGACAGGATCCTGGAGGGCGAAGTCCGGCGGAAGTTTACGGCCGTCGGCAGCGCTCAAGGTGCGGTCCATGACCCCATGGGGATACTCATGGACGGCGGCCCCCCATCTCGGCGCCATCGTTGGCCCGTACCGACGACAGCGCGTCCGGACAGCGTGCCGAAATCCAGTCCCACCACATAGTTATTGTTCATGGTGTCCTCCTCGCGAGGAAGTCGGGTGGCGCCGGGGCGAGTGGTCGGCCCCCCACCCGACGTCGTCCTGGTACTCAGTCCTGCGGCCAGGGGCGCCGGCCCCAGAATTCCGTCAGGCTCAAACAGCGACTCGACGAGATCGCCGATGGTTCCGGTCTCGACGAGCAGGTCAAGAAGGGTGTAGCGCGACCGAATCATCTGGCACCGGTAGTAGGTGTCGTGGAAGCGCTCCCCGAGTCAGGCCGATCTGCGCCGGGTGGTAAATGCCACCAACAGTCTTGATGATCTCCTCGACCTTGGCAGCCGGCATGACCTGGGAGCGGCAGCGTTCTCGGACGGTCGGCCACGTTGACTTGACGAGTTCCAGACGCTCTCGCAGCGCATCGGCGTCGAGGTACTTGTCCATGGTCTGCCTGACAGCAGGCTCGAGCATGTCGCCCGTGAAGTTGGCGCGAACCTTGGCCTCCATTTCCTCGGCCGACGGCCACTTGGCGACAGCGGCGTCGACGTCGAGGGTGCTGAAATCGTGGTTGAGCGTTCTCTCCCCACAGAGCGAGCACTGAGATCGTGCCGAGTCCCACCTTGAACCCGTGGGTCAGTGGCGGGTCTTGGTCCATACCGAGATGCTCCATCTCCCACAGGTGGGAGAATTGGTGACCGGCGCCCGAGGCCGGGCGCGACGAGATGCGGGTACTTCTGCATCGCTAGACCGGACATCACGAGGCCTTCGATGAGGCCATCAAATGCCTCCGGTTTACCGTTGGCCAGCCCCTCTGGATCGCTGATGGCACTGGTGAGCGGGGCCCTGGACGAGATCCCACACCTCGTCGTCGATCGGCTCGATGCCCAGTTCGTCGGCGACGATCCAATCGGCACCCGGCCGGGACCTTTTCAATGAGATCGCCCAGGCCGGTAGCGGTGCAGCGTTGCGGAGCCCCGGCCATCGTCGGCAGGTCGGCGATGAGGGCTTGCGGGGCGCGGCAGCTCATGGTGTGCTTGAAAACCGTTTTCGGTAATCGAGGCACCGAAGGCGGCGTAGCCGTCCATTGAGGCGGCGGTACATACGTTCATGTAGCGCCGACCCAGTTCGTCGCTGGCTCGTTTGGTGATGTCGTTGAGGGTGCCCGAGCCGATTGAGCAAGCGATCACCCCGTCAAGGTCGCGCATGTGATCACGGATCTTCTCAACGTTCGCGTAGCAGGCGTAAACGGCTGGACGCCCCGGGAAGATCATCGGTTCGACAGTCTCGACTCCGGCGCCCTCGAGGGATGCCTTGGTCTGTTCACCAGCGACGGCCCAGGTGTTCTCGTCGGCGATAATGATGACCTTCGCATCACCGAAGAGTTCCTTGAAGACGCGCCCCGGTTTCCTCGAGCACGTTGCGGCCCATGACCACGACGTCCGTGTCGCCGCAATCGGCCAACGCTTTGTCAATCAATTCGGACATTGCTTCTCCTCTGATCAGTGTGATCGTCAGTTTTGTCGGCCTCGTGATCGACCATGTCATGAATCATGGGGCACAGTTGCGGGTAGGTGTCGCAGTACTTGTCTACGTAATATTGATATTCCTCGTGACGCTCCTGGTCCGGCTCAATGAAGTCAATCTCGTGGACCATCTGTGTGGCCGCCTCGGGGAGATCCTTGAACAAGCCAGCGCCGACAGCAGCTACCATGCAGGTACCGAGCACCACAGCGTCCCCGACCCTCAGTGAGCACGATCGGCACACCAGGTACATCGGCGTGCATCTGTATCCAATCACGGCTCTTCGTGGCGCCACCACAGGCGACCATGCGGTCTACCTCAAATCCAGCGGCCTTCATGGCGCGCAGGTTGTGGGCCGTGCCATAGCAGACCGATTCCTGAATAGCGTGGTAGAAATGCGCCGGAGTGTGCATAAGGGATAGACCCCAGATAATGCCGCGAGCTTTCGAGTCAGTGTACGGAGTGCGGTTGCCCTGAAAATACTCATTAATAATAAGGCCGTCGGAACCCGGTCTGATGTTTCGCGACTGCTCGTTAAGGACGTCGTACGGATTGAGGCCGATTTTCTCGGCAGCAGCGGTGTAGTCAGCTGCAAAATTGTCCTTGAACCACTTGAGCACTGAACCGGTCGAGACCTGGCTGCCTTCGACGGTGTACTGGCCGGGCATGACGGCGTCGGAGTAGGCACCGAAGAATCCCTCACCGTGGATCTCGTGTCGGACTGGCCGGTGAGCACGTGCGAGGAGCCGGTGATGAGAGCCATCGAACCGGGCGCGAGCACGCCGAGACCGATCTGACCGGCCCAGGCATCACCAAGTCCTTGGGCAACCGGGATGCCGGGACGTAGACCCAATAACTGGGCCGGGATAGTACCGAGGGTACCGACCGGTGTGCCCAGGTCGAGGACTCTTCCCGGGATCTTGTCGAAGACGTCGTCCGCAGCCGATGGTCTCATAGAAATCCTCCGGCCAACCGCCCTTGTCCTCGGTTGTAGTACATCCGGATGGCGGCCGAGTTGATGTTGGTAGTCCATTCTCCGGTGAGCTTGAACGTCACCCAGTCAGGGGCATCGACGAGGTGGGCGGCTCTGCGATAAGTTTCCGGCTCGTGCTCTCGTAACCACGCGGCCTTGAAGGGGTACCACTCGGGCGGTAGCCGGAGAAAACGCCAGCACCGTTGTAGAGGCGGGCGACCGAATCCGAGTTCTCAGCGCGTGCAGCCTGCTCGGTGGCACGGACATCCATCCACATCATGGCGGGACGTAACTCGTTGCCGCGCTCGTCCATGGCAACCATCGTTAACGTCGTAGCGTCATACGAGATACCGGCGATAGCTGCCGGGGAAATTCCAGCAGCCGCAATAGCGCGATGGCAGGACGCCTGCAGCGCCTTCCACCACTCTTCGGGGTCCTGCTCGGCCCAACCGGGACGAGGGTGAGTGGTCTTGTACGGGGTTGCCGCGAAAGTAAGCGGACCGTCCCGCAAGGTCAAAGATCGCGACTCGGCACGACTCGGTGCCATAGTCGATGCCTAAGAGGTAGGGGCCGTTGTTCAACATCGTTGTCTCCTGCGAAGTGTCTCTGCGGCAGCGGTGCACGCAGCTCGGTCGTCTTGTCAGTCATCGTTGTCTTCGGTCCAGCCGAGTTCGCGCCATGCCGAGGCTGGGATAAGTCGGTCGATGCGATCCAGAGTCCAGGTGGGACGATGCTCAACGTCGAGAGCTGCAACGTCGTCAGCAGTGGCCTCGCCAGTCAACACACAGGCCGACTTCATTCCGGTATCGAGGGCCATCTGGATGTCGGTTTGCAGCCGGTCACCGACCATAACGCAGTCTGTCGGGTCAACGTCGAGGCCGGACAGGGCTTCGGTAAGCATCACCGGCGACGGCTTGCCCAAGCTGACCTTGCACTGCTGTCCCGTGCATGCCTCGATAGCTGCGGTTACGGCAGCGCAGTCGGGCTCGCCACGGCCCGCCAGGGAAGGGGCAGAACCGATCTGGGTTGGTCTGGATGAGGAATGCCCGCTTATGGAACCAGATGGCGTCGAAGGCGATCTGAAGCTTGCGGTAGTCGAAGGTGCGGTCATACGAAGCGATGACGATGTCTATCTTCTCGGGGTCCTCACACAGCTCGATCCCGGCCTCACGTAGGCTCCGCTTGAGGGGCTCCTCAGCGATCGCGAAAACCTTTAGCGTCGGGGTGGTTGTTGACCAGCCAGCGCGTTGTCGTCACGACCGTGTTGGAGATGTCCTCGATGGCCGTGGGCAGACCCAATCTCGTGAGCTTGTCGACGTACTGGTCCGGGTCCTTGGTCGGGTTGTTCGACAAAAACCTCACTGGGATCTCACGACGGCGCAATTCCTCGATCATGCGGCGAGCACCCGGCAGTAGGTGCTCACCGAGGTAGATAGTGCCGTCCATGTCGAACACGTAGGCCCGGGCGAAATCAGTAGGTATGTCGATGACGTCATGCATGGTTGCTACTCCTGAAGCGAGATCACGAGAACAGGGTGGCGAGCGAGACGACCACGGTGTTACCGAGCCAGATGGCAGCGGCGGGCGGATCGATATGGCTGGTGCCGCGGTTGTACCAAAGGCGGGCACAGAACTCGCCGAGGCCAGCGGTGAAGACACCGAAGAATGCGGCAATGACCAGGGCAACCGTGGCCATACCCCACGTGTGGGAATCCCACGAGGACGTGTACGTCCAGTGGTAAGTGGTGAGGGTCTTGCCCATAAGCAGCGGGAAGAACTGCACCGCAGCCAAGCCGGCGATGTTCGTCACGTGATGCTGGACCGGCATGTTCCGATTAGTGATGAGGAACAGGATAATGACAGCTGAAATGCCGAAGCAAAAGCTGTTGGCGTTGGCAGCAGCCAGATTGTTGGCGAGTCCCCGTGTGGTCAGGTAGGCGCCAACGTTGGCGGCCAGGAAAAGAGAAGCGCCACCGGCGAAGATGCCGAACAGTGAACCGATGGTAAGGAGCTGACTGGGTTTTTCCTGCCATTCCAACCACCGTCCGTTGGGGCCCGGTTTGATCTTGGCCGGGAAACTGGTGGCGTTCTCGTGGAAAAGCTCTGGGTTGTGCAGGGAGCCGTGGAACAGTCCTTTGCCGGGTACTCCACCAAAGATGAGACGGGCCAACAGTCCCGGACAGCAGCACCGTCAGGGCGACTGGGTCGGTGTGCTTGCCGAACCACGGAATGTTTGAGATGCCGATCTGGCACAAGTAGCCGAAAATGCCGAAGGCGGCACCGACGCAGAGGATGTCGGGGTGACCGATGCCGGCAAGCGGGGTGTTGACGTCTTTGCCGTCACCCAGATGCCCTCGGTACCGAGCATAGATGGCGGCCGCAACGCCACCAGCAAACGCGATGTGCGGGCCCATGAAGGGACCAAAGGCCAGATAGTCCAAGCCGAAGGTGTTTCCGGTTGCGGCAAACACTCCCCAGGAGGCCAGCACACAGAAGCCGGTGAGGACGAAGGCGTAGTTGCCGCCGATGGCAGCTCCGACAGCACCGCCGGCGATGGTGGCAAGGAGTCCGAAGACGAAGACTCCGACAGAGGTGGTGAACATCGATGTTCCTTTGTGAGGGCGGGTGTCCCCGCGATCTGTCATCCGCACGCAGCGACGGGTGCGGCATTTCTGGCAACCCTAGGCGTTGGCCCAGGGGTGGGGTGGTTCAAGCGTGCGCCGGTGCACGTCTGAACCACCCGGTATCAGCAGTTGCCAGGGGCGGATTCCCCAGCACCTGACTCATATGCGTCGATGAGATCGATGTTGGCCTTGGAGTGGGAACTCGGGTCGAAGGTGTACCCGATGAACTCGTGGGCTAAGCGACGGGCAAGTTCGCGACCGATGACGCGTTGGCCGAGGCATAGCACGTGGGCGTCGTTGGACATGATGAGCCGCTCTACGGAGAAGGAGTCGTGGGCGGTACAGGCGCGAATGCCTGGCACCTTGTTGGCCGTGATGGCCATGCCCATCCCGGTGCCGCAGAAGAAGATTCCTCGATCGGCCTTTCCATCTTTGATGACGTGAGCTCCTTTGATGCCGATGTGCGGGTAGAGGGTGTCGTCACCAGCCTGAACACCGACGTCGATAACGTCATCGACTCGCGAATCCGCTTCCAGGTCAGCCTTGACGACATCCTTGTACTCGACTGCCGCCGGATCAGCGGCGACAACGATCCTTAGTCCCATGGTTCCTCCATGTCTCGCTGCCGTGTAGTGGGGAGTCCCACTCGCAACTGCGAGCAACAACGACTCATGACGTTCATATTAACATCGGTTATGTGAAAAGTGATGGATTTAAATGTGAATTGTGCCACCTTGCACCTATCCGTGACGCGCGAAGGATCCTCCTCGCAACCCTTGGCGCTGTGACACTTCGACCATAAGGAATCGCGACTGAGGCGATCAGGAGGTCACCCCGGTGGACGCAGTCGCTGTGCCGTAACGGTTGATGTAGCGATCATGGTTGGCGTCGATCTCAGACTGCGGCAGCGACGAAATGTCACCGATCATCGTCGCGTAGGCCAGAGTTCGTGCGACGTCCTCCACCATGACGGCCGCCTTGAGGGCTTTCTCGATGGAGGCCCCGACGGTAAAGACACCGTGCTTCCTCAAAAGCACTGCCGGGCACTGGTCGATGAACCTCATGACCTGCTCCCCGATCTGCTCGGTGCCAATGTGGGCATAACCAGCACAAGGTACGGGCCCACCGAACTCGTCAGCAACGGCCGCCAGGGAATACGGGATGTCCTGACCGGTGGCGGCCCACGCGGTAGCAAAGGTGGAGTGAGTGTGGACGATGCTGCGAATGTCATCACGCCGGCGATACACATAAAGGTGAGAGGCCGTGTCCGAGGACGGTCCCCGGTCCCCTTCGATGATCTTGCCCTCACTGTCGACGACGACCATGTCATCGGGAGTCATACCATCCAGACGTCAGATCAAGGGCCTAAACCGATCTTGCGTCCGTTCGGGTCAGGATCTCGATGCAGACGTCTCGACCACCATGAGGTGGACACCCAGATCGCTAAGCTGACTGAGGATCCCGCGCGGAGTGTGTGCGTCGACGACGACATGGTCGAAACTCAGTGAGATCTGCGAACTTGAACAGAGCACGGCGTCCAAACTTGGTGTGGTCGAGCAGCAGGACGCGTGTCTCGGCTGATTCCAGCATGGCCCGTTTCACCTCGACAACCTCTTGGTACGGGTGATAGCAACCTGCCTCGAAGATCCCCGACGCCGACAGGAAGCACAGGTCAGCGTGCATGCTGCGGATCATGCGCACGGCGGCGGGTCCCATGAGGGACTGCGCCCAAGACTGATACTCGCCTCCGGTGACGACGAGCTTGTCAGAGCTGGTCGTGATGACCTCCTTGGCAACTAGCAGGGAGTTCGTCACCACCGTCAAAGGGGTGTGCTCAGGTAGGGAACGCAAGACCCACACCCCGGAAGTGGAGTCATCGAGCATGATCGAGCTGCCTGGAGCGATGAGGTCGCTCGCCAGCTCGGCGACGGCCTGCTTATCGGAAGAGCTCTGCTCCAGACGGAAAGCAGCATCGGCCTCGTGCAGACCGTTAGCCACGGCCACAACTCGCCCCCGGTGACGTTGCAGCACGCCGCTGCTTTCGAGGATTGCCAGGTCACGGTAGATCGTCATAGCGGAGACGCCGGTTGACTCGACGAGGTCCTCGACGCTCACCGACCCGGCCCGGACGACCGCTTCCGCGATGGCGAACTGACGCGCCCGAGGCCCACCTCGGGGGGCACCTTCCTTCTTGCTCACCCACTTCTCCCGTCGTCACGGCGGCCGGTAATAGCCCGCCATCCCGGAACCGATCCTAGTGACAGGGATCCGAACGTGGAGGCCGCAGGGTTTTAGATGCCCAGACGAGAGGAAACCCGACGGCTAGGACTCAACCCGCGACCAGCGCCACAGCACCCAACGACATAGCCTCACCGTCAGCAGGCGACCGAACTTGCCCTCGTCAACGGCCTTCATCCCACAAATGCGGCACGACCGCGGAGGACATCCGGTCATCTCCCGTGGTGCTCAGGCTCAATACGCGGAAGCTTTCTCGATAGCCTCCCACAGGCCATTGAGATAGGTGATTCCCAAAGCACGGTCATATAGCGGGTAACCAGGACGACCCGTTTCACCCCAGATCATCCGACCGTGGTCGGGGACGAATATAAGAATTCGAGCAATGATCGTGAATAGACTTCATGATCGCATACATATCGAGGGACCCGTCGCTGGAAAGATGCGAGGCCTCCTTGAATTTTTTCGACCCCAGAAACTTCACATTTCTGACATGAGCGGCAGCAACCCGTCCCATATCTCCATATTTCGCGAGGATGGCCGGCACGTCATTGTCGGGATTCGAACCTAGCGATCCAGCGCACACGCACAGTGAGTTGGCCGGGGAATTCACCAGATCAACGATCCTCTGCAGGTCAGAATCACTGTGCACGATACGCGGAATTCCGAAAATGCCCCAGGCAGGATCATCAGGGTGGACGGCCATCCGAATACCGACCTTCTCACAGGTCGGCACGATTCCCTCAAGGAAGTAGCGGTAGTTATTGCGCAGCTGATCCCGGGGCATGTCGGTGTACTGGGCCATAACCTCATCGAGATCGGCCAGCCGCTCGGGCTCCCATCCGGGTAGTGGGAAGGCCGACGAATCCAGAGTGGCCTTGACGATGTCTTGCGGAGTTAGACCCACAAGCTCCTCGTGGTCGTAGTACAAGCAGGTTGAGCCGTCCTCGTTACGATGGAAGAGTTCGGTGCGTAGCCAGTCAAATACCGGCATGAAATTGTAGACAACGACCTTAATACCATGGGCGGCAAGATTCTCTAGGGTCTTGCAATAGTTGGCGATGTAAATGTCACGAGACGGCTTACCAAGCTTGATGTCTTCGTGGACGTTCACCGATTCAATGACTTCACATTCCAAACCAGCGTCATTGACTTTCCGGACGTAAGAAGAAATCTCCTCATCAGACCACATCTCACCGACCGGAATCCAGTCCATCGCGCCCATGATTCCGCTGACTCCTGGAATCTGACGGATATTCTCCAACGTGATGGGGTCGGTTTCTGCACCATACCATCGAAACGTCATCTTCATGATTACGCAAACTCCTCATCCAGAACCGACCTTACGGCACCTGGACCGGCTGTTAGGCGGATAAAAAATCGTTCAACGACGTCAGATAAAGGTGTCATCGTCAGGTCTACGCCGAAGATATCTCCACGACTAAGGATGGGGGAGATGACCTTGGAATCATCATCGCCAAAACGAACACCTGACACAACAGATTCCAGCTGCCCAAGCAGCGGATCGGAGGACAGCTCTACCGGTTCTCCATCGTCAGCAATGCCCATAAGGTACCGACACCAGGCGGCGAAAACGAACGGGATCGCCCGCAATGACGCAACCTTAAGGGAGTCATCAGCGAGATACGACTTCACGGTCTCACCAAATCGGATCGGAATCTTCTGCGAGGTGTCGGTGGCAATACGACTCGGGGTATCACCAAGGAATGGGTTCGGGAAACGCTCTTCTTCGACTTCGCGCAAGAATTCCTTGGGGTCAATAATCCCCGGATCGCTGACGACGGGGAGCCCTTCCTGCCACCCCAAACAGTGTACTAAACCCGCTAAACCCGGGTCTTTCATCGCCTCGTCAATAGTGGGCTTGCGTAGCAGCACCCCGGTAATGGCTAGAGCAGTGTGGAGCGGGTTAAGGCAGGTCGTCACCTTCATTCGCTCGAACCGGTAGCAGGTATCGCGATCCGTGAAGTAAACCCCGGCTTTCTCTAATTCCGGACGCCCATTCGGGAAACGATCTTCAATAACGAGGTACTCAGCCGGCTCGGTGTTGACAAACCCCGCCACCTCGACGTCGGGGTCGATCCCCATGTCCTCAAGCCCCATTGCCGCTAACTGCTCGGCAACCTTCTGGGACGGGGCCGGGGTGATTTTGTCGATCACGGAGATCGGGAACTCAACCTTTTCTGCAATCCACTCGACAACCCTGTGGTCGATGACGCCTCGTTTCTCCCACTCCGCAGCGATCGTCAGCACCGAGGTGCGCAACATGTCACCGTTGTGGGAGAAATTGTCACAGGACACCACGGCCACCGGCGTCGCCCCAGCGTGGAAACGTCGCACCAGCAGAGCGGTGACAAGACCCATTGCCGTCGACATACGATCAGACTCGGGGTCGCGCCCCAGATCCTCAACAACAGCGTCTTGGTAGGAACCGTCGTAGCCGTTGAGCTGATACCCCTTCTCGGTGATCGTCAGGGTGATTAACTGCAGGGACTCGGCGCAGGCAATCTCGGTGATGCGACGAAAATCGTCATCTCGTCGGTAGGCCAGCCCCTCGCTGATCGACGCTATGACCCCGAAGTCGGTGTGACCATCGGCGTGGGAGGTCACACCAAGGGTCAGCAAATCGTGGTCCGTGAGGCCGCGATCGAGGCGCTGTGGATTGCGGGGCGCGATAGCGGCAATGCCGCACTGCTCAGCCCCGGAGTTCATAATGTCCTGGGCTAACCGAGCGATGTGGACACGGAACAGATTTCCTGGCCCAATATGCATCCATCGCGGCCGATCATGGGCCTGGCTACGCATCTCCCCCACGTCAAAGAGGGGTAAGGCGAGCCCAGCGTCCGCCAACGCGGGCCCATGAAGTGCATCGAGATCAAGCTTCATGACATCCTCTTCGGATCACAGACCAAACACCTGAGTGGGCTGCTCCACAATAAGCCGATGAGCTATCTCAACCGCCTCATCCAGGTCAAGCCTGCCCAAAACCACCAGCTCGGCGAGGTGAGCGGCATCAAGGCGCCGACTCATATCGTGACGCGCCGGAATTGAGCAAAAAGCACGAGTGTCGTCAATCATGCCGCTCACCCGACTGAACCCAGCCATCTCAGTAACGGCGTGTTTGAACCTCATCACCGACTCGGGTGCGTCGATGAACCACCAGGGCACACCGATATAGAGGCTGCGATACCACCCGGACAAGGGAGCGATTTCGCGTGAATAAAGGGTCTCATCGATCGTGAAAACGACCAGCTTGAGGTCCGTGTTGCCAAATTTGTCGAGTAAGGGGTGAAGGGAGTCGACAACTTCCAGCGTCACCGGAACGTCGGAACCAATATCGGCGCCAAATCGATGGAACGCGGCGGTGTCGTGATTGCGGTGCACCGCTGGATGGACGGTCATCGTCAAGCCGTCCTCGCTGGCCATCCTCGCCTGATCGGTGAAAAGATGCCGACGAAGGAGGGCCATCTCCTCGACAGTGGCCCGACCTGCCACCGAGGCGTCAAAAATCGACGCCGCACGATCGTGGTCAAGGATGATGGTGCCTAAGTCGCGGTGGCTGTGGTCACTGGACACCGCGCCGTGCTGTCTAAAGTAAGCGCGCCGGTCCTCCATTGCCTCGGTAAACCCGTCCAGCGTCGTCGCATCGCAACCACTTACCTCAGACAACCTCGCAAGCAAGCCCGTCCAGCCTCCGGCAGCCGGTTCCAGGTACTTATCTGGGCGGAAGGTGGGGGCAACGCGACGGGTGAATGTCTCGTCGGCAGCCAGTCGAGCGTGCCCGTCGAGATCGTCGCAAGGATCATCGGTGGTTGCGATGAAGGCAATGTCGAAGGAGTCCATGAGAGCGCGGGGCAGGAAATCCGGCTGGGCGATTCTTTCAGCGATGGTGTCGTAGATGCGATCAGCGTTCTCAGGGCTGGGTCGTTCGGTGATGCCAAAAATGCCGACAAGCTGGTCAACGAGCCAATAACGCATCGCTGTTCCAGCAAAATCACGCCAGTGCTCGCATAGGATCCGGAAGGCCCTTCGGTTGTCCTCCTCGCTCATCGTCTTGCGCCCAACACCCAGGTCCTCAAGATCGACGCCATTAGCATGCAGCAGCCGATTCACGTAGTGGTCGGGGGTAATGAGCAGGCTCGTCGGGTCAGAGAAAGCCATGTCGTCGGCGATCCATGACACCGGAACGTGTCCATGAGGAGAAATAATGGGCAGACCCTTCGTGGATCGGTAAATTTCGCGCGCAGCAGCCAAAGCGGAGGACTCGCGGGGCAGCAGACGATCCTCGGAGAGGGTGAGAGTCGGCGTTGACATGACGTTCACTGTGCCCCTTTGCAGGGTTTACCCGGAACGAGTTGCCGTCACTTGCCCCGCTTAGCTATCCAGATTCCCGCACCATAAAGGACACCGGGACAACGTCCTCGCTGGGTGCCTGGCGCTCATGATGACTCGGCTTCTCAACCATGTCGAGAAGCCGATTGACGGCCACAACCCCCATTTGGAACTGATTGACGCGAACCGTTGACAACGCCGGCGAAACCAAGGCTGAGAACGGGATGTCGTCGAACCCAATGACGGCGACGCCGTTAGGAATTCTGAGGCCACAGGCCATTGCTCGACGCATGAATCCGATCGCGATGAGATCGTTGTAGGCGATGACAGCGGAGGTCGGATGGGCCCGCCACATATCGAACGCTTCTATGCCGCCCCTGATAGTGGGTGTCGGGCAGGCAAGCTGATGCACTGTGACTTTGCCGTCGCGGCGAGCCCGCTCAAGCAAACTGCGCCACCTCACCCCCGATTGCCAAGACGCTGTCGGCCCGGCGAGATACGTCACTGTGGACCGTCCTTCGCTTACTAAATGGGTGAGAGCATCCCCGAGTCCTTCATCGGATGCTGGTGTCACCGATGACACACCTGGAACCTTACGGTTGACCGTCATGACCGGCTTGATCCCGGCCAGGTGCCGCAAACCGGCGTCCGACATGCGCGAACCGACAAAAATGAAACCGTCGACAGTAGCCAAGGATCGTTTCGTGGTTTCAGACTCAATCTCGGATGACTCGTTGGAGTCAATGAGGACGACCATGTAACCGCGTTTGCGGGCACCTGCGAAAATCCCTTTGACGGTAGCCCCGAACACCGGATTCATGACGTCGGCAACGCACACTGCGACGAGGTGATACGTCCTACTCGTCGAAACTCTCGGCACCTCATCCTGACGGTAACCAAGCTTCCGAGCGGCCTGAAAGATCCGTTCTGACGTCTTGACACTCACCCGCCCCGGACGAGAAAAGGCCCGAGAGACAGTTGACGGAGCAACACCGGCAGCCCGCGCGACGTCGCTAATGGTAACCGGTGCGGTGGACTCCTCGCCTACACCCATGGTCTGATTCTATCGCCAACCTACCTGATCCAGGCCCGTAATACACAGGGTGCAAACCATGGCAAAACATCGCAATCCTTGACACTCCGGTGCGAATCTCTAGACAAGGCGATGCTGCCTGTCCACAATGCTGTGACGATAATCGTCGCAGCCTTGAATAGCATAGAGGGTTGTCAATGTCGACCATCACAACGAAAGGCCAGAAGGCTAAGGCGGTGAATGCTCGCGATTTCGATATTCGCGACATGATTGGCTACGCGCTTGGCGATGTGGGCAACAATTTCACCTTCAACTTGGTGAATTCGTTCCTCATGATTTTCTACACCAATGTTTTCGGTCTTGCCGCGGCGCTGGTGGGAGCATTGTTTATGGCTGCCCGTCTCGTTGACGCCTTCGTCGACATCATGGTCGGCCGCCTTATCGACAACTCGAAGATGACCAAACGCGGACGCTTCACCCCGTGGGTCATGCGCATGAAGTTTCCGCTTGCTGCCTCCGCCATTCTCCTCTTTCTGCCAGCTGCCGGCCACCTTCCCATGACGACACGTGTGGTCTACGCCTTCGTCACCTACCTGGCCTGGGGCATCTTCTACTCCTTTGTCAATATCCCCTATGGATCCATGGCGTCAGCCATCTCCGGGAAGCCGCGCGACAAGACCTCGCTATCCACCGCACGGAGCATTGGCTCGGCTTCAGGCGCCGCCATCGTTAGCTATGTCGTGCCGCTTATTATGTACGGCAGCAACTCTCATCAGATCAACCCGCATCGATTCTTTACGGGAGCGGCTATTTTCGCCGTCCTTGGCTTGTTCTGCTACATCGGTCTGACGATGCTGACCGTCGAGCGTATTCGAATTGACAAGACGGAGCGCGTCCCACTGGGCAAGATGTTCTCTGAAATGGCACACAATAAAGCCCTCGTCATGCTGGTCCTTATTGATATCGTTGTCGTCATCAACCAGAATCTTTCTGGTATCACGCTGACCTATCTTTTCAATGATTATTTCCAGAATAAGACTGCGATGTCTATTGCTCTAGTATTCAATTTCACAACTGTTATTCTAGTAGTTCCTTTCGCGCAGACCCTGGTTCGGAATTTCGGTCGAAAAGAATCGGCAGCAGTGGCATTATTCTTCGGCGCCGCCATGTACGGTCTGATGCTCATCATCCACACCCACAGCCCCTGGATTTTCCTTGTTGACCTCTTCTTCGGCTCACTTGGCGCCGGCGTGTTCAACCTCATGGTGTGGGCCTTCATTACCGACGTCATCGATGCCCAGGAGGTCATGTCCGGGGAGCGTGAAGACGGTGTCATCTATGGCGTGAACTCCTTCGCCCGCAAGCTTGCCCAGGCCATTGCCGGTGGAATCGGCGGAGCCATGCTGACGATGATCGGCTACCAGTCCTCCTCCCAAGGTGGTGCCGTTCAGTCGGAGTCCGTCGTCAATCACCTGTACACGCTCGCCACCGCCATCCCGACGATCTGCTGCCTCGGCGCTGCCCTGCTCATGCTGGGCTACCCGCTCACCCGCGACAAGGTGGTCGCCAACGCCGACGAGTTGGCTCGTCGCCACGCAGTACAGGCCGAGCAAAACTCCTGACCCATAACGGAGGCACATCATGGACACGCTCATGCGGATCACCGACCACTTGACAACCTCGCCGGGTATCCAATTGAAAATTGACAAGCGATGGGGTGCCTCCGTCACATTTGTGACGCGTTCCATCGCCCACGTGCGAATTTTCGACGCCGCCGATCCGCAGCTCGACCGGACCTGGAGCATCAGCCTCGGTTCCAACGCCACCCCGCGGACCGGACTGGGGCCCCGTGACCTCCTCGACCATTCCCCTGCCCCGGCATGGGCGGGCAATTCTCGCGATGTCGCGCCCGTCGAGGACATGGAGGTGACGACAACTGTCACCGCCAGCGCCGAAGACACTGCTAGTCACCCGGAGTTTTCCGGGGTTTACGCTGACGAACCGGTCGATTCCCCTGACCCAGACGAGAAGTCCTTCATCGTTGGCACCGATTCGCTGCGAGTCATCATCCGCGACTGCCCATTACGGATGACCTGGCAGCGCCGGGCTGACGACTGGGTCACCGTCAGCGAAGATCGCCCCACCGGGGCCTAGGCCTATGAAATCGGGACTCACACCGGGCGGGTCGCCCACCACAGAGTCCGCAACATCGACGACCGTTACTACGGCCTCGGTGAGAAATCGGGCGACCTGGAGCGCACCGGACGTATCTTCGACATGAGGTGCCTGGACGCCCTGGGATATGACGCCGGCAGCACCGACCCCCTGTACAAACACGTGCCTTTCCTCATGACCCGCACCGCCAACGGTGCCTTCGGGATCTTCTATGACAACCTGTCGGCATCGCGATTCAATCTGGGAGCCGAAGTCGACAACTACCACCGTCCTTTCACCTCGTGGCAAGCCGACCACGGCGACATCGACTATTGGGTCATGACAGCCGACCACCTCTGCGACCTCACCCCGCAGATCTTGCGTCTCACCGGCAACCCGGCCTTTCTACCGCGCTGGGCGCTGGGCTACTCGGGCTCGACAATGCACTACACCGACGCCCCCGACGCCTCCTGCCAGTTGCTGAAGTTCATCGACCTGTTGCGCGAGCATGCGATCCCGTGCGACTCCTTTCAACTCTCGTCGGGCTACACCACCATCGGCTCGCGCCGTTACGTCTTTACCTGGGACCGTGACAAATTTTCCCAGCCCACCGACACTACGAGGCACTTTCGTGACGCCGGCCTCCACCTGGCGGCAAATATCAAACCAGCCCTACTGACGACGCACCCCTATTACCGCGATGTGGCAGAGGCGGGGATTTTTGTCACCAACTCCCGGACTGGGGAACCGGCGACGTCGATGTTCTGGGGCGGTCACGGCGGCAACGTCGACTTCACCAACCCGCGCGGAGTGCAGTGGTGGAAAGGCAACGTCCGCCACCAGCTCATCGACATGGGCATCGAATCCACCTGGAACGACAACAACGAGTACGAATTGTGGTCAGAGGACGCCATTTGTGACGGTTTTGGTCACCCTGTCGAGCTGGACCGCATTCGCCCAGTGCAGGCCCTTCTCATGAGCCGCGCCTCCTTTGAAGCCCAACGCGAGGCTGCCCCTGTCGAACGCCCCTTCCTTATTTCTCGGTCTGGGCCGCTAGGTCTGCAGCGCTACGTCCAGACCTGGAGTGGTGACAATTCCACCTCTTGGCGCACCCTGAAGTACAACACCCGGATGGGTGTAGGGATGAGCATGTCTGGGCTAGTGAATTTCGGCCACGACGTCGGCGGATTCGCCGGTACCGCCCGACCCGGCCCGGAGCTTTTTGCCCGCTGGGTGGCCAACGGCGTAATGCATCCGCGCTTCACGATCCATTCCTGGCACAACGATGGTTCGGTCAATGAACCCTGGATGTACCCCGAGATCACCGACATCGTCCGAGAGATGATCCGGCTGCGCTACCGCCTCATCCCATTCCTGTACACCCTGTCATATCTGGCGGCGGAGCGACGCGAACCCATCGTCAACCCGGTGTTCAGCCTCGACGACACGCTTCATGAGGAGTCCGATGATTTCCTACTCGGCCACGACCTGTTGGTGGCATCCGTCGTCGAAAAGGGCCAAACCACTCGAACCGTCACCCTCCCTCACGTCTCCGACGGCTGGTTTGAGTTCGACACCGGCGTCCATCATGACCCAGGCACCGTCACCCTCGAGGCCCCACTAGACCGCCTGCCACTGCTGGTGTGCGCTGGGGCAGGGATCCCACAGTGTGAGTTGCCCGCGCCTTCGGGGGAAATCATCACCACGCGGACGGTCGAAAACTCCCCACACAGGATCGTTCTCTACCTTCCTGACGGTAACGGCCATTCGCAGGGATTTTTCTTCGACGACGATGGCCATACCAATGGTTACCGCCAGGGCCATGGGTACTGGCTCACCTGGTCCGCCGATCACACCGACACCACGGTGATAGTTCATACTCATGTCGAAGGTGACTACCAACCGTCATGGGGAACTATGGCTTTCGCTCTTCGCCCAGGAGATGACCGCGCCATCAAGGTCGTAGCCGACGCCGCCCAGGACTAGAAACCAAACGCCACAACCGGAAGGAGATCATGATGCTGCGACCACAGGACACCGCCACCCGGGACACGAAGTGTCTGTCGGGGATGTGGGACTTTGCCTTCGACGCCGAGGACCGCGGCCAGACAGAGAAATGGTTCACTCGACCGTTGCCCACGTGCACCGAGATAGCAGTTCCGGCGTCGTACCAGGATCTCTCCACTGATCCCGCCGCCCGCGATCACGTTGGCCCAGTCTGGTACCAACGTGAGGTTCGCATTCCGCGCGGTTGGACCGATGATCGCGTCGTCGTCCATTTCGAGTCTGCGACTCATGCCGCCACCGTCTGGGTCAACGACGTCGAGGTCGTCAGACATGTTGGCGGGTACCTCCCTTTCGAAGCCGATATCACCGATCATGTCTGCGCGGGCAAAAAATGTCGGCTCACGGTTCGTGTCGATAATCGGTTGTCCTTCCAGACCATTCCGCCGGGGATTATCGTCGACTCTCCCGAGGGCCCGAAGCAGAAGTACTGGCACGACTTCTTCAATTACGCCGGCATCCACCGCGACGTGTGGCTGTGTCGCCGCCCCCAGGCCCACATTGAGGACGTCACCATCACCACTGACATTGACGGAAATGACGGAATCGTCACCTGGTCGGTTCTTTTGCACGATGCTGAACCTTTAACGACTCGGGTGACAATTTTCGACACCGAGGGCAACGTGGTCGCTGGGGGAACCAGTGCGAACGCCCATGCGCGCATCCCGTCGGTCCATCTCTGGCAGCCAGGCCACGGGTATCTTTACGAGGCCGAAATCTCCCTAGTCGACGGTGATCAGGTAATCGATACTTACCAGCAGGTCTTCGGCGTCCGAACTATCCGTGTCGACGGCGCCCGCCTCCTCGTCAACGGCGAGCCCGTGCACTTGACCGGATTCGGCATGCACGAGGATCACCAGACCATCGGCAAGGCCCACAACGATGCCCTCATGCTGCGCGACGCCGCCTGTCTAGAGTGGATCGGGGCGAATTCGCTGCGCACGTCCCATTACCCCTACTCCGAGCGTATCCTCGACTACGCCGACCGTCATGGTCTGCTCGTTATCGACGAAACCCCTGCTGTCGGCATAAACATGGGTCTGGGTGGCGGCATTTTTGGCGCCCAGGGCTACCCGACTTTCTCCGCGGAGACCATCAATGACAAGACCCAAAAGGTTCATGCCCAGGTCATCCGAGACCTTATCGCTCGAGATAAAAACCACCCCAGCGTCATCATCTGGTCCATCGCCAATGAGCCAGAGTCTGAGACTGAAGCCGCCGAAAACTACTTCCTCCCCCTCTTCGACGTGGCACGCGCAGCCGACCCCACCCGTCCGGTGAGTTTCGTCAACGTCATGCTCGCTCCGTTCGGAAAGTGTCGCGTATCGCAGTACTCCGACGTTTTGCTGCTCAACCGCTATTATGGCTGGTACGTCGACACTGGCGACCTGGCCGCCGCTGAGCGTCACTGGCGAGAAGAGATGGCAGGTTGGGCCAGCGAGAACAAGCCGATCATCATCACCGAATACGGCGCCGACACCATGCCCGGTCTGCACCAAATCCCCGCCCAGCCATGGAGCGAGGAGTACCAGGTCGAAGTGCTCAAGATGAACGAGCGGGTCTTCGACTCTTTCGACGCCATCGTCGGTGAGCACATCTGGAACTTCGCGGACTTCGCGACCACCAGTGGCACGATGCGCGTCGGAGCCAACCGAAAGGGCATCTTCACCCGGGATCGCCAGCCCAAGTCGGCCGCCTTCCACCTGCGCAAGAGGTGGCGTGGCGTCGCGCAGTAACGTCCGCACAAGTAGACCCGGTGGGCGTGAGAGCGAGCGCCCTTACGCCCACCCCCGCCCGGACCGCTTGCCCGTCTGGCCACTCCTCCATGGGAACCACTCGATGGCAGGCACAATTGGTTCTATGGTCACTCAAGCTCACATGGATTCCGTGAATCTAAGACTGGCGCTCAACGGTCTGCCACTGCCGACGGCTGCGCGCGCTTCCTACATTGACGTTGTCGCCCCAGTCTTGGCCCGGCAGCGTGAGCTGAGGAGGGAACTCCCCGAGCTCCTCTGCCCGGCCGACCGCCGTATTCAGGCATTCATCGACCGCTACCTGGGCGAGGACTCTTCCGTCCACCCCCGACTGCCCGACACCACCTTGACCCTTGACGAGCCCGGCCTCGCACGGGCCCTCTCGCTACCCGTCGACGGCGACGATTTCAGTTCCGACCTTGTCTCGAGTTACCGAGTGGCCAACGGCGTCCTACACAATCCCCGCAATGACCGTCGCACCACTGCTGGTGTATTCCACGTCGCCGAGGGCGGACTGGCAATCCCCGACGACAAGAAGGCCGTGCCGATCGACGTCTTCGCCCGTCTGCTCGACCTTGCCTTCCAGGCCCCACCCGAGCACACCCTGCTGCCTTACACTTCTACCCAACCGGTCGACCGCCAGGCCCACACCTGGGTTTCCTTGTTGCTGAGGCCCCTGGTGGTGCCCGAAGTGCCCGGTTTCGTCTCCGAGCGCCGCATGGAGATTCGGTTCTTCGCCCCCGGCGGGCTGGTCTCCAACCTGGACTTCGTGGAGGGGATCTTTGGTAACAGTGGCGATCCCCTTCTGCCCGTGAACGACTCGGCCCTCGCCCCGTCGGGTTGGACTGGCCACAGCGGCTGCATCATCCTCGCCCCGCATCTCAACCTCATCCGTAAGGTAGACCTCGGTCTGCCCCATGTCGACCAGGCAACCGACCGTCAGCGTCGCGACGGGATGTGCTGGTCTGACGAGTCTGAGCTCTACAACGAGGGCAAGCCATTCAAGCTGTGTGCCCGTGACGAGTCCGGGGTCATCCTCACTATCGTCGCCGACAACTACTTCGGCTATTGCAAGAAGGAGGTTAAGACCCAGATCTCCTACTCAGCTAACTTGTTCGGGCTGGCCGAGGAGGAGCATTCCGGCGGCGCCCCGCGCCTACATCTCCCACAACGAGGGCCAGGAATACGCCACCCCAGTCTGCGACCAGACGGTTTCCGACGTCGTTATGGCCAATCCGGACCACTTCGAGATGCTTAGCGACGGCCAGGCCCGGGTACTCGATATCGACGACGTCGTCCTGGTGCCGGGTGGGACCCAAGTTCAGCCTGCGTGACGGCACTGTCAGCTGGGATAACGGTGACCACTCGATCCGAATGCGCGCTGACACCGAGTACATCTCCCCCGCCGGCTACCGGATTCACATGGTCCACAACGATGCTGACGACCAGTGGTACCTCGAGGGCACTTACGGCGATTCGACGACTCTACATAAGTGCTGCACGGTATCCGGTGGTGGGAAGTCGGAGATTTCCAAGGCCATATCGGACACCTTCCTGTGGGGCAATGCCTACTCTCCGGATTTCGAGGCCGACATGGATGCCGTCGATGACATCTTGCATCGGGGACTACTCGACGCGGTTCGCCGATCCCAAGCTTAACGGCATCGACCATCGTCCGGTCCTCTCGACGGAGCGTTCGGTGGGTTCGGTCATCAAGCTCCTCACCCCATCCTCGGACTTCACCGACTGGTACAACGATTGGATCAACTCGATTCCGGCCTTCCGCAAGGAGCTGGTCTTCACCATCAAGCGCTACTACAAGCCGGAATGGGGTGATGACTGGCGCTCCCACTTCAGCGTCGCCCCCACAAATGGTCGCCACGGCAACATGGTCCGTCTCGACGGCCAGAAGGTGCTGGTGAGTATGGCGCGCGTGGGATTCCAGCCCGACGGCTCGTGGCGGGCTGTTCACCCTGCGCCACGATTACGCTCCGGCCGTTAAGGTGCAAACCGAGGATGACATGACAGCGTCAATCGTCACATCTCCGGGCGTAGTTACCGGCCCTGAAGGTCTGTCGCGCAAAGTCGTCGCCAACTGCGAAGCGTTGCTCTTCCAGCGCCCTGACGACGCCATTTACCGTGGGTACGACACCCAAACCGAGCGTGATATGAGCGGGACGGACTTGTTCATCTCGAACTACCAGCCGCTGACCCCGCGAGGACGTCAGGGCAATGCGTGACGACGTGGTGGCCTTCTCGAAGTTCACCCCACCGATGCGCACCTTCCTGTCGAACTTCGCTGATTCCGACCCTTCGGAGCAGCCAAAATTCGTCGTCTCCAGCGCCGATCCTCGTCTTATCGACGGGGTGCGTTCGCGCAACCCACGCTACTTGCAGGGTGCGTCCAGACATTGCCAAGCCGCGCGAAACCGCAATCGCCAATCTTGCCAGCCACCTGTATCACGGACTGCCGATCGACGAACCGCTGCCCCTGCCGGTCGACGTGGTCGCCGCCGGGCGTCGCAACAACCCGCCCGAGGGCAAAATCCCGGCCTTGTGTGCGTACAACCCACTGCACTACATGGAGCTGCCGGAATTATTCATGGGAGTTCATCTCCTCGATGACTGGTAAGAGTCCTTCGACGACGGGAGCCGGTTCGGAGGGAGCCCTGACGAAGGCACCGTTCAATGCCTTGCCAGCGGTCTTCGACCTCAACTCGTCCTTCCTGTCCTTCGTGCTATCGGGGTATGATGGTTGGTTATCTTCGGCCGGATTCATCGGCCGAAGGTTGAGGTCGCCCACGACATTTCCCTGCTCGTCCCGGAAATCTTCTGCCGGATGTCCCCCAGCCGAGAGGGATGCCAAGACCCTTATCGAGGGTGGCTATCTGGAGAAGCTGGAAGATTACGATAAAGATGGCGAACTCATTCTCGCCTCCCGTCTGGGCTACCGCATGACGGAAAAGTTCATGCGCGCCTATTTCGGGCGTATCTTCTTGCACCCCCGACACCGTCTTCACCCCTGAGATGCTGCGTCCGGAACTTCAGGACGCCGACATCTTCGCTGACTCGGTGCGAACGATCTCGACTACTCACGCTCGAGTAGCTAAGGCCTATTTCGACGACGGGACGGTCTCGCTGGCGGTACCGCCCATCCGGGCTCTGCTGGAAATCATGGTCAATGGAGTTTGCTCGGAGGGTTGGACTCTTGACGATCCCGAGTTGCGGGAGATGTTCACACCGCGAGTCAGTACTTGCCTCCGACTGGTACGCCGAGCGTATCGACGCCAAGCAGGCCGAAGCCGTGCGGCGCGCCGAGCGAGGAATCGCCCACCTTGAGCAGTTCATGGCTGATCCGCGTAACGCGTCGCCTGCGAGGAAATTGACGTCCAGGCCCCGTCTGGATCAAGTCCGCAAGTTCCACGATCGCGCCGTGACGGCTGAGTACCGCCAACAGTTGGTGGGCACTCTTGGTCGGCAGGTCAACTTCCGCTGAGGTTGGTCGGCCCCGCGTGTCATCACCTGGGGCCGATCGTCTGTTACCCAGGTCCCTGGTTCCCGGTATCCCGGGGCCGTTCGTGACGTATCCGGGATCTCTAAACCCTGAACACAATCTGGGCGCCGGATCCTTGTGACGAAAAATCCCGCCTCGGGTGGGGTCACAACACTTGAGTGCCTCGCCCCCTCACCGTGGCGGGATTTTTCGCACCTCATCCCTTGTCACTGGACTCGCGAAGCAGCATGAGAGGCAGCACTATGGGGGTGTGGACGTCATTGATCTCACTACAGCCGGTTTCGACGAGTGGGTCTGTGTCGAAAATCACCGGCCGAGCGATCTCCCCGCTGGTTCCTGGCTTCCGGCGATTCAGCTCATCGCTCCCGAAACCCTCATCCGCCGTGTCAACCATACCCACGAGGCTCTCCTGACCCAGCGCCATGAGGGAAAGGCGGGCCATGGTCACGAGGTCCCTGCCGCAGATGGCCCGGTTGCCCTATCGTGTCGCACTGTCGGCAACCCAACTGGGAATTGTCGCCAGGTTGGTGGTTCCGGTCGTCGCAGCCCGGACCCTCGGCAACGATGTTGATTTCCCCAGGCTCGCGGACCTCTGGTTCCGTGATGTGCCTCTTGCTCCGGTTCCCGTGTCGGTAGCTTGGCAACCGGGACCAGCGAAAATCACCGGTTCAGCGGTTGAAGAGATCACTCGTGCCTTCATCGCCGCCGGGTTGAGCAAAATTGTCGCCTGGGACAACCTAGCCTCAGCAGTGAGCACTTCGGTCATCATGGTGACTCGCTGTCGCCCAGATTTACGCCAGGCAGCCATCGACGTCGCCACAGAGATATTGGCTATGGTCGACCCACGCCCCGGTATCACTGCCGGACCGGGCTTTCACCGCCGCAGCTGTTGCCTCTATTACCAGGTCAGTGGCTCTCGCATAGCTTGCTGTGGGGACTGCGTGCTGGTCTGAACCACGGTCGCCGGGGCATCGTAATCATGGCGGGCCAAACTCATCGGCCATCGCAATCGTCCAACATCAGCTGGAACTAACCCGTTGCCGCGCAAACCACCCAAACCAGCGCTCTATCCAGCTCTCTTCCGTTTTAACTGACCGCCGCAGGTCTAACCTCATGCGACGAATCGCTCCGGCGCTCATAGGGTCAACCTCCTGGAATCCCCACGATTCCAACCAGGTGACGGGTGCGATACGAGGATCGGTGCATGGTCCAATAACGCCACCAGCCTCAATGACCGCACGGATCCGTGTAGGCGAGCTGCCAGGAAGGATGTCCGCACTCTCCCCCAAGAAGCGTCACTCCGATGAGGAAGAAAGCCCACTAGAAACCGCTGCCCCCAGGTGTGCGGGGAATTTTCGACATCGGATGGTCTGGCGGAAGACAGGTTTCAGTAGCGACGAGCAGGATGCCCTCGATCTCGTCCCCGTGACGACTTGCGACCCCAAAGAATCCCCACCGCTGACAAGCTTCATCAGCCCACTCTGGCAAAGCCTTGTCAGGGTCAATTTTCCATTGCCGCAGTCGGGGGGCGGGTCCCAGAATTCGGGTGTCCTCCCGCTTCAGCGTTGTCAAATGCCTGACTCGCACAATGTCTCCTCCCGATGCGCCCTGCAGCGGATCGACGACGGCTCCTCACCGCGCCCCGCTGTGACGTCCGATGGGTGAAATAGACCACACCTGGGTGAGTGTCATTCTAGATTTCCGGGTCTGCGGTGGGGCACAGTGGGAGGGTGAGCAGCACAAACCACATCACCAGGCAACCTGTTCCTCCGACCGATAGCGTGCGCGTCAAAGCCGCCGTTGCTGCTCACGAGGCCGCTGACGCTGCTACCGACCGCCGAGTCGACACCACCTTTGACAAGTTCCACGATCGGTATTCCACCCGCTCCCTGGGATTGAAAACCTCTCCCGTCCGTGCCCTGTTCGCGGTAGCGAATCGCCCCGAGGTCGTTTCCTTAGCCGGTGGTATGCCTAACATTGCCGACCTCCCTCTTGACGTCGTCAGTGAGTCGTTGAAGGAGCTCGTTGATACTCGCGGCACTGTCGTTATGCAATACGGGTCGGGGCAGGGTGAACCTGAGATGCGCAAGCACATCTGCGAGGTGATGGCCGTTGAGGGGCTCGTCGCAGACCCTGATGACGTCACTGTCACGTGTGGTTCTCAGCAGGGCCTGGATCTCGTCACGCGCATTTTTTGCAACCCAAGCGACGTCCATTATGGCCGAGTCGCCGGCTTATGTCGGGGCGCTCAATACCTTCGCCTCGTACCAAACTGAGGTCATTCACGTCGACATGGACGACAGCGGGTTGGTTCCGGAATCCCTGCGTGAGAAAGTGACTACAGCGCGTCAAGACGGCAAGTCGGTGAAGTTCCTTTACACGGTTCCTAACTACTCGAACCCGTCGGGAATCTCGCAATCCACCGAGCGTCGCCGGGAGATCCTAGCGGTGGCTGACGAGCTGGATCTGTTGGTGGTTGAGGACAACCCGTACGGGTTACTCAACCTCGATGGTGATCCACTGCCGACGTTGAAGTCGATGGATCCCGACAACGTCGTGTACTTGGGGTCCTTCTCCAAGACATTCGCGCCAGGCTTCCGCATCGGTTGGGTTCTGTCGCCGTCGTTCGTACGCGACAAACTGGTTCTTGCCCAGGAGTCGGCGACCTTGTGCCCGCCGGTCTTTTCCCAGTTTGCTGTCTCGAGCTACCTGGCCCATTGGGATTGGCGTGCCCAGGTGGATAGCTTCATCAATATGTACCGCATCCGTCGTGACACTATGCTGGCCTCGTTGGCTGAGACTATGCCTGAGGGGACGACGTGGTCTCACCCATCTGGCGGGTTCTTTGTCTGGTTGACGATGCCGGGAGCGATCGATTCTGCCGCCATGCTTCCTCGAGCTGTGACGAAGTTTGTCGCTTATACGCCGGGGACGGCGTTCTACGCGGATGGTCGTGGTCAGCGCAATATTCGCCTGTCGTTCTGTTACCCCGACTCCTGAGCGCATCAAAGTCGGTGTCGAGAGACTGGCTGGTGTGATGCGTGAAGAGCTGGAAATCGCCGAGACGTTCGGGCTGGCTGACGAGCGGCGTCATTCCCGCGATTTGGGGCCTGGTCCGAACTTGGCGTGATTCTGACAGGGATCAAACCCTGCAGCGATGCGACTCCAATTCGCGTTCTATAGATATAACGTTATGTCGACTTAGCTATATATGGAAGAAGGAGCTGCCGGGAGCGACTTTGAGCTCGCCCCGTAGCGGGTTTGTTTCAAACAATTGTCGTTTATTGCTCACTTCTATGGCGGGCGCAGTTTGATAACTATGTGAGCATCGGCCCGGCGTGCTTCAACCACGCCCTCAGGCGGACGCTTTCCCAAGCTGCTCCCACGTTGCTGCCATTGTCTTATAGATACGGGGAGGGTCGGTTATGCCATCATTGTCTTGGCACTGGTTGAATGGGGGCATGTTGCAACCAGTCGTCGTCCTTGCCGGAGGACCTCAGCCACCAGCGCGATATCTCTCTGAAGTCGGGTCGCACCGTTGCACAAGCGCTGCGGCGGGTCGGACACGAAGTCGTGGAAGCCGATATTGACTCCGCACTCATTGAGACCTTGCGTGCCAACGACGGTGCCGTCGTGTTTCCCATGTTGCACGGTGGTCTTGGCGAAAATGGTGCCCTTCTTGAAGTACTTCAGCTCATGGGGCATCCCCCTATGTGGGCTCCAGTCCAGCAACCTGCCGTATCTCTTTCGATAAGTCCATCGCATCTCGCGCCGTGGCCGCAGCCGGGATCGTCACACCACAGCAGGTCGCGTTACCCCATGACGTCTTCCGTGAGCTTGGCGCTCAGACGGTCATGCGTTCGATCGCCGAAAAGTTTGGCCTTCCGGTCATCGTTAAGCCGGCACGTGGGGGCTCAAGCCTCGGCGTCACAAAAGTCGATGGCGTCGACGATCTTCCTCAGGCCGTCGCGAACGCCTATGCCTATGACGACATGGTTGTAGTCGAGGAATTCATTGTGGGCACTGAGCTCGCAATAGGCATGATCACGACGTCTGAAGGCACGCGTGTGCTGCCAGCCGTCGAGATTCGCCCTGTCGGTGGTGTTTATGATTATTCAGCGATGTACACCGGTGGTGAGACACGACTAACAGCTCCTGCAGACATTAGCGATACAGCGGCCCAAACCGCGACGGCGATGGCCCGAGTCGTGCAAAAGGAGCTCGATTTCTCCGGGATATCTCGTGTCGATGCGATCGTGGACGAGTCCGGTCGCCCAGTTTTCTTGGAGGCCGGTGCTGCTCCCGGGATGACAGCTACTTCGCTCGTACCCCGTGGCTATGAAAGCCGCCGGTCTAGACCTTGGCGAGGTGTGCTCTCGACTCGTCGATGACGTCGCTCGCAACCATGGCTGACAGTGTGCACATGAAGGGCTCCCGCCACGCCGTGCGCGTCAAGCAGGCATCTGTCGTCTTGCTCGGCGTCGTCCTTGCCAGTGTGATGGTCTTCCTCGGACTGTGGCAGATGAACGTTTTTGAGTCCCAACGTGACGACTCGACGCAGGGCGCGTATCAACGGTCCAGTAATCACCTGGAATGAGGCTCCTAAGAAGGCCGATGTCATGGCCCAGTACGGACGCCGGGTGACGGTGACGGGCACGTTCCAACGGTCGACCACAACCTTGATAGGCACATCGTGGCCAGTACGCGTCGTAACGGGAATCAAATTGACCTCCGGGGAAACGATGGCCATAGTTCGCGGCAAGCTCTCGAAGGGCGAGAGAGTCCCTGCTGCGCCCACGGGCGTTATAACAGTGACGGGTGTGCTCGCGGCATCTGAAGCCGATGACGGTCGCCGAAATTCACAGATGCCGGCTGCCGTGCTCCCCTCCTTGCGGCTGGAAGTGTTGACCCAGACGTGGCCCCAACCCTTGGTACCAGCAACCCTGACCCCTCGATAAGAAAAATGCGCTCGCTCAGGGGCTCGCCCCAGCACAACCAGTACTCCCGAAGGGTGACGGTAGCGAACGTAATCGCGGCTACGCATTGCAATGGTGGGTTTTGCGATCTTTACTGTTGCCATGTCTCTCGCCTTCGCCCGCGCAGCGGGCAAGCATAAGGAATGACGGCCTGCTCGATGCAGCGTCAGTTGACGTGCTTCAGTACTCTGTTTCACGTGAAACACAGCGACGACGTGACCAGTGACGACTTTTATATGACACCTGACAACATCTCTGACGACACTCGCGCTGGCGATGCGGCCCACGACCACTCGACGGACTCCCGTCACTCTGAGACTACCGCCGAGACTGAAACAGAGCCATGGATCGAGCCTGATGACATCTCAGGGGTTCGCAAAGCCCTGCTCTGCTACCGCGTTATGGCGTACATTGTGGGAACACTCTTGATTGTTCTCGTGTGTGTAGCGATGCCACTCAAGTACGCGGCGGGCAGGCCGACGATGGTCAACGTGGTTGGAATCTCCCACGGATGGCTCTACCCCGTACTACTCATCACCGCCTATTTGTTGGGACGCAAGGCAGGCTGGCCACTAACCCGCCTGCTCATCATCGCTTTGGCCGGAACGATTCCGTTCCTGTCCCTCGTCGCGGGAGTATTTCGCTCGTAAGGATGTCAACTGTCGTATTGATGACGCGAAAGACTATTGGGGCTCATCATGGCGCACCAACTGAGTGACGGGTTGTATGTACTCTCCCGCTACCTACTCCGGTACTGTGCTCCAGCATCACCTCATTGCAGCAAACCTTTGACGTGTAGCAGCGTGCTCACACAACGCACTGTTTTTCGCAAACTAGCGACCGCTGCGAGCTACTCCCGTCCTTAACGCACGTATCCATTGCGAGCAACATCGGTCCGACCGCGACCAGGGTTCGGCGTGACGCCTTTGGCCACGCTCTCTTCCGTGGCCGAACGCGTTCAGTGTCTTACCTCATCAGTCAGAAAATATGTCGATAAGTCGCTCTAGCTCTTCATTATCATTGAATGGGAAGGTTATGGTGCCTCTCCCATTACGGCGCCGCACTTTGACTGCGGTACGGAACCGCTGAGATAGCTGTTCTCCCAGCTTCACGCCTCAGTATCCCGACCGGTTTTTTCCGCTGATGCGGCTTAACCTCTGTCGTATCGTCCAAAGGTCTGACGAACCAGCTCTTCAGTCGCGCGTACAGATAAACCTTCGTCTACGACGCGATTCGCTGTGCCGACTTGTACCTCAGGATTATCAATCGCCAAAAGGCATCTAGCGTGACCAGCGGTGATCTCACCATCAAGAAGTCGTTTCTGCACGTCCGCGCTAAGTTTGAGCAACCGATGGTGTTCGCAATCTGTGACCGGGAACGCTGATCTTCTCAGAGAGCTCATCCTGAGTGCATCCAAAATCGTTGAGCATCTGCTCATAAGCGGCTGCTTCTTCAAGAGGATTTAACTGCACGCGATGGAGGTTCTCAAGTAACGCATCTCGCAGCATGTCCTCGCTCGCCGTGGTGCGCACGATCGCAGGAACCGTTGCGAGGCCGGCCTTGCGAGCAGCACGCCACCGACGCTCACCCATAACGAGTTCGTAGCCGTTGTCGGCTGGGGTCACAACTACAGGCTGCAGAACTCCGACCGCCCGGATAGACTCAGAGAGTTCGGTCAGTTCTTCCTCGTTAAACATTTTACGCGGTTGGCGCGCGTTCGGAGAGATCTCATCCACGGAGATGAGCTCGAGCCGAGAGCCTCCAACACGTTCGTTTATCGCGTCGCCGTCAGTACTAGCGTCATCAACGCGCTCTTCGTCATCATCATCGAGATCCGTGCGTTGAAACAACTCTCCGAAACCCCGCCCTAAACCGCTGTGCTTGGCTGCCACTGTCATCCCTTCTTAGTGTCAGAAGCATCGGGGTGCTTCACACCGCTGGTGTTTGTACTGTGCTCATCGCACGCGTGCCGCTTTGCAAAGTACTCTGCGTTGATACCACTGCTT
>CATQJL010000025.1:0-31736 GCA_958299035.1 Cylicocyclus nassatus
TGTGATGATAGAGTTCTCAGTTTCTGCCGAAGGTAACATTGAAAATATAAAAATAGGGGAAAGCGTTAACCCCATCCTTGCACAGGAAGTAATACGTTGCGTAAAACTCACATCGGGGATGTGGGGAACAAACAATTCAAGCAACGAACCTACTTACAAGCTTTCAATCGACTTCGAATTATAAGAATACTACTTCATACTACAAATATACAGAATCCCCTCTGCCAGCAATGGTAGAGGGGATTTTTCTATGGGGAACTACGACTTGAAAGATGTGTCACCAAATTTCGACAGACTGCCATCTGTAAAAAATAACAACGGGTTGTCCGAAAATCGGACAACCCGTTGTTGTTATCTGTACAATACCCCAACAATTAGGTATCGATATTTGCATAAGTAGCATTATCTTCGATGAACTTACGACGAGGTGGAACATCGTCGCCCATCAACATAGAGAAAGTGTAGTCAGCATCGGCATAATTCGAAATCTGCACCTGACGCAACATACGCTTTTCAGGATTCATGGTTGTATCCCAAAGCTGCTCGGCACTCATTTCACCCAAACCTTTGTATCGCTGAACGAAAATCTTATTAGCGCCTTCGTTCTTACCACTTTCTTCCTCAGAACCACCATGACGGTGAATGAAGTTCAAGCGTTCCTGCTCAGTATAGCAGTATTCCTGCTCCTTACCCTTCTTACACAAGTAAAGCGGAGGCTGAGCAATATAAACATATCCGTTCTCGATGAGCGGACGCATATAGCGGTAGAAGAATGTCAAGATAAGTGTGTCGATGTGAGAACCATCGACATCGGCATCGGTCATGATGACCACCTTGTGGTAACGGAGCTTAGACAAGTTCAACGCATTCGGATCTTCAGGAGTACCAACAGTCACGCCCAAAGAAGCATAGATGTTGTGAATAGACTCACTATCGAAGACCTTATGTGGTTGAGACTTCTCAACGTTCAAGATTTTACCACGAAGCGGAAGGATAGCCTGATATTTGCGGTCGCGGCCCTGTTTTGCAGTACCACCCGCAGAGTCTCCCTCGACGATGAACAACTCACACTTAGCCGGATCGCGGTCGGAACAATCGGCCAACTTACCAGGAAGGCCACCACCCGACATTGGATTCTTGCGGTGAACCATTTCGCGAGCCTTTGCAGCAGAAATACGAGCACGAGCAGCAGTGATTACCTTGTCGATAACCATCTTAGCCTGTACAGGGTTCTCCTCCAAATAATCGCCCAGCGCTTCAGAAACCGCACGGTCGACCATACCAGCCACTTCGCTGTTACCCAACTTAGTCTTAGTCTGACCTTCGAACTGAGGTTCAGAAACCTTAACGGAGATAACAGCAGTTAAGCCTTCACGGAAGTCAGTAGCAGGATCGATTGAAATCTTATCCTTCTCTAACTGAGCCAACAACTTAGTGTCGGCCTGCATGTACTTGTTCAACGTACGGGTAATAGCCTGACGGAAACCAGTAACATGAGTACCACCTTCGTGAGTGTGGATGTTGTTAACGTATGAATAGATGTGTTCGCTGTATTCGCGGTTATAAGTCATAGCCACTTCAACAGGAATACCATACTTTTCTGTATTGAGGTGAATAACAGTACCGATCAAACTTTCGCGGTTTTGGTCAACGTACTGCACAAATTCACGAAGTCCGTGTTCAGAATAGAACGTTTCGCTCTTAGGAGCAGGATTGCCTTCTTCATCCTTCACACGCATATCGGTCAACGTAATATGCAAGCCGGCATTCAAGAAAGCCAGTTCACGCATACGAGCAGCCAAAGTGTCGTGATTATAGACAGAAACAGTGAAGATAGAATCGTCTGGCAAGAATGTCACCTTAGTACCGGTCTTATCGCTGTCGCCGTCAGTCTTTACTGGGTAAAGCGGCTTACCATAAGCGTAGTCCTGTACGAAGTGCTTGCCTTCGCGGTTCACTTCAACGTGGAATTCTTTAGAAAGAGCATTTACACAAGAAACACCCACACCGTGCAAACCACCAGAAACCTTATAAGAGTTCTTGTTGAACTTACCACCAGCGTGAAGCACAGTCAGAACAACTTCAAGGGCAGAACGTTTCTCCTTTGCGTGCATACCAGTTGGGATACCACGACCGTCGTCTTCTACCGTAATGGAATTGTTCTCGTTAATAGTGACATGAATGTTTTTACAAAAGCCAGCCAAAGCTTCGTCAATAGAGTTATCGACAACCTCATAAACAAGGTGGTGGAAACCGCCCTCGCTGATGTCGCCAATATACATGGCAGGTCTTTTGCGCACAGCCTCCAAACCCTCTAGCACCTGAATGCTATCGGCACCATATTGTTGGCTGTTTTCCTTTTCGTCGCTCATTATTTATTGATATTAATATTATTTTCTTTACTTCGAAGATATCCCCCAATAGAGGACACTTAACAAGCAAATTTAAGAAAAAAGGCGTAATAAAACAAAATAAAGAAAGCCGTTTTAAAGCGCAAAAGAGCAAAACCTTAGGTATAGCCCACTTTTGGACTAAAAAGGCGTAGAAACAAAATAACGGGGCAAAAAAGAACATGCTGCCACCAAAATTCCTTTTCAAGGAATGGCGACAGCATGTCTTTCTATAAGTACCCAACCGATTAGTTTTTAAACACCAATCCGTTATCTCCAGCATCGACAACAATCGGCTTCGACTTGTCGACTTCCTGAGCAATAAGTTTCTTAGAAAGTTCGTTCAGCAACTCGCGTTGCAGCACCCTCTTCACCGGACGTGCACCGAACTCCGGATCGTACCCTTCGTTAGCAATAAAGTCGAGAGCCGCATCGGTAACCGTCATCGACACTTCGTTCTCGGCCAACAACTTGGTAATACCCTTCAACTGAATGTCGACCACCTGGCGTATCTGCTGCTTTGTAAGCGGCAAGAACATGATGATGTCGTCTATTCGGTTAAGGAATTCAGGGCGCACATTGCTCTTCAACAAATCAATCACCTCGTCTTTTGTATCGGAAATCACCTTATCGCGATTTGAATCGGTTAAATGCTCGAAACGTTCACGAATGAGTTGAGAACCCATATTAGACGTCAGTATGATGATGGTATTCTTAAAGTTGACCACACGCCCCTTATTATCAGTCAAACGTCCGTCATCGAGCACTTGCAACAAGATGTTGAACACATCGGGATGCGCCTTCTCAATTTCATCGAACAGCACAACAGAATAAGGCTTACGACGAACAGCTTCGGTTAACTGGCCACCTTCATCGTAACCCACATAACCCGGAGGCGAACCGATGAGACGGGTAACGGCAAATTTTTCTTGATATTCAGACATGTCGATACGAGTCATCATGTTCTCATCATCGAACAAGTAATTCGTTTCTGCTTGAAAGTCAGTCCTTGGGATTATTTTTTGCTGACAAAATGACTTGATTTTTAATATTTTCTGCCAAATTTTCAGTTTTTCCCTGTTGGCAAACCTTTTGATAGTAATAGAGTGATTACAGATGCGGGATTTTAAATCCGCCTGTAGTCACTCTTTGTTTTTGAAATGAATAAAACTATATAATCATGAATTTCCAAAACTTTACAATCAAAGGACAAGAAGTTGTTCGTGAGGCTGTAGACATTGTCAGAAGCAATGATCAGCAGTACATCGAACCTGCCCATTTGATGAGGGGACTCCTCAAAGTGGGTGAAAACGTGGTCGACTTCATCTTTAACAAGATGGGGATCAACAAAAATGCCATTGAACAGGGATGTGATAAGGCTATTGCGGCGTTGCCAAAAGTTGGTGGCGCACAGCAACAGTATTTTTCCAACTCGGCCAATGCGGCACTGTTAATGGCGGAAGATCTTTCGAAGAAGGCGGGCGATGAGTTCGTTTCTGTCGAATACATTCTCTATGCTTTGTTCAAAACCGATGGCCCTGTATCTACTATGCTGAAGGACCAGGGAATGAACGAAAAGGAACTGGTTGCGGCTATTGCAGAATTGCGTAAAGGTTCGAAGGTGAACAATCAGAGCGCTGAAGAGCAATATAATTCTCTCGAAAAATATGCCATCAACCTTAACGAGCGTGCTCGTTCTGGTAAACTGGATCCTGTTATCGGCCGCGATGAGGAAATCAGACGCGTGCTGCAGATCCTAAGCCGTCGTACAAAGAACAACCCGATTCTTATAGGTGAACCAGGTACTGGTAAGACCGCTATTGTTGAAGGATTAGCTGGACGAATTGTTCGTGGCGACGTCCCTGAAAACTTGAAGACGAAGCAAATCTTTTCGCTCGATATGGGTGCTTTGGTGGCTGGCGCTAAGTTCAAGGGTGAGTTCGAGGAACGATTAAAGGCGGTCATCAATGAAGTGGTGAAGGCTGATGGTGAAATCATTCTCTTCATCGACGAAATTCATACTTTGGTGGGCGCTGGCGGTGGCGAAGGGGCTATGGATGCGGCTAACATCCTTAAACCTGCGTTGGCTCGTGGCGAACTCCGTTCTATTGGTGCTACCACCTTGAACGAGTATCAGAAGTATTTTGAAAAGGACAAGGCGTTGGAACGCCGTTTCCAGCAGGTGTTGGTGAACGAGCCTGACGAGGCTAGTACCATATCTATTTTGCGTGGCTTGAAAGCCCGTTACGAAAATCACCATAAGGTGCGTATTAAGGACGATGCGCTTATCGCTGCAGTTCGCCTTTCTACCCGTTATATTTCAGACCGTTTCTTGCCCGATAAGGCCATCGATTTGGTCGATGAGGCGGCTGCACGTCTGCGTATGGAGATGGATTCTATTCCTGAAGAATTGGATAAGGTCAACCGCCAGATGATGCAGTTAGAAATTGAACGTGAGGCCATCAAACGTGAAGGCAATTCTGCAAAATTGGAGCAGTTGGCCAAGGAAATTGCCGAACTGAAGGACGAAAGTGCGCAGATTGGTGCTAAATGGAAGTCTGAAACTGAATTGGTGAATAAAATTCAGCAGGAACAGATTGATATTGAACAATATAAATTCCAGGCTGAGTCGGCTGAACGTGAAGGCAATTACGGTTTGGTTGCCGAATTGCGTTACGGAAAAATCAAACAGGCCGAAGACCGCATCGCTGAACTGAAAAAGCAGTTGGAGGAAATGAAGTCGAATACGCTTCTTATTAAAGAGGAAGTTGACGAAGACGATATTGCAGAAATTGTATCTCGTTGGACGGGTATCCCTGTCACCAAGATGCTGCAGAGCGAGAAGGTGAAACTGCTTAATCTGGAAGCCGAACTCCACAAACGTGTCATTGGTCAGGAAGAGGCCATCAGTGCTATTTCCGATGCTGTTCGTCGTAGCCGTGCGGGGTTGCAGGATCCTAAACGTCCTATCGGTTCGTTCATCTTCCTGGGTACCACCGGTGTGGGTAAGACGGAGTTGGCCAAGGCCTTGGCTGAATTCTTGTTCGATGATGAGAACATGATGACTCGTATCGACATGTCTGAATATCAAGAAAAATTTGCCGTTACCCGTCTCATCGGTTCGCCTCCGGGTTATGTGGGTTACGATGAAGGTGGCCAGTTAACCGAAGCTGTTCGTCGTAAGCCTTATTCTGTTGTGCTGTTCGATGAAATTGAGAAGGCGCATCCCGATGTGTTCAACATCTTGTTGCAAGTGCTCGATGACGGACGTTTGACTGATAATAAGGGGCGTGTGGTCAACTTTAAGAATACCATCATCATACTGACGTCTAATATGGGTTCTCAACTCATTCGTGAACGTTTCGAGCATTTAACCGATTCAAATCGCGATAAGGTGATTTCCGATACAAAAGACGAGGTGATTGATTTGTTGAAGAGCAATGTGCGCCCTGAATTCCTTAACCGAATAGACGACATCATCATGTTCTTGCCGCTTACAAAGCAGCAGATACGCCAGGTGGTCGACATTCAGTTGAAGGGTATTACCAAGTTGTTGGCCGAGAACGAAGTGTCGATGACGGTTACCGATGCGGCTCTCGACTTTATTGCTAACGAAGGGTACGATCCGGAGTTCGGTGCACGTCCGGTGAAGAGGGTGCTGCAACGCGAGTTGCTGAACGAACTTTCTAAGAAACTTATTGCTCAGGAAGTCGACAAGTCGAAGCCGATTGTTGTCGATGCTGGAGATAACGGATTGGTGTTTAAAAACTAATCGGTTGGGTACTTATAGAAAGACATGCTGTCGCCATTCCTTGAAAAGGAATTTTGGTGGCAGCATGTTCTTTTTTGCCCCGTTATTTTGTTTCTACGCCTTTTTAGTCCAAAAGTGGGCTATACCTAAGGTTTTGCTCTTTTGCGCTTTAAAACGGCTTTCTTTATTTTGTTTTATTACGCCTTTTTTCTTAAATTTGCTTGTTAAGTGTCCTCTATTGGGGGATATCTTCGAAGTAAAGAAAATAATATTAATATCAATAAATAATGAGCGACGAAAAGGAAAACAGCCAACAATATGGTGCCGATAGCATTCAGGTGCTAGAGGGTTTGGAGGCTGTGCGCAAAAGACCTGCCATGTATATTGGCGACATCAGCGAGGGCGGTTTCCACCACCTTGTTTATGAGGTTGTCGATAACTCTATTGACGAAGCTTTGGCTGGCTTTTGTAAAAACATTCATGTCACTATTAACGAGAACAATTCCATTACGGTAGAAGACGACGGTCGTGGTATCCCAACTGGTATGCACGCAAAGGAGAAACGTTCTGCCCTTGAAGTTGTTCTGACTGTGCTTCACGCTGGTGGTAAGTTCAACAAGAACTCTTATAAGGTTTCTGGTGGTTTGCACGGTGTGGGTGTTTCTTGTGTAAATGCTCTTTCTAAAGAATTCCACGTTGAAGTGAACCGCGAAGGCAAGCACTTCGTACAGGACTACGCTTATGGTAAGCCGCTTTACCCAGTAAAGACTGACGGCGACAGCGATAAGACCGGTACTAAGGTGACATTCTTGCCAGACGATTCTATCTTCACTGTTTCTGTCTATAATCACGACACTTTGGCTGCTCGTATGCGTGAACTGGCTTTCTTGAATGCCGGCTTGCATATTACGTTGACCGATATGCGTGTGAAGGATGAAGAAGGCAATCCTGCTCCTAAGAGCGAAACGTTCTATTCTGAACACGGACTTCGTGAATTTGTGCAGTACGTTGACCAAAACCGCGAAAGTTTGATCGGTACTGTTATTCACCTCAATACAGAAAAGTATGGTATTCCTGTTGAAGTGGCTATGACTTATAACCGCGAATACAGCGAACACATCTATTCATACGTTAACAACATCCACACTCACGAAGGTGGTACTCATGTTACTGGTTTCCGTCAGGCTATTACCCGTACGTTGAACAAGTACATGCAGGCCGACACTAAGTTGTTGGCTCAGTTAGAGAAGGATAAGATTTCAATCGATCCTGCTACTGACTTCCGTGAAGGCTTAACTGCTGTTATCTCCGTTAAGGTTTCTGAACCTCAGTTCGAAGGTCAGACTAAGACTAAGTTGGGTAACAGCGAAGTGGCTGGTATGGTCGACCGTGCGGTTTCTGAAGCGCTGGGCGATTATTTGGAGGAGAACCCTGTACAGGCTAAGATGGTTATCGACAAGGTAATCACTGCTGCTCGTGCTCGTATTTCTGCTGCAAAGGCTCGCGAAATGGTTCACCGCAAGAATCCAATGTCGGGTGGTGGCCTTCCTGGTAAGTTGGCCGATTGTTCCGACCGCGATCCGGCTAAGTGTGAGTTGTTCATCGTCGAGGGAGACTCTGCGGGTGGTACTGCAAAACAGGGCCGCGACCGCAAATATCAGGCTATCCTTCCGCTTCGTGGTAAAATCTTGAACGTTGAGAAGTCTCAACCACATAAGGTCTTCGATAGTGAGTCTATTCACAACATCTATGCTTCTTTGGGCGTGACTGTTGGTACTCCTGAAGATCCGAATGCGTTGAACTTGTCTAAGCTCCGTTACCACAAGGTGGTCATCATGACCGATGCCGATGTCGATGGTTCTCACATCGACACACTTATCTTGACATTCTTCTACCGCTATATGCGTCCGCTCATCGAGAACGGATATGTTTATATTGCTCAGCCTCCGCTTTACTTGTGTAAGAAGGGTAAGGAGCAGGAATACTGCTATACTGAGCAGGAACGCTTGAACTTCATTCACCGTCATGGTGGTTCTGAGGAAGAAAGTGGTAAGAACGAAGGCGCTAATAAGATTTTCGTTCAGCGATACAAAGGTTTGGGTGAAATGAGTGCCGAGCAGCTTTGGGATACAACCATGAATCCTGAAAAGCGTATGTTGCGTCAGGTGCAGATTTCGAATTATGCCGATGCTGACTACACTTTCTCTATGTTGATGGGCGACGATGTTCCACCTCGTCGTAAGTTCATCGAAGATAATGCTACTTATGCAAATATCGATACCTAATTGTTGGGGTATTGTACAGATAACAACAACGGGTTGTCCGATTTTCGGACAACCCGTTGTTATTTTTTACAGATGGCAGTCTGTCGAAATTTGGTGACACATCTTTCAAGTCGTAGTTCCCCATAGAAAAATCCCCTCTACCATTGCTGGCAGAGGGGATTCTGTATATTTGTAGTATGAAGTAGTATTCTTATAATTCGAAGTCGATTGAAAGCTTGTAAGTAGGTTCGTTGCTTGAATTGTTTGTTCCCCACATCCCCGATGTGAGTTTTACGCAACGTATTACTTCCTGTGCAAGGATGGGGTTAACGCTTTCCCCTATTTTTATATTTTCAATGTTACCTTCGGCAGAAACTGAGAACTCTATCATCACATTGCCTTCTATATGGTTCTCGTAGGCAAATTCCGGATATTTCAAGTTGTCGTTTATGACGCGGGAAAGGGCTTTGATGTCGCCTTTAAAGTCGCCAAGGTCCCAGTCGCTGGTCATGAAGAAGAGCTCGGGAATTGAAAATTGACTCAAATCGGGAATAACGTCGTCATTGTCAAGGGTTTGAGCGTTGGCTGTTGCCGATGTGCTGAATAAGCCTAGTGCTAATGCCAATACTTTGAACAACTTTCCACATGTGTTCTTAATGTTAAGACCATTGCCGATGAAATCCATTCTCTTCATAAAATAATGCTTCTTTGTTATCTGTAGTTATTGATCCAAAAAAACGGTCGCAATAAAAATTGCGGCCGTCTAATATTAATGATGGTGATGATGTGCTGGTGCGTGGTGGTGTGCAGGTGCTGCGTGATGGTGGTGCACTGGTGCAACATGGTGGTGGTGTACAGGTGCTGCATGGTGGTGATGTACGCAGTGTGCGTGGCAGTGGTGAACTGGCTCTGTGTAAACAACTTCACGAACCACTGGGGCTGGAGCTGTGTAAACTACAGGGGCAGGAGCTGCATATACCACAGGAGCAGGAGCTGCAACAGTAACAACTGGCACTGGAACAGGTATTGCTGCGTTAACTGAAATGAAACCACGTGCGTTAGCTGCTATTGAGCTAACTGCTAAAAGAATTGATGTTGCAATTACTTTTACAATATTTGAAGTTTTCATATGCGTATCGTATTAAAGAGTTCTACAATTTGTTTCCGAAAGGTTTCGTGTGCCTTTCTGTCTAGTGTAGTGCAAAGGCCGTGCCAAAAAAATACGGATAGCATTGACGTAAAAATAATTACTTTTCTTTTATTGTTTAAAATATTGAATATTAATGTTTTGTGTTATTGCTAAAATAGCAGATTGTGTTGTAAAACATGTAAATAATAAAATGTTATGCTGGTAGTCTATTTTAGATGTGGTATTAAAATAAAAAAAATCCCCCTCTGCTTTATCGCAGAGGGGGTATTTAATTGATGAGATTACCGTTTTAGAGCAAGTTGCTGGCCAATTCACTCAATGCACTACGTTCACCCTTAACAAGGTTGACGTGTGCGAAAAGTTCTTGTCCGCGCATCTTGTCAATCATGTAAACCAAACCATTTGACTGACGGTCGAGGTATGGCGTATCGATCTGCTGGATGTCGCCAGTGAAGACGAGTTTGCAGTTCTGTCCGGCACGGGTGATGATGGTCTTTATTTCATGAGGGGTGAGGTTCTGCGCCTCGTCGATAATGAAATAGGTGTCGTTCAAGCTACGTCCGCGAATGAATGCCAATGCCTCAATTACCAACTGTCCGCTATGCTGCATGTCGTCGATAGAGGTAGCTTCCTTGCTCTGAGCCCCAAACTGACGCTTGATGACGCTCAGGTTGTCGAACAATGGTTGCATATAAGGCGAAATTTTTGCCTTCTCGTCACCTGGCAAGAATCCGAGGTCTTTGTTCGACATGGCTACAATTGGGCGGGCAAGAAGAATCTGACTGTACTGTTTGCTTTGTGCAAGGGCAGCGGCAAGTGCAAGCAATGTTTTACCTGTTCCGGCCTTACCAGTAATGGCAGCCAGCTTAATGTTGTCGTTCATTAAGGCATCAAGCGCAAAAGTCTGTTCTGCGTTGCGGCCTTCAATGCCATAGCATTTCTGCTTCTTGACAGGACGAATGGTCGATGTTGCAGGGTCGAGACGGGCAAGTACCGAAGACTTCTCGCTATTGAGGATGACGTATTCGTTGTTGACTACTTTGTCTTGCATTTCAAGAACTTCCATGAAAGGGAGTCCTGATCCTACAAATACGCGGTCTACCATATCGCCAGGCAAGTCAAATTCCTGCTGTGCTTGGTCGAAGATGTCAATGTTGTTGACTTTGTCGTTCTTGTAGTCCTCGCATTCTACGCCAAGGGCTTTCGCCTTCATGCGAAGGTTGATGTCCTTTGACACAAGTACGGTCTTGTGCTTCTTGTCCTTTTCCTGAAGGTCAAGGGCAACAGCTAGTATCTTGTGGTCAGGAATTCTTTCGGCAAATGCCTTCGAAAGTTTATCTGGATAGACTTCGTTGGTCACTACGTGTAAGGTGCCTAAACCAGGGCCTAGTTCAACACCCTTGCTGAAAAGGTCAGCAGTGGCTAGTGAGTCGAGTTCGCGGGCAAATTCTCGGCTGTTGAAGTTGATCTGGTCAGTACCTTTCTTGAACTTGTCAAGTTCTTCTAGTACAACGATTGGTATATATATGTCGTTCTCCTGGAAGTTATAAATGCATCTGTAATCGTGTAGAATAACATTGGTGTCTAGCACGAAATTCTTTTTAGTTTCCATGGTTGTAAATTTTTAAGATGTTCCGTCGCTTTTGTCAAGCGGTGTATTCAGTGTTTCTATGCTCCGAAAATCGTAGGCGGCTTTTTGTTTCCGCGTCTTTTTTTGATTAACTTCGCTTTATGTAAAGATAGAAATAAATTTGAGAAAAACAAATATTCAAAACTATATTACACAACATATCTTATGACGTATAACGAGACTATCGAATATATATATAATCGTATGCCTTTGTTCCAGGTAGTCGGCTCTGCGGGCTACAAGGAGGGCATCGATGGCATGAAGGCTTTCGACAAGGTCCTTGGCCACCCGCATCACGCTTTCCGTACCATTCATGTGGCGGGAACCAATGGTAAAGGTTCTAGCAGCCATACGTTGGCGTCTGTGTTGCAGAGTGCGGGCTATAAGGTTGGTTTGTTTACCTCTCCTCATTTAAAGGACTTCCGTGAACGTGTCCGAGTTAATGGCGAAATGATGGGCCAGCAGTTTGTGATTGATTTCGTGGAAAAATACAGCAAGTGTTTCGATGTCCTTTATCCATCATTTTTCGAAGTCTGTGTGGCAATGGCTTTCGACTATTTTCGTCAGGAGAAGGTCGATGTGGCAGTTATTGAAGTGGGCTTGGGCGGCCGACTCGATAGCACGAACATCATTACTCCCGAACTTTCGGTCATTACCAATATCAGTTTTGACCATACCAATTTCTTGGGCAATACGCTTGGAGAAATCGCGGCCGAAAAGGCTGGCATCATCAAGCCGGGTGTCCCTGTCGTAATTGGCGAGGCCGAAGATGCCGATGTCCGTAGGGCGTTCCTCGATAAGGCTACGGTTGTGGGTGCTCCTATACATTTCGTCGACGAAGAGGTCAAGGTGAATAGTGTGGAAAATGGCTTTGTTGACGGCAAGGCGGTCCTTAATTTCGATGTCGATGGCACATGTTTCTCTACAACCTTGTTGGGCGATTATCAGCACCGGAACATGGCTACTGCGTTTTTGGCTGTTCGTTATTTGCGTGAGGTCGGTTTCCAAATTAGCGACGAGGCGTTGAAGCACGGATTCTTGCATACGGTAGACCAGACTCATCTGTTGGGCCGCTGGCAGCAGTTAGGCTCCAATCCGCTCGTCCTTTGTGATACTGGCCACAACGAGGCAGGCATCCGTTTCGTTACTGCACAGCTAGAACGTACGCCGCATAACCATATCCGTTTCGTGTATGGTGTAATGAAGGATAAGGATGTTCCGCATATTCTTCCATTACTTCCGCAAGATGCAATCTACTATTATACGCAGGCGTCTACGCCTCGAGCTATGCCTTGCGAGGTGTTGAAAGAGAAGGCAAATGCGGGAGGGTTGCCTGGCGATTGTTATCCAACAGTGGCTGAAGCGCTAGAGGCGGCTCGCCGTGATGCTGAACCTGGCGATGTGGTGTTTGTAGGTGGTAGCACTTATGTAGTGGCCGAGATTCCTGGACTGGAATGACACGCTGAAACGTAACCAATACTATTATAAAAAACGGATGTTGCAATAGCGCTACATCCGTTTTTTGTGTTTGATTTTAAGTGTTTTGAAATTTTAAAAGGAAAATATCTGATGAATAATTTGTTTTGTGCTTTATTTTGCCTAACTTTGCACCGCAATAAGAAATCGGGCTCATAGCTCAGCTGGTTCAGAGCATCTGCCTTACAAGCAGAGGGTCATAGGTTCGAATCCTATTGGGCCCACGATTTTTGAAATACACTTTCGTGGTGACTAAAGATTCTTATTGTAAAGAATAATGAATTTTCGGGCTCATAGCTCAGCTGGTTCAGAGCATCTGCCTTACAAGCAGAGGGTCATAGGTTCGAATCCTATTGGGCCCACGAAATTTCAAAAATCTTTGTTTTCGGGTTCATAGCTCAGCTGGTTCAGAGCATCTGCCTTACAAGCAGAGGGTCATAGGTTCGAATCCTATTGGACCCACGAAAATTAAACAAAAAATTAAGAGGGCTCATAGCTCAGCTGGTTCAGAGCATCTGCCTTACAAGCAGAGGGTCATAGGTTCGAATCCTATTGGGCCCACCTCTTTAAACCGCTGCTTTCTACCGAAGGCGGCGGTTTTCTTTTTATTTATTCATTCGTTTATGGAACAACATCCCCTTACGCCCTTCCTTCCCCATAATGCAAAACTGCTCATGTTGGGCAGTTTCCCACCTTCGCAGAAAAGGTGGTCTATGGATTTCTATTATCCCAATTGGATGAACGATATGTGGAGGATAGTTGGCCTTTTGTTCTTTAACGATGCCGCACACTTCTGTGTGACCGAGGAAAAACGTTTCGACAAGAACATGTTAGTCAGTTTCTTGACTGAAAAGGGTATTGCTTTGTCAGATACTGCCCAGGCCGTTACGCGCTTGAAAGGTACAGCTGCCGATGCCGACCTGCAGATTGATGTGCCTATGGATATTCCTTCTTTCTTGCGCCAGTTGCCTTTGTGCAGCACTGTTGCTACTACAGGAGGTAAGGCAGCCGACGAACTTGCGGCTATGTTTGCTATTGAGGCACCGAAAGTAGGGGAGTATACCTGTTTTACATTCGAGGACCGCCCTATGCGTTTCTACCGTATGCCTAGCTCCTCGAGGGCCTACCCGCTGCCTTTGGCGAAGAAGGCCGAAGCTTATAGTGTGCTGTTTGAGGCGGCCGGATTGTTGTAATTCCACCTTAACCTTTGCGCCTTTTCCCTGTCGGTAGTATTTCTATTATTAATTGCGTCTGAGTGCAATTATAAGGTCTGTTCCTATGTAAAGCAATATGAAGAACGATAAGCAAAAGCCGAGTGATAGAGTGGTGATGTTGCACTGGCTGCTTGTCTGTATGGTTAATGCCTCAATGAAAAAGGTACCCAATAATAATGATGGAGAGTAGAAGGTTGAATGCTTCATATCTAATTTGAGGAGCATTGCGAATGCTATTAGTAGCATGGCTGCGGCTATACCTCCTGTAATGTATAGAAGGGTGTGGGCGTTCATGGAATATGCCACAGCTCCTATAATAGGGAGTAAACCTAAAATAATAAAGTCGATAAACTTTGCTTTTGTTGTTATAAATAAAGTGATTATAACAGTTGCCAATACTAAACTCATATTCATAATCGTAAATTTTTTCAGTTCAACATTTTTGTTTTTTGTTGAAGCAAAGTTACGTAGGGTACTGATGTTGAAAAATAGCAGATAAGCTCCAAATGTGAGCATATGTGAATAAAATGGATTTTGAATCTTCTAACATACCCCTCGAAAAACTGATTTAACCAGTTTTTTGTTGAATTACTACTATAATCACTGCATAATCGCATCATAGAACAAATCCACATACTTGGACTGTGTTTAATATGGTATATGAAGGTGTTTTTCATTGTGCAGATAGTCTTCCTTCCGTAGCAGGGAACCCTACGATGCTTTTCGTGATGCTGATTATTTTTTCTATCTTTGCTAAAGATAGTTATAACAGTGTTTGCCGATGAAATTCCCAATAGGTATACAAACATTTGAAGAGATAATACAAGGAGATTATGTCTATGTAGACAAAACTGATCTTGTGTATAAATTGGTGGACGAGGGAAAATATTATTTACTTAGCCGTCCGCGTCGTTTCGGCAAAAGTTTGCTTACCACAACATTGGAGTCCTATTTCCTCGGTAAAAAGGAACTTTTCAAAGGTCTTGCTATTGATTCTTTGGAGACGGAATGGATAGAATATCCTGTTTTTCATATCGATTTTTCTGGAGGTGACTACACTAAGGAACCTGCATTGCAAAACAGATTAGATGCTGTTTTGACGCAATGGGAACTTAAATATGGTAGGGCTGAAAGTGAAAAAGAAATTGGAGATCGTTTTTATGGCCTGATTTCCCGCGCTAAAGAAAAAACTGGTAATAAAGTAGTCATTCTTGTTGATGAGTATGACAAGCCTCTTACTGATGCCATTGGATTGACTATAATTCAAGACCGTAATAGGGCTATTCTTCAAAGCTTATATGGTATTTTCAAAAGAGGGGACAGTCTTATCAAATTCACCTTCTTGACTGGCGTCACTCGTTATGTAAAATTGGGAATCTTCAGTGCGGCAAATAATCTTGAAGATATTTCCATGAATAAGAAATATGCATCTATCTGTGGTATTTCAGAAAATGAGCTCCACTCATATTTTGATGCTGAAATCAAGGACTTTGCTGAGGAGGAGAATGTCACTTTGGAAGAGATGTATGGATTGCTCAAAAAGAAATATGATGGCTATCATTTCTCCACAAAATCAATGGATCTCTATAATCCATTTAGTCTGCTCAATGCTTTGAAATCCAGAAATTTGTCAAATTCATGGTTCGCAACTGGTACTCCGACTTATTTGGCGAAGATATTAAAAAAGAAAAGTTATGACCTGACTTCCTTCAATGAGGATGTCGTGTCAACAGCAGAGGGTATGGCGTCGTTTGGCAATGGCGAGGAGAATATAGTGGCCGCACTTTATCAGAGTGGATATTTGACAATTAAAAGTTACGAAGATGGCATCTATAAGTTAGGTTTTCCCAATGATGAGGTTGCTGATGGTTTTGTCAGTTATTTAGCGGTAGAGTTTGCTGGCAAATCTATGAACGAATGGGATACTGACATCTATAATTTGAAACAGATTCTCCGTAGCGATGACGTGGATGCATTTATGGCTCAGATCCAATTCATAATGAGCCAAATTCCATTTGAAAGTAATGACGTCAAACTGATTGAGGCCAACTTCCGTAATCTGCTTTATTTAATGATTCGAGCTACTGGTCACAATGTTTCGGTTGAACATCCTGTGTTGGGTGGCCGTATCGACGTATTCTTCGAAACTAATAAAATGGCATACATCATAGAATGCAAACGTGATGAGTCTGCAGAAACCGCATTGTCGCAAATAGACGAAAAGAAATATGCGAAAAAGATTTCAGTTCCAGGAAAGGCTGTGGTGAAGATTGGAGCCAACTTCAGTACAAAGGAGAGAAACCTTACAGAGTGGATGGTGATATCATAAATATATTAGTATAACTCATAGAAAAAGAGGGTATATCACAAATGATGCATTTTGATATACCCTCTTTTATTGTGTTACAAATTAATATTGCTCGATGTAGCAGCTGATGCCCAACGGAATTTTACCATTAAGGTTGTCTTTAACAGTACAGCCTCGATAGCTTAATGCACGATTTGTATAGGCGTAAATTGTAGATCTGCCATTGGCAGGCTTGTCATAAACATATGCTATGATTGTCTTCTTGTCGTAGCCGGTAACTGTCTTTGTGGAGAACTTTGGTCTTCCTGTTGCATTCTCGTAACGATAGAGTGGCACTGTTCCGGGTTTCTGTGTCTTATAAACATAGCCTGCAACTCCTTCAATGGTTGTCGTGTTGTCGAAATGTTCAAACTGACCTATAATGCCGGTTCCTTTTGCATCGGTTCCGTAGAAGAATGGGATTCGGTTGTCGGCGTAAGGGTAAAGCTTGGCGATGAATTGTTTATCTTGTGAAGAAAGAGCGTAGTTTAACTTAATGTTCTCTTTGTTATAACAGTAGTTCTCTGGTACTTTGTCGGTCATGACTGAGTATGGATCGTATGGACCATATTCTACCTTTATGCCATATTCTACTGGTTTATAGCGACTCATGAACAAACGCTTTGCCTGCTCCCAGTTGTCGCAGCAGAAGGTGTTGTAATGATCTCTGATGGCATAATCCTCGTTATATGCATAAGGGAAGTTTGGTGCTTGGTAACCGTCTAATAAACCTAGAATATGACCTACTGTATGTAGGTTTTCTCTTTTTGCGAATATGCCGTTGGCAGTAAAGCCATTCGTGTATAATGTGCCTGATGGCAGGTGTGAATAGGTTTGGTTGCTGTAGCCGACCTTTGCGTATGATTTACCTATTTCCCATTTTTCAACATCGAGTCTGACGTCGGCCTTGCTCCAAGGCGCTTCTTCGAAACGAACATTTGCATAAACCATCCAGTTGTAGCAAGCATGTTTGAACGAGTATGCGGCTATGGCATCGGCTCCTCTTAATGAATAGGTGATGGTTCTGCCAACTGGCCATGTACTCCATGATGCGTCGGTCGGAGCTGCTGCAGCCTTTAATTCGTTTTTGCTTTCATTCTTTACGTCTTCTGTGTAATCGTCAGTACAACATGTCAAACTTAATGTTGCTGCTGAAATAAGTGTATAAATAATTTTATTCATAAATAAATGTTGTGTTTTGTTTGTTTATGCTATATCAAACACTGTGCCAGACTATGTGTATGCAGTTGATTTTTTTTTAGTGTGAACTCTGTTTTTTTAATTTGATGAAATTTAGGCCGATATTAAAGCCGTGGAAGGTGTGTTAAAACATACACTCAATTTTTATTTCAACAAGATAGGTTTTAATCTTATCTTTGTATTATAATTAAGAAATGGAAGATAAATGGAAACTATAAAACCAAAAGGTGGATCACGCCGCTCTAGAAAATCAGAAACTTCTGCCAATACTCCTGTTTTGAGTGAGTATGGTAAAATGCCGCCACACGACCTCAAGTTTGAAGAGGCGGTGTTGGGTGCTTTGTTGATTGATACTGGAGCATTTGCTCGCGTATGCGATATTCTGAAACCTGAATGTTTCTATAGTCAGAAAAACCGTTTCGTTTACGAAGCCATTGCTAATTTGGCGGCTAAACAGGAACCGATTGATATGTTGACGGTGACTGAACAGCTAAGGGCGGAAGGCCATTTGGAAGATGTGGGTGGCGACTTCTACGTCGTTGACCTTTCTATGAAGGTGAACTCTTCTGCCAATGTGGGATACCACGCTACGGTTTTGGCCAACAAGCACTTGGCGCGTGAACTTATTCATTTCGCTACAGAAATTGAAAGTAAGGCCTACGATGCCGAGTCTGATATTGAGGCGCTAATGCAACAGGCTGAGGGTAAATTGTTCGAAATATCGCAACGCAACATGAAGCGCGACTACCAACAGATTGACCCGTTGGTTTCGCAGGCTATCTACAAAATTCAGGAAGCCAGCAAGAAGGAAGGTATGAGTGGTGTACCTACCGGCTTCAACGACCTCGATAAAATTACCAGTGGTTGGCAGTTGAGCGACTTGATTATTATTGCAGCCCGTCCGGCCATGGGTAAAACTGCCTTTGTGCTTTCTATGGCGAAAAATATGGCTGACTTGGGTAACCCTGTGGCTTTGTTCTCTCTTGAAATGTCGAGCCTGCAGTTGGTAAACCGTTTGTTGGTGAACGCTACCGAGTTGCCTGGCGAAAAAATCAAGACTGGTAAGTTGGAACAATATGAGTGGGAGCAGTTGAACCAGCGTGCAAAATCGCTTTACGACAAACCTATTTATCTTGACGATACTCCGTCTCTTTCTATTTTTGAATTCAATACAAAGGCCCGCCGTTTGGTGAAAGACCACAACGTGCGTTGCATCATTATTGACTACTTGCAGCTGATGAATGCCAGCGGTATGAACTATGGTAGCCGTGAACAGGAAGTCTCTATGATCTCTCGTTCGTTAAAGCAGATGGCGAAGGAGTTGAATATCCCTATCATCGCACTTTCCCAGTTGAACCGTGGTGTGGAAGGACGTACGGGTGACGATAAACGCCCTCAGTTGGCCGACCTCCGTGAATCTGGAGCCATTGAGCAAGACGCCGACATGGTATTGTTCATTCACCGTCCTGAGTATTACAAAATCACTCAAGACGCTCAAGGTAATTCGTTGGTGGGTTTGGCTGAAATTATTATTGCTAAACACCGTAATGGTGCTACCGATACAGTCCGATTGCGCTTCAAGAGTGAGTTGGCTAAGTTCATGAATATTTCCGACGACCTTTCTGGTACAATAGAAAGTGAGTCGCGTATGAACACAGACTTTATTGCGGAAGCGTCTGACGAACCATTGCCTCCTATGCCTGCCGATATGGATCCGTTCGCATCTCCTTCTGGCGATCCGAATGCGGCTCCTTTTTAAACGATATGATTTCCTGAAAAAAAATAAAGCGGACTTTTGCGGTCCGCTTTTTTATTGTAAGATGGTTTATGCTTATTCTTTCTTCTCTAAGTCTCTTAAGCATTTGGGTAGGTTGCCGTGCTCGCGATGGTGGGCAACACAGCTACAACACTTGCCATGGCGTGGACAGTCTTTCGGACAGGGGCAGTCGATGGTTGTGTTATGTGGGCAGACGGGTTTGAGCTGTTGTTCGTTTGTTTTATCCATAATTTCTGTATGTTGTTTGTTTATCTACAAACATAGCTATAATTAGTGACTATTAAAATATAGGTTTTCTCTTATGCTTGTGTCGTGTTCGCATTTGTTATTTTATGAATTCAATTAGTTGTCTGTTGAGTCTGAAATTGAATTATGATTGATTGTAATAAAAAAGGGATTGCTCCTATTGTAAGGAGTAATCCCTTTTTTTCTATAAATCAGTGTGCTTTATTTAATAATGAACTTCCGGTTGCCCAAGAAGTACACCCCTCTATGAAGACCGCTAATTGAATTGACTCCTTCAGTAATGGTTACTTCTTTAAGGATTAAACCATTTATGTTGTAAAGATAAGCACTGAATGCTGATGGAGAAATGACGTAGGCTGTACCCTCGTTTGTATAGATGAGTACGCCATCGTTCTCAATTACAGGATCTGCATCTGATTCTGATTTATCAACATCTTCAATAAAGCCACCATCCTCTAGATTTTTAAATGCTTTAAGCGTAGGGTAGCCGTTTTCTGCTGCAACCCATGTGTTGTCAAAATCAAGATTCCCCATACTGCTCTTCACTCCTGAACCTTGTGCGTCAGACGATTTTACATAGGTAATGTCGTATACACCAGGAAGGTCGATAATTGGGTTGTTTGGATTAATAATGACGTCTAATTTGGTTATGCAAGAGTCTAGGTTGACATAGCAGTGGCGTAAGAAACCATTTGCGTAACTATGACCGATGATGCATCCTACAAATGTTCCCAGACCTTTAACAGGACCATAAGCGAAGCATTTTTCTGTTATGAAACTGTTTCCGCAAATGCCGCCTACATTATCGTTACCTGCTATTGTGCTGGTGTTGATGCAGTTGTTCACATTGGAGCCTTTTTCAGTCTCCTTAACGTAATCGCCAAAACCTACAATGCCACCAACGTTCTTGTTACCAATAATTACGCCGTTGTTCACACATAGTGAAATGTTGATATCGTTGAAAAATGAATTGCATTTGCCTACAATTCCACCAACATAGTCTTTCTTACTGGTAATGTTGCCATGGTTCAACGATGTTTTTACGGTTCTGTAGTTATTAGAAACAATACCGCCAACAGGACCTTCTGTTGAAGTTAGGTCTCCGTAGTTCAAACAGCCTTTAACCATTCCGTTGTTTTCCCAACAGATACCTGCAATTTCTTTTCCTTCTATAAATCCAAGATTGTTGCAGTTGCCGATTTCTGCATAAATGTCGTTGTAATTTTTGTTGAAGCAGCAGACTCCCGCTACACTGTATCTTTCGCTTGCTAGCTTACTTGAAAAATTCACGCAATGGTTCAGTTTGCCGATTGTTCCTTCGTAGGTCACATTGTTATTGCAACAGATACCTCCAACGTTTGATGTGGCGTTGATTTCTGCAAAATTCTTGCAATAGCTTAGTAACCCGTAATTGTCGTAAACAATACCACCTACGCCGTTCTTGGAGTTGATTACCCCGTTTGAATTACATTCAGAAAGAATACCAGTACCGTGATTTGTGTGTACTAAACCACCAATTTCTGCTAAGGCTAGAATGCCATCGATGTCGTGTATAAAACATCCTTTATTAGTTCCGCTGTTTTTAATGGTCCCGTAGTTCTGACTACAGATACCTCCCAACAGGTTCCCCGAGGCTATGCGTGTGTTATCTACACTACATCTTGATATGAGTCCGTGATTTTCTGCACAAAGTGCTCCTATAGGTTGGTGTTGCTCTTTTTCATTACCTTGAAAATAGGAGTTGTTGATTTTTAAATTCTTTATGACGCCATCTTCTTCCAAATAGCCAACGAATCCAATTTCTGGGTAGTGTATACCTGGTATGAATTTTCCTTGTTGTAGATACAGACCATTGCAGATGAGTCCGTTAATGGTGTGGTCTTGCCCGTCGAATGTGCCACTAAAGTGGTTCCATTCCAACCCATTCTTTATGGTGCCAAGGGGAACCCAACGGTAAAAAACTTTAGTAATAGCATAGGTCGTGTCGACGATTTTTTCAAAATCAAACTGGTCCATATCGGCGTTGATGGTGACATCTTCTAGCAATACGGCACTTAGTGATTTTTGTTCGTCGAAATTGACCTTCTCCATGTACCACATAAGTTGGCCTCCGTTTGAAATCTCCACTACACCGTCTTCTGTAATTGGCGCGGGCTGGTAGATGAACTTATATTCTTTACAGAATCCGTTCTCGTCGAAAGTGATGTCTTTTTCAACAGGACCGTCAATTATTCCCTTGTAGTAACGAAGGTTCGGATAGTAGGCTTTGTCTTCTTGGTCTTCGTACATGTACCAGACATCGGTGTCGAGCAGTGGCATCAGGTGCTGTATGTCGAGGATTTGTTCTGTAGTTAATGCTCCTGCATAATCCTTTTCAAGTATGCACTTCTCCTTGTTATAGTAGCAGTTACTTGAATTCATTTGCATAGTGTTGTCTGGAGCAATCGGTCTTACGTTTTCCTCACCGATGACCTGTCCCAAATTATAACATTTATAGGCTCCGCCAGCAGCATTTAAACCACAAACATTGCTAGCTCCTGTAATTGTACCTGTGTTGTAACAAAAGGAGATTTTTAAACTAACATTACCTGCAATAATACCAGCCGCGTTATTGTCTGTAGCTGTAATGTCTCCGGTATTGAAACATTGGGTTACGGTGCCAGATGCAGTACCTACAATACCCGCAACATGGTTATTTCCCGATACCGTTCCGTTGTTATAACAATGGATTATTTGAGCATTGATCGTGGAAGAGCTTACATTCGCACAAACGCCTGCTATATTGCCTCCTGTGGCTTTTACGGTACCGATGTTGTAACAGTCGGAAATTTGTTCGGTAGAATAGGCCACACCGCCAATGTTATCCTCGCCAGTTACAATACCTTCATTGTGGCATTTAGTGATGTCTTTGCTGATGCCTGCAACTCCGCCACATTTGGTTAGTGAGCTGACGTTGCCTTTGTTAACACATTCCGTTACAGTTTTACAGCTTCCCACAACACCAGCAGTGGTATAGAAAGCGTTTTTTTTCGGTATATAGATTTGTTACATCACCTTCGTTTACGCAGTTGTCGATAGCATTGTATATATAGCCAGCAATACCGCCTGTATAGTCTTGCCCTCTTACCGTTCCTAGGTTCTTGCAATTTGAAACACTAGCTTTTGCCCATGCCACAACGCCACCTGCATTGTGGTCAGATTCCACAACACCATGGTTGTCACATTGGTTGATATTTACTTCATTGGACATGTCGGTTGCTCCTACAATACCACCGGCCTCCCTTTTGCCGTATATGTGGGCGTAATTCGTACAATTGGTTATTGGGGCTGTTCCTTCATAAAAACCGATAATACCGCCCGTACGGTTCAAGCCATTTAATGAGCCTTTGGCTGAACAGCCTGAAATGGAACCGCCTGTCATTTTCGCACAAATACCACCTACATAACTTCTGTCGTTGGTGTCAAATTCATCTATATACTTGTCGAAAATGTAGCCATCGAAATGGCAGTTCTCAATAGTACCGCTGTTATGGGCACAGATGCCTCCTATATGATTTCTGCTAGGGTCTGTGTCTGCACAATTCAAATAAGTGTCTTTAAGGGTTAGGTTCTTTACTGTACCATCTTCTGCAATTTCGGTAAAAAGTCCCCAATAGTGATTTTTAGAGTAATTGCTGGTGCTGTTGGTGTACATGTACAGTCCTGAAACACTGTGGTTTTGGCCGTCGAATGTGGCATGAAGCTCACATTGGCTGTTCCATTGCTCGTAGGTCCCTTCGTTAAGCTGATAATTTTCGTCAAGAACATTTTCGTTCAGCACGATGTCGTTCATCAGTTTTGCGTGACTATCAATTGATTTTGCACTAAAATACGTTTTGAAATCTTCTTTATTTTCAATAAGGTAGGGATCTTCCAAACTGCCTGTGCCTTTCATTGCATTAATGTTCATGCATGAAAAGAGTATGCTAGAAACCAAAGCACAACTTCTAATAATTACATTTTTCATCTATAGGAATTTTAACTAGTGCAAATTTAATCATTATTCCCTCTCTATAAAAAACAGGACAGACAATTTTTGTCTGCCCCGTTCTAAACTAAAACTATTATTATGAAAAAACTTATCGTACAATGTGACGTCTAGTCTTGTTGGTCGATTTTGACTTCAAGATGTAGATGCCCTGCTGTAATTGTATGTCGTTAATTGCTGCAGCTTCCACTTCGCCAACAACCAAACCTAGGGTTGAGTAGATGGTGTAAGTGTCAGTAGCAATGCTTTCTACAATAGGTGTGCCGGTAACTTCTTCCGAATCTTTCTTTATGGCTTCGAACGAAATCCAATCGAGGTCGAAGTACGGATTGTCAACTACGAAAGTGATGATGTGCTCGCCTGCAGGAAGTGCAACTTCACCCTTCACCTGTGTGTATTCTGTCCAGGTTCCGGTTGTTGGTATCTCGGTTACAGGAGTAATGTCGTCGCCATCGAGTTGCAAGTGGAATTGTGTGCCATCCTGTTCGGTTGCAACATTCACGCTCCATTCGTAATCGCCTTCTTCCTCAATGTTGACGGTGTAAGACAACCATTCACCTTTGGCCAACCAGCCGAGAGAGTAGTTGCCAGCATCGTTCTTCTTAATGTCGACAGCAGTTTCGCGGTATTCACCGCCTTCGTTTTTCTTGTCGCTGTCGTGGTAAGCCAAGCCTTCGCCACCAAGGTCGAAGTCTTCCGCTTCAATTTTACCAGGAAGTGAAATAGGTGTGCCGCTGAATGGTTCCTGTTCAAGCGTGAACTTAATCCAGTCGAGGTCGAAATACGGATTGTCAACTACAAATGTCAATACGTGTTCGCCTGCAGGTAGGTCGACTTCACCCTTTACTTCAATGTAGTCTGCCCATGTGCCAGTTGTAGGAATCTCGGTGGCCTTTGTAATGTCTTTACCGTCGAGCTGGAAGTGGAACTGTGTGCCTTCCTGTTCGGTTGCTACATTTATGCTCCAGTGGTATTTAGCGCTTTCTGCAATATTTACGGTATAGGCCAACCATTCGCCTTCGGCCAACCATCCTAATGAATAGTTGCCTGCGTCGTTTTTCTTGATGTCGACACCGTCTTTGCGGAATTCGCCGCCTTCGTTCTTGGCATCGCTATCGTGGTAGCCCTTGCCTTCACCGCCCTTGTCATATTCTTCGGCTTCTATTTTCCCTGGAAGGGCAGTGGCTTCGCCGTTGAATGGTTCTTGTGGACCAGAAGCAGTACCATCGCAGCTAGGAAGGTTGCCAGCTTTCGCATAGTCGGCAAACCATTTAACACAGGCTTCACCGCAAGCTTCGGTAATGCCTTTGAAGGCAGGCTGGAATTTACCGGTCTTCATGTAAACGTCAATGTCGTAGTAGTCGCTAGGGTGTGTGAGTGTCATACTCACGTTTCCGCAAGCGTCGAATGCGGCTTTCGCTGCCAAACCCCATTTAGAGGTGCTGGCTGTGCCCCATGTGCCGTAGTTAGAAGGAACCCACTGGCCGAACTCGTTGTACTTGCCAGCTCCGGGTTGTTCGGGACTCCAGTCAATTTCGCTAACGAAGATAGGGTTGGTCTTCCATACAGGCACTGCTTCCTGGAAACTCTTTATGGCGTTGTTGTGGTCATAGCTCTTGTCGCTGGTGTTGTACCAACCAGGGTAGTCGTGGACAGCGTAGCCGATGTTTGTGCCATTAATAGGATGTTTGCCGTAATTGCGGTAGTTTGACTGGTAGCCGCTACCTGGTACCCAAATGATGCCTGTGAATCCGTTCTTGCGAATGAGGTCTACAATGGGTTGGAAGAAATTGTAGAGGGCATATTCGTTGTCCTGGCCGTTAGCGTCTAGAACGGTAACAGGTTCGTTGGCCAACTCAATAGATAGCCATCCTTGGTTTGACATGACGAATTCGTCTTTGGTTACAATGTCCCACACCTTCATAAGGTATTTCTGGTATTCGCCATTTACCTGAGTACTCTGCGTTGATACCACTGCCATAACCACATACATGCCGTGGTCTTTAGCCGATTGTGCAATCTTGTTATATAGGATAGGCATATACTTCTTCAACTTGTTTTCGTCGAAGGTGGTAGCCAAGTCGCTTTCGTCTGAACTGTTTACGCCGTCTTTTCTCAGCCAGGCTGGTTCAAGGTGTAAACGGAAAATGTTACACCACGAGCCCTGTGCGGTATCGGTTATGGCGTCAAACATTTGATTAAAGTAGGCACATGCATTCTTTGCTCCATTTTCATTGTAGCCGCCTGTCCAGCGGTTGCCGTTAAACCACATGCTTGGGGTGTCCATTACACCGTGTAGGTTTACTTTGTTGCCTGCAGGGTCGGCAAGGAATCGTCCGTCTACGTGTAGGTCGGGGGTGCAGCCGAATTTTGCTGAAACTTCTGTCGCATTTAGAAGCCCGCATATGGCTGCAGCCATCATAATCAATTTGTGTAGTCTTTGTTTCATGGTCTAGTGTAGTTTATTGTTGTTAAACAAAAGTAAGGGGTAACTAGAATCCTTTTGTGAAATTTATTGTCAACGAATGCGAAAAATTAGTCAAAAATGGATCGCCTGTTTTTATGTTACATCTTGTTGTAACATTTTTTCGTTTTTGTTCCATGATAAGCGCCTTGTTGAAGGAAAAAATTCCCTATTCGTTTCTATTCTAATTCCTGTAGCCTGCTTTTGTTGAAATTGAGTTTGTTTATATAGGAAATATAGCCGTTTTAGTTGACAAAGGCAAATTTTTAGAGGCTTTTTTGTAGAAAGGCTCTATAGCTGTTGTTGTGTTGCAGAAGGGGGGTATCTGTTGTGCTATTGGCTGTTTTGTTAGGTATAGCTTACTAATTTTTGTATATTTGCAAAAGCGCAAATAACGTTTATAACAGCTTTACACTAACAAAGTAATGAAAATTAAAAGGTTATTGGTAATGTCCGCTTGCTTTGCCCAATTCGGCTTGGCGCAAAATACATCTACGGCGGTCAATAGAAGTCAAGATCCGCAAATGGAACAGCAAATCGATAAGCTGCTTCAGCGTATGACTTTGCAGGAAAAAATAGGCCAGATGACCGAAATGGTACTCGATCTTGTAGTGCAAGATGTCCCCAATCAGGCTCCTGTGATTAACGAAGGCAAACTCGATACCCTTATACGAATTTATAAGGTGGGTTCTTTGCTGAACGTTCCTCGTCGTCAGCCGCAAACACCTGCTAGTTGGCAACGTTATATGGAGGTGGTGCAGAAGAAGTCGATGAAGGAACTGGGTATTCCTTGTATATTTGGTCTGGATCAGAACCACGGCACTACCTATACTACTGGAGGTACGTTATTCCCTCAAAATATCAATATAGGAGCTTCGTTCAATCGCGAATTGGCTTACAGGGCTGCCGAAATATGTGCATACGAAACTCGTGCGGGTAGTGTGCCTTGGACTTTCAGCCCAGTGCTCGATTTGGCTCGAAACCAGTTATGGCCTCGTGTATGGGAAGGCTATGGCGAGGACTGCTACCTGTCTGCCGAAATGGGTAAGAATGCCGTTGTTGGTTTCCAGGGTACCAATATAAATAAGGTGGACCAAAACCATGTGGCTACCTGTTTGAAACATTATTTGGGATATGGTAATCCGGTTAGTGGTAAGGACAGAACGCCTTCTGTTATTGCTCCTCAAGAATTAATAGAAAAGCATTTCGCACCTTTTAAAGCGGCCGTTGAGGCTGGCGCGCTTTCTGTTATGGTCAATTCGGGTTCTGTAAACTATGTGCCGGTTCATTCTAGCTATGAGTGGCTGACCCAATGGTTGAAAGAAGGATTGAACTGGGACGGCGTTATCATTACCGACTGGGGCGACATCAATAACCTCTATAATCGCGAGAAAGTGGCTGAGAATAAGAAGGAGGCCATCTGCTTGGCCATAAATGCGGGTATTGATATGACGATGGAACCTTATGATTATGGCTTCTGCACATTGTTGGAAGAGTTGGTAAAGGAAGGTCGTGTGCCTATGACTAGAATTGACGATGCTGCCCGTCGTGTCCTTCGTATGAAGTACCGACTCGGATTGTTCGAGCACCCTACACAGAACTATAAGAAGTATCCCGATTTCGGATGTAAGAAATATGCCGATGTGGCACTCCGTGCTGCCGAAGAGAGTATGGTGCTCTTGAAGAACGAAGGAGGCCTGTTGCCTTTGGCTAAAGGTAAGCGATATCTGGTAACTGGCCCTAACGCCAACGCTATGCGTTGCCTGAATGGAGGATGGAGCTACACTTGGCAGGGTGAGGATGCAGACGACTATGCACAGAACTACAATACTGTGGTCGAGGCTTTACAACTGAAGTTTGGTAAGGATAAGGTGGACTATGTTCCTTCTGTTGAGTACAAACACAAGGGTAAGTATTACGAAACGACGTTGTTTGGTTTCGACAATGCGGTGAATGCCGCTAAGAATGCCGACGTTATTATTTGCTGTATTGGCGAGAACAGTTATTGCGAAACTCCGGGTAATTTGAGCGACCTGACGCTGATGCGTGAACAACTGGACTTGGTAAAGGCTATGAAGGCAACCGGCAAACCTGTTGTACTATTGCTGAATGAAGGACGACCTCGACTAATTAACAGCATTAAAGACGATGCTGCTGCCATCGTCCATATGTTTATTCCTGGTAATATGGGTGGCGATGCTGTTGCAAACCTTTTAAGTGGTGAGGCTAATTTCAGTGGCAAGTTGCCATATACCTATCCTTCTTATGTGAATGCGCTGACTACATACGACTACCGCCAGAGCGAGGAAGTGGGTACCATGTCGGGGGCTTACAACTACAATGCGAAAATCAGTCAGGATTGGCCTTTTGGTTTCGGCTTAAGCTACACTCAGTTTGAATACTCGAACTTGAAGGTCGACAAAAACAATTTCACTGCCGACGATGTGCTTACTTTCAGTGTGGATGTGAAAAACACGGGTAAAGTGGCTGGTAAAGAGGCGGTACTTCTTTTCAGTACCGATTTGGTGGCTTCGTTAGTTCCTGAGTCTAAACGTTTGCGCAACTTTACCAAGGTTGAACTGAAACCGGGGGAAACAAAGACGGTTAAGCTGACCATTAAAGGTGACGATTTGGCTTTTGTTGGTATTGACAACAACTGGATATTAGAGGAAGGGGCTTTCGATATTACGGTGGCAAACCAAAAGGTAAGGGTTTATTGCTCCTCAACTAAAAAATGGAATAGCATGCTAAAGTAAACTCTTTTTTGTGTTTATTAAGCTCGGTTTGTGAAATTTAAAGTGGATGCAGCCCATGATAAAGAAACTCGTTGTTCTTACGCTCTCACTCCTCAGCCTTAACGCTTTGGCCTATACGCACGACCAACTTTTGGACCTCCGAATGAATGGAACAAGTTGGGAGGGACTTGAATATGGACTTTTCTATACTGCTGATGGTAAGCAAACTGCTGATTACAACAAACAACTCTTACTTTTCGACGTTGGAATCAACTTTGTGGAGGATGAACTAACTTGGCATGATGAAGAATCGGGAGAGTGGGATATTTCACCGATTACCATCTGCCAAACAAAACTGAGCAGAACTACCGAGAGAAATGCGTTAAAAGTTTGGGAGGAGGCGAGCAAAAAGCACCAAGACGAACTGAATGAATTGGAACGCGTTTTCTCTAGCCACGAACTACATATAGACGTGATGAGCGACACAACGCTTCGTTTGTTTGATGCTCATGTGAAAATACACATGGTGGATGACCAACTAATTGTTGATTTAAAGAAGGAAAACGATACCACTATTGTGCTCAATACAAGCGGCAGTATTGCTAAAACCATTAATTTCTGTAATGATTTTCCATCTAGAATTACCGACTTAAAACCGGGAATGCCAATTAGCAAAGCAAGTTGGACCTATTGGATTGAAGGCAAGATGTTCTACTTCTGCTTTGGACACGAAAACTATATTTTAAGATGTCCCTTCAAGATGTCGGCAGACGGAAAGACATACAATCTTGTGCTGAAAAGGAAGAAAGACTAGATTGTTGCCAATGTATTAAAGATATTAACGGGCTTAATCTATTAACCGCCAATAATATAACAAAAATTGGACGATAAAAAAGCTTAGTGCTTGTTTTACAGGAGCGTGAAGCACTTGTTGTTAACTGCCGTTTATGCTTCTTCGGAAGGGGAATATCCGAAGTAATCTTTGAACTTCTTTGAGAAGTATGACGGGTCGTTGAATCCTACTTTGAAGGCAATGTCGCCAATCTGCATTGTGTTTTTATTTTCCTTAAGCAGTTCCTTCGCTTTATTCAAACGGAATTCTGTCAAGATGTCGATGGCTGTCTTTCCTACTAGCGATTTCAGCTTACGGCCTAGTGTCGACTGGCTGACTGCCATTTCTTTAGCCAACATTTCTATGTTTAAAAGGTTGTTGCTGTAGCTCGATTCCAATAATGACAAGAAACGCTCAACGAACGGATTAATCGGTTCGCTCTCGTTCGGTTGTGTTTGCATCTCTGCTTTGCCCGATGCTACATTTATCTTGTGCTGTAAATGAACAATCTGTTGCTTCTGTCTGGTCTGTAGAATGTTGCTTATCTTCAATAACAGTTCCTGACTGCTGAATGGCTTGCTGATGTAGTCGATGGCTCCGCTTAACAATCCGGTTAGTCGATCGTCTTCTTCTGTTCTTGCCGAAACGAAGATGAATGGAACATACTGGTAGTTCGCCTTAACTTGCTTGCAGAGTTCCACACCATCCATAACCGGCATTTCCATGTCGCTCAATACAATGTCTATGTTGTTGTCTTTTAGCAACTCGGTTGCTTCTTGACCATTATTGGCCGTAATAACCTGCATATATGGTGCCAACAGTGTGGCAATGTTCTGGCAGATGAGGTTATCGTCGTCAACAACTAGAATAGTGTTGCCTTGCATGATTTCGTTGCCGAGGGTTGCCTGTTGCGTGTTTTCGTCATTCTGTTGGCTTTCCACCTCTTTCGACCCCATAGGGAGGCATAGGGTAATGGTTGTCCCTTCTCCCTTTTTGCTGTCAATGGTCAGCTGTCCTTTGTTTCTTTCTACATATTCATTGCAGAGCGAAAGTCCAAGACCAGTTCCCGTCTCGTTCTCGGTACCGTTAGTCGATTCACAGAAGTGTTGGTTGTTGAATTGAGCCAACTGCTCTTCCGTCATACCAATGCCTTTGTCTATAACTTGGAAGATGGTCTTCCCATTCTCTTCCCAACCTTTCAGTACAACGTCCTCACCACGGTTGCTGAACTTAATGGCGTTTGAAACCAGGTTGCGTACAACGGTACTGAGCATGCGTTCGTCTGCCAAGCAGCAGTGGCTGTATTGTAGGTCGGAAACAAGTCTAAGTTCTTTGTTGTTCGCTCTGGTTTGTTGTAGCTTGCAAATGTTGGCCGAGAGCTGGACCATGTCTATTTCTTTGGGTTGGTATTCCAACTTGTTCTCTTGCTCGTGTGCCCAGTCTACAAGTCCCAGTAAGGTGTTTTGTAGCATAACCGCGGAACCATAAGTCTTTTCAATGATGTTTTGGCCCATATCGGCATTGCTTTCCTTATATTGGTTCTGCCAATTTTCCAAAGCTCCTACGATACCGAAGATTGGCGATTTCAAATCGTGTGCGATGATGGATATCAATCGGTCTTTTTCTACAAGGATCTTGCGTAACACAATGGTCTGTTCGTCTACTTGGGCTTTCAATTCGGCCTTTTGTTCTTTCAGCAGTTGAACGCGTTTCTGGTAGACGAGCACTGCAATACCTGTCAGGGCAGCCATCGCCAACAGAATAAACCACCAAGTGGCCCACCACGGAGATTCCACTTCAATGCCGAGGGTAATCTGTTTTATTGCAGATTCGTATCCTGGTTTTTCTGCTTTTACTTCCAACTCGTATTTCCCATGGGGAATATAACTGAAACCGATGGTTCGGTTGTCTGAAAGCTTGGTCCATTCGTCGTTGAGGCCTTTCAGTCGGTAACTGATGGTGGCGTCTCCTAATGACGAGAAGTCAACAAAATCGATGTCAATCGAAATGTTGGTTCGTCCGTATGCAAGTTCTAGAACCTTGATGTCGTTGAGGTCTCCTTCTGATAGTTCGTTGCAACCAGGTTTAATCTTCTGGCTGCCAATGTAGAGCGATGAGAGTCCGAAATAACCCAGACTGTCAATCTTAGTATTGGCGTTTGAATCTAAACGATAGAATCCGCCGTTTGTGCCAAAGAAAACGTCTCCGTTTTTGCTGACGAAACCTGCACGGT
>CATQJL010000026.1:0-31648 GCA_958299035.1 Cylicocyclus nassatus
CATGAGAAATAAACTATCAGTAATTTCACAGCAGATCAAAATTGACGGTGTAGATACTCTCAACTTGCCGCGTAACTCTGTTCACGATGCATATATTCTGCGTTTCAATATCAAAACCCACGCGACCGCATCAGCAACGGTAACGGCAAAGGAAATTCTTGACGCCATTTCAGAAATTCGTCTTGTTACCGATTCTACACGCGTTCACTATGCTTTAAACGGTCATGATCTCGCACTTCTTAACGCAAGAATTCAGGTAAACAGCACGGCTCCATTCATTGATTCAGAACCAGTTTCAATGAACGCAGATGATACCCACGACTACGATTTCTCTTTATACCTCGATGAAGGCGACATTCTCGCAGTACTCCACACTAACGTAGAATTAACCGTCAAATTTGCTCATCAGGTTAAGGCAAATGTCGAAGTTCTTGATGCAAGCGCAAAGATCACGATTAAAGAAAGCATCTATTCCACTCAGGAATTGGCTTCTGTTTTCGGAAAAGATTTCGAGAACGTTGCAGAACCTAAGATCTATGCTCAGACTGCGTCATGTAATGCAAATTCTGAGTTTACCGGATTTTTTGATTTACCAACCGGTACACTTCTTCGCGGTGCTATGCTGTATATTCAGTCTGCTGGAGCCTTCCCTGATCAGATGGGAATTCTTCGAACAGTTCCCGACCGTATTGAGTTAAATAAAGAGGATTTTGAAACCCATCTTGAACTTGATCAGATCATCTATAAGACTGTTCTTCCGGTCGATAGAACTAACCATACCGCCGCGTATGTTATGGACTTCGGAACTCAGTGGCAAGCCAATAACCTCGGTAAAAATGCCTGGTCTTACGCTAAGGGAGATGTTCAACTTGCGGCGAAGACGTCCGCGGCACTTAACATCCGATATATCTCTCTTGAGAGTATGGTTAATACGGCTGTATATGACAAAACCGTATCGTTTACTGAATACTAAGGGTTTTCAACAACCCTTTTTTTCAATTGAGGTGTTGAAAATGAAATCTATTTTTATTAATTTTGCCGTGGTGGTCTAAATGGTTACCGCAGATTCAAGAAATCCTGGCGGCGGTAGCGTTGGATCGTACACATCCGGAAGTTCTTCTTCAAGTTCCAGGAGTTCCTCAAGTTCAAGCAGTTCAGGAAGTTCTTCAAGCCGCTATAACAGCAATTCCTATAATGCCTTAGTTTCAGCGATGAGTTCAGGGGGTGGGAGTTCCTCAAGTTCAAGCAGTTCCGGAAGTTCTTTGAGTTCAAAGAGTTCTGGCGGAGGTTCTATCAGTTCCTCAAGTTCATCGAGCAGATATAACAGTAATGCAACTCAGGCGTTAATATCTGCGATGAGTTCCGGCAGTTATACCGTTCGTCTTGATTCGTACACAACGGGCGGCAACTCTCAAACATATTCAGTTACCGACAATTCAACCGGAAAAACAACCGTTACCGCGTTTGCCGGCATTACTCCTGAAGCGCTCGCACAATATGATCTGGCACATGGCAACGTTTCCGCCGCAAAGATGGATACAGCAATAGCAAAATATGCTTCAGACAACCAATTAAGCGAGAAATACGGGGATAAAACCGGCGTAAACTACTATAATTGGGACGGATGGACTTATAACGCTCAGACTGGAAAAGTGGACAGGCCGGATAACGCTATAGTAAGTACGGGAACGTATTTTCTGGACGGAAACGGAACCATGGAGACTGCATCAGCAGTTAGTTCATCATCGTATAATGTCACGAATTCCGGCGGAACGCTTACGGCGTCTTCTTCTGGTGTTTCCGGGGGTGGTGGTGTAAGCACCGGTTTATCTGTTGTTGGAAGCGGAAACAATCAATCTGTAGGGGGTGGCGGCATTGGTGGCGCTGTTCTCGGTGGCGTTGATTGGGTGCTTAATGGCGTTGATTCGATTGGAGAACAAGGAATTGTCGGGCAGATACTTCAGACTGGAATTGAATTTTTTGCTCCTCTGGACGCTTTCAGGCTCGGTGAAAAACTCGCGAAAGGGGAAGAAACCAACTTTTGGGACTATTTCTTAGCCGATGTAGATGTACTTGCCATTATTCCCGTGTTCGGGTGGGTCGCCAAGGGTGTTAAAACGGCAATAAAAGCGGCTGTAGGTATTGGAACGGTTGCCGGCGGAATTGGTCAGGGAATATCAGAGGCAAATAAACTAATTGCTGAAGATACGACATTCTCCGATTCGCTTGAGAACAATGTTATCGATACCATGCGGGGTGATACTACGATAATTTTAGATAAATCAGATACTAAAGAGAACGTGTTCAGGTCTAACACGTCAAAAATTATTGGTGACAGCAATTTAACGCAAAGCGCAAAACTCACTAATAATCAGGGGGTCGTTGAACAGCATGAAAAGGACGAACTGGATTTATCGGACGCTCTAAACAATGTTTTCAACGGTACATTCTACGACAATCCCGACAATTACGGAAGTGTTTCCGGCGGTTCTGGGGTCACAATTAATACCATGACATCAGGCGGCAGTTCCATTAGTGACATCATCGAACGGGCAAAGCCGTATCTACCTATTATTGGCGCTGTTGTCGTTATCCTTATTGTTATTGGTGCTTCCAAGAAAGGAGGTAAAAAGAGGTGATTGAAAATGGTAGTATCATTCATTAAAACTGCAGGTACAAAATTAGCAACATTTGCAACAAACCAAAAAACAAAGGTAGTAAATAAACAAGCGGCGGCACAAGAGAAAAAGAATGAAGCCAATGCTAATCTTACTAAGGCTAACTCTCGCTTAACGTCAGCGAAACAAGGTTCAACTGGAGCACCGAAGCCGGCGACCTCTCCAAATACAACTCTTCAGGGCACATCGGGAACGCCGAAAACTACAACTCAGCAAACATCAGGTCTGAAGAATACCTCAAATTCCATCGGGAAAAGCATTGCCAAAACTACCCTTACAACGGTCGGAACTTCGGCGGCGGTGGTCGGCGGAACTATGGCGTTCTCAAATCTGCTTCCGACATTGACGGATAAGGCAACCGAATTATTTGGTGGTTCTGGAAACTCTTCCGTAATTGATGGCGCCGGTGTACTCGGTGACGGTTTATATTCTCCTTACCAGTACGATAGCCTATACTCAAACGGTGATGCTGGATATGGAGAGACTGGATATGTAGAGGGTGATCTGTATGGCGATGAGGGCGGCACTGGTGGCGGCGGTGTATTTGATACTATACGTCCGTATATTCCCGTTATTCTCGGTGTAATTGCTGTTATCGTCATAATCGCTCTGGTCACAAGAAAACCAAAGAACAAGAAAACATCAAGAGGTAAGAAACATGCTAACAAACAAGGAAAAGCAACGCTTACAACAGTTAAAATATCCTAAAAAGGCTATGGATACCAACAATAACGTATCGTTAGCAAAACAACTCAAGCAGAGGAGATTTTTGTTATGAGTGCCTTCAAGAACGTAGGGAAACAGATTGGATCTTCTGTCGGTCAAATCGTAAAATCAAAGCCGGTGAAAATAGCGGTCGGAACTGCGGCGTTAGGTGGCGGTCTGTATGTTGCCGGAACTGCCGCCGGAGCCGGTGCTTCTAATTTTGTCGATTCTTCAGGATTGGGTGGGCTTGTCACTCTCTTTAATCCAAAGGCAACACAAGAACAGAAACAAGGTGCTGGCGGTCTGATTGGTATTTTCATCGCTATTATTGTGGTTCTGCTCGTTGTTTTCTTGATATTGCCTCAAATAAAGAAGGTGATGAAAAAGTGATGGAAAATTATGAGTTCTACGCACTCCTATTTTCAATATTGGGGGGTTTTGCGGCGTCATTTTCCTTTATGATGTCGATTAGAGCAATGATATCGAGCAACACTGAACGGGTTCTGAAACTCGAGACGTGCACGAAATATGAATTTGAAAAATGTCCTTATCACCAGTCAGGAACGGAGATGAAAAACTATGAATGAACCTTGGGCAATTGAATCTATTTTAAACGGTACCGGCGGCGGCGGTGGCGGTGGCAATCCAATTCCGCCAATAACAAACATCTATGTGCCGGTCGAAGCATGGCAGTATCAAGACAGAATTATTGACGTTGTCGGTTTTCCGTGGGTCGCTGATGTACCATATCCTAATGTAAAGGCAAGCGATTTTGTCAGTGTCATATACGGTCAGGAAGACGCTGAAAGCGGAATTTTTTCCAATGTATGTGAAAGCCGAACGGATGCAGTCAGGATTTTCGCTTCTGAAAAACCTTCAAAGAGAATCCGAATCGATACGCTTTCCGGATTCCGTCCGAATGCTTCCAATTCGATTTGGGGGCATATCACCGGCGACATTCAAACTCAGCAGGATCTTATCGATTTGATTGGGACTGAAGGGGGCAGTAATTCAGATTGGGAAGAAGATGACATATCCAAGAAAAGCGCCATCCTGAATCGTCCGTTCAAGACTATCGGAGAAGGTTTAACCGTATCTGAAGGGGTTTTGTCGGCGACTGGCGGCGGCGGTGAATGGGGAACAATTACCGGAGACCTTCAGCAACAGATTGACCTGATACAGTATATCCAATCACGTCCGACCATCCTTTCAGGAACTACCGATCCAACTCCTGAAATGGGAAAAGTCGGTGACTTGTATGTGAGGTACGCACTATGATTTTAATTGATGATTTTGACGCCGAAAGCGATGTTATCTCGATTGATAGCACGGTAGAATTAGACGAACGCGGAACGCTGATGATAGCCAACGGCAATAATTATGCATTCGTAAAATACAAGGGGAAACTCTCGGAAACAGAATTAGATAATCCCCGAATCATTGACGGTGTGCTGTGCGTGTATCCGTCAGGTACTACGTGGATTGATAAAGCATTGCGCGATGCAGTGCAAACAATTGCCGCAGACCCTGACAAAGACAACGAAGAACGGTTAAGGGAGATTTCCGAACTGCTCGGCTGGAACGATACCCTGAGCGCGTATTCAGGGGCTATGGTCAATGAAGACGGCAGTAAAACGGGATATTTGCCTGATGGAACAGAAATAACGTTTCCGGCGGATAAAATTGAGGAGTGGGACGGCAAATTATCGGACTATTACACGCGTTATAATATGGCGATGAGGCGGTTATAATGACATGGACTGATGCGGATTTTTGCGCCGGAGACGGTAGTATATCCAATCCATTCGTTATTCACGATAAACCAGGGGGATATACTGCCGTTGAACAGTTTATGAATGGTATTGGGGATTCTAATTATGTCGGGAAGGGGTATTATTTCCAATTAGGTCAAGATTTGGATTTTGACGGGATAACGGTAAAATGTGTTGGTAGTTCATCCACCCCATTCGTTGGTACAATTGATGGTAATGGTTATACTATCAAGAACATTCATGCAACAATTACGTCAAGCGGAGTGGCAGTATTTGTGTATGGAGGTGCAAATTCCTATCTGAAAAACTGTGTATTCGACGGCACTGTTATAACACGAAGTTTCGGATATAGTGTTTGGTCATATCTTCTACAGATGTATTCTATTTCCCACTGTGTGTTTAATCCTACAACTATTATAGGGACGTCTGGGTACTATAGTACTATTGAAAGAATATATTCTAAAGGAGAAGTTGTAAATTGTATAATACATGAGAATTTTGAAAACAACTCAATATATAGTAATATTGCTTTGTTTACTCCGTATGATTCAAACCCGTCGTATAATGTGAATATCCTATTATTAGGTACATATTATTCATTTACATTAAATTCGTTTTCTACTCATGTACAGGGCACATATAATTATATAAATAACTGCATTCAACTTGGTGATAAAATATTTTCTGGAGGAAAATATGGAAGGCTTACTTCATATGGAGATAGCGGAGCAAGTAAAATAAATATGTCTAATTGTTATGCTCGTGAAGATTGTACGGTTGGCGGCTCAGTCCCTACCCAATACTGCACTAAAACCGGAATAAATGGTGAAAATGTATCATCAGATGTCTATTCTCAAAAGGGATTCTGGGACGGTACAGGCGTAGATGGTACGGTCTATTTAGATTGGGATTTTGATAATGTCTGGGATTGGGATGAGACTAACCTTAGACCAATTCTGAGGATGTCACATGCGCCTATTCCGTCACTGGTAACGGGTGTGTGGGTCAAAACTGAGAACGGATGGAAACAGAGCACAGATTTAACATATATGAGGTAATAAAAAATGAAAGGTAATACTAATGCAGTAAATGGTATATCCAAAATCATGTTGCATGGTCAGAAACTGCCTATAACAAATCAATCGGTCACAATTCCGGATATTTCCAAGACTGCTTACGGCGTTGCAAAAGCCGGAGAAGGAATTAAAGTACAAAACGGAGTTATCTCTTCTCAGTCTTCAGTCATGAACCATGTTCAATTGACGTGTCAGGAACCGGCAGGAGATAAACTCATTCTGATTGATGAACACGGAGGTTATATGGCAAGCGGTGGGGTTATTGGTATTCCGCCATTCGGTTATTACATCGAAAATCCAGGAGCAGTAACAAAACGTATCACTCGGATAGAATTTGATGCTGAAAAATTAGTTACCCAGTCTGACGGTCACTTAACAGTAGGAGTTAGGGCGGTAAGCGTTCTGACTGGTCAAAAGCGCGAGATTGGGGTAACTGATAGTCTTTTTGTTGGTTATAGCCATCATATGTCTGTAGATTTTACCGCTGATATATACGCAGAAGAAACGGCGGAATTGTACCAATATGCCGCAACAAACGCCGCGTTAAATAGACAAGGAAATAATTTTGCAGTAATGCCTATAACCTATCTTATTCCGGAGTGATTGAAAATGGGATTATTTGACGACAATAACAACAAAATCGAACAGATTTACAATTTGCTTTCAGCACGTGAAGCCAAATCCTATAACGAGGATCTGATAATTCAGTTCCCATCGTCTCTGGAAGAAATGCAGATTGCCGGCGGTGCAAACATCACGACACTAAACCGAAGAATCAACAAGAAACTGATGTACATTACCGTATCAATTCCGGAAAACGGCATCATGGAAGTTTACAATAACAATATGGTAAAACTGTTCTTCTGCAATGAATCGGGTACTTTGCAGTTTCCCAATGGTATTTGGTTTGAAGACATGATGATTAAATTATATAATCCATCACAAGATCCGGCACGGTTTAACTACCGAATGATTTTCGCTTCATGAGGTTTTTCCAAATGGCATTGGCAAAATCAAATTGGGACTACCTGGGAATTTTTCCGGATAAACTGAAAGGGTCAATGTGGGGTTTTCGCGGTATAAAATCCTATACCGGCAACCCCTACCCTATTGGCATTTTATCGACTGAATACCTGGATATTGTAACACCTTCACAGGGTGAAATAGACTGCAAAGCTATCAATACGTTCGGTTTTTCGTGGTTGCTCTCAACGGATGCAGGAGAGACCTGGAACGTTCTGGAAAACGAACATAAATCATACATCATCCCTACGTACTCTCTGGGCTCACATGGTGAATACCTATATCGTTGTGTTTGCGTAGGTCATTTAGGCACATTCACGACAGAACCGATAAAAATTACCGTTACAGAACCTCAGGTAACTATTGAATTACGACCACAAGAACCGGTCATTTCATTAGGCAGTCATACCCGTATAGATTCTGTTATTTGGGATTCTGAGACTTATATTAAAAGTCATAAATGGTACCAGAGATTCAGAGAGACTGAAGAAGAGGCTTGGCTTGAATGGGCGGAAATTCCAGAAACAGGGCTTGATCATACATTCGTAGGCAATGCTTTAGGCTTCTATGAGTTCCGCTTCGATGGCGTGCAGTATGATGACGTCATAGTATCGTCAGAACCGGCGGCTGTTCAGGTCGTTGAAGTCACTGAGGAGGAATAAAAATGACTGCAAAGAAAACCAATACTTACGGCGACCTCAATAGCGTCAAAAAAGAGGTAGAAAGAATATATTCCCAAATAGGCACTCTTGAAAAGGAGCGTGCAAAATGGGACAAGATGGGAGATAAAAAGCGCGTTAAATACTACGATGACCTCATAAAAGACAACGAACACAAAATAAAAACATTTCAAAAAGTTATTTCGGATGTTGAAAAAATGACTGCAAAGAAAACGGCAAAGAAGGCTTCAACAACCAAGAAGACTTCCGGAACTACGCGGACTAAGGGACTGCATCAGACGGGAACCCAGACGCTTGAAGGGCGGAAAATGGATCTGAAGATAAAGGCAGAACTACCTGGAAAGCGAACTTCAGCGACCGGCAAAACGTACTATGAGTACAGAGTAAACAGAACGGATATGCCGACTGAACGAGAGGATTTTGAGAAACTCTTTGGAAAGGTAAAGCGTGCGCCGAAAGCAGAAAAGAAGACTTCAAGCAAGAAGACTGCATCTGGAACTGCAAAGAAAACAGCAGAAGCAATAAAAGCCGAACTGTATTCTACAAAGATTTCCTTAGACAGCGATAAACGGCACCTAATGAGACTTAACGAACTTCTCCATAACTACGAAGTTGAGAAGGCAAGATGGGAGCGTATGGGAGATAAACGGCGTGTTCAGTATAATGAAAACCTCATAAAAGAAACTAAGGCAGAGATTTTAAAATATAAAACACGGGTTATTCCGGCTTTAGAAAAGGAGTTCGCAAAACTCGAAAAGGAGAAGAAGGAGTTAGAGACAAAGAAGACTTCAGGAACTCCGGCAAAGAAGACTGCCGGAACTGCATCCGCTTCTAAGTCTTCAGCAAAAAAAAAACAAGTGAAAAGCCGGAAAACATCAAAGACGCAGAAAACGCTGTTCTAATTCCTGAACATTTCTCCATAACCAAAGCAAATGACGGTAGCGGAAGATATGTTTTCAGCGACCTGAAATATTTGATTGATAATAATATACGAGATAAAAAACCAATAGAAGGTATTTCTACATCGATTGAGGGAGCAGTCGGAAAAATCAATTATACTAACCATGTCAAGGAAAAAATCAAGAATTTGCCTACATTGTTAGGTTCTGACGCTCAGATTAAATTTGGTGAGAAATGCCGTAAAAGTATATTATCTTCTTTCATCCATTATCTGGAAGATGTTAATACCGCTCGGACAAAGGAAACATCACAAATTCAGGGTTCTGAATTGATGGATAAGGATTTTATCAAGGCTACTGATTTTATTCTTGGAATACGCTCATCTAAGTTTTGGATTGAGTGCAATTTAGAAAAAAGGTTGTTCGGTGCAATATCTGCTATTCATTTATTTTTCAATATTGAAGGCGATAATATTGTTCCAAAGGGAGTAAAATTTGGAGAACTTACGGGTTCTGAAAAGCAAGTAAGATGGGCTGAAGGAATACGTGCTTCATTCATCATTCAGGCACTGTCTAAATTAGCAGAGTTCGACCGTTTCGCACCGAATAAAGAAAAACGGGCTGATGTTATTATCAACGCCAATAAAAAACTGTTCGGAAATTCAGAAGCGAAATTCTGGATAGATAACAGAAATGAAAGTTTTGAATACCTTGCCGGTAAATATGCAGAAGCAATAATTGTTGAGGCTGAAAAAACTGGTAATAACGTTATTGATCCTCAAGACTGGAAGCAAATTCGGACTTCGTTAAAATCGTGAAAACGGGAATTAATTCCCATCTTTTTTGTTCGTCAATTCGTTCAGCATTCTATTAATTGCCTGGTCATACGTTTCGCGTTTACTGCAATAGTACGCGAGCCTATCCCGTGTTTCAGGGGTTATTTGTATTGTGGTAATTTTAGGCATTGGTAAACCTCAAAAAAATTAGTTTTGATCATCATCATCGAGCAGATCCCGTAACTGCGGGTATTTGCGGAATAGGTCGGGGTTCCGAGCCGCGACCAATTGCGCCGCATCATGATCAGATATGATGTACGCCACATCGCGTTCTCCTGTCCACTGGGTACCGTGGATCAATACATATTCTCCGGATTTGCGAAGCCGTGTTAGTCCCAGATGGATCCCGTTGCCAGAGCAAAAATTGTGACCATCCCAAACATCCAAATTGTCATTATACTCAACATGCGCTACAATTGGAGATGATGGATCTACATATCCATACATCGCGTTACCTACATCGGAAAAATATCCTGAATAAACTGGTACTCTCATGTTCTAACCTTCACCACCGCTTGGGGTGGTACAAAATAATGTTATACCCATTACTATTTAAAACTATTGTTAATTATATGCTACATATAGCAAATATACGGATATTTTGATAAAATACAACCAAACGCGCAAATTAGAAAAATAGGATGTTGTGATAGGGATAATGAACAATTACCCTATCTGATAGTCATTATGCTGTTATAATCAATCTATGAAGGTCAGCAAATCGGGATATAATCCAGGAGTTTTTCAACGATACGACCATAGCCAGTTTCACCGAGTGCCGAGGGCATCGCATATCTGGACGCGCCGACTGTTTTGGGAACTCGTCCCTGGATAACGTCCGCCTGAGTACTTTCTATTGTTCTGTCGTCATAGCCGTCTTCTGTTCTTGTTCTGGTTATCATCAGATTATAATTCCATTTTCTGAGAATCCTGGCACCGAACGGGCGCGGGAACTCTACGCGACCAAGAGCATCATTAATACTGTTTTCCCGTTTTTTGTATTCGCCTAAATCGAACTCTTTTACTATCTCAATCAATTCGATTGGGAAATAGTATCTGTCAGCGAGTTTGTCGCCACTGCCTATATCTGAAACATCAACGGCAAAAAAAGCATGAGGGTTTTCCTTTGTCGGTTTGAAAATCTGAACTTCACGTTTTCCTATCGTTTTCAGGCATTTCCATAACTGGGACGCCCTCGCACCGCAGAACGCTAACAGCGTCACAAACTCTTTTGTTATGCTATCTGGCAACATATCCCTACACGTCCGGAACTCGTCAGGAGTAAGGGAATACTCGTCTTTTGATTTTATCCGTTTATCTGCATGTGGTGTATCTGCCAGGCATTTCCGGAAAAGGTCAATCGGGTACCCGTTCCATTCGGTCATATATGGTGGTCGCTCCTGGATAAAGCCAAAAAACTTCAGAAGACCGCGTCTCTGGTGGTCGGTGATTGCCTTCTTATGATTTGTTTTATAATTTGCCAGGTCGATAGGTTCCCTGAAGTCCGGCAAATGAAGTACAGAACTTACATATCCCTGGGTGGTTGCTTCTGATGCAGACAGTCGGCAATACTTTACATACCCGTCTATCTTGTCCTGACTGCTTAGTAAATAATTTGTTAGAAGCGTGTCCTTAATTCCCTGAACGTTGCCAGGAATTTTTACCTTTTTGTCCCTCTTAAAATTCCCAAGGGTCGAAAAATTTTCAGGGTTGCCTAATTCCCCACCATTTCCCGTTATTTTCCCCATTTGCGGCATTTTTGAGGTAACCTTCACATGGCAAAGGCCAGGGGTTCGATTCCCCTCGAATCTATCGTCAGATGCGTCCGTTTCACCTATTACGGCAAAAACAAGTTTATTTGTATCTAAATTCGTATTATTGTTATTATCGTATTGTTTTTTGAGCCATTTTAGGCTATTATTAGTAATTTGAGAGATATTTATTCCTCTGCGATGTGCAAAATCGTACATATCCACATCAATAGTAACGTTAATTCTTAGTTTATTTGGTTTATTTTTTTCAGTAAATTTTGTCGAATTTATCATTTTTCTTTTTCCTTTTCCCAAATGTGTATAAATGTGTATTTGTGTGTATTACCCATTTATTATTGGTTGGCGTTCGCTATCACTATTCATTTTTCGGCATTCGGTGCCGTGTTTTTTGGGGAGAGTTCCGATTTTTTTCTGCTGATCACCCTCTGCATCAGAATGAAATTGGCTTTCGATTTCTGCATTCACATGTTTATTTTGCCAGGTAAAAATAGTTAGTATAACTATAGTAATTATACTAATTAGTTAGATTAATGATTAGTTGCTTGCTTAGTTGCTTGAATAGTTGATTAGTTGATTGTTGCTTGCTTAGTTGCTTCCACGCAAAAAACGATATGCATATAAATTCTGAAAATTTGAAACATTGATAAAAAATATCAATATTTACAACATTGAAAAAAAAATTCTCGTGTTACCTATCTGTCATTATTTTAATATATATTTTATGTAAGAAAAAAAGAAAAAAAAAAGAAGAAACCAGGAACCTGGTATTCTTCCGGAAGTGTGGAAGCAACTAAGCAAGCAACAACTAATCAATCATTCAACTAATTACACTAATTACACTAACTATCTTGATACACGTTGATAGATTCAAGATAAATTTCTGATTGGATCATTCGTGCAACTTCCATGACGTGACATCTGGAACATCGCTTATCTTTATGGCACTGTTTACAATAGTCTAACAGCAAACTGACTAACTTCTGCTTCTGTTTTGCGTTCATCATTAATCACCAGTGAAGACAATATCAATATCATCTTCATCATGTTCCAGATTGATCCCTTCACTTTCTGCTAATCTTGTGACTACTATATGTAAAGGACAATTGTCTTCTTTACTACAGAATATGGGACAGTTAATACAGGAAGACCCGTCATACTGTTCGCAGAAGGCACGTAACCCATTTATTAATTCTAAATTATTCATGCTATTACTCCTTGTTGCTCATCAATTTTGAAAAAGCCTTGTTCAGAACGTCTTCAGAGATATTGTAGAACGTGGCGCGTATCTCCTCATCATTTTTCAGCAAGTCTATTACCGCGTTCCGTGTTTCATCGTTCGGAACTCCTTTCATTCTATCATTTATCAGGCTCTTGATGCAGTCGGAACGAGTTTTATATTTTCCAATTCTAACAAGTGTATCTAATTTTTTCAATTCGTCAGGATTAAATCGAACTCCTACAACTGTGCCGTTATCATTAGACATACATATAAATTGTAATACAAAATATTAAATACGTTGTAATACAATTTAATTATAGCATTAATTAAACAACTAAATAATTAGTGCAACAAATTGTATAGGTTAGAGACAATGAACGGAATTATACACGTTTATGTAGCCTCAGATGACTTTATGTTCATCGATTGGGCTAAAAGAAGGTTCGGTAGGAATTTTAGCCGTGCCGTTATCAACGCGCTCAGAGAGTACGTTGGCGATGAGTATTCAGAAAAAAAGAGACAAAAACCGGTTGAAACGGTGGGACCAGATGAATTATGATCGTTCATCTAATCCCAGGCGATTATATCCCCCAAGATGCAGAACCAACGCAGAACCTGAGGGATAATAATATTATCATTGCAAAGGAAATAAAACCAGCGAAAATATCTCCCATAATTGATGCTGATGAAATTCAGATGCAGGACGAGATCCGGCTCGGGAGAATGATTGTATGACACTTCATATAGTGCCGTTTGATGTATGCGGCGATTATATAAAGGCGTGTTTCGTAAATCCCGAAACTATATCCTCGATTATCATTGAAAAATATTCAGGTGATTTGTATTACGTGGTCATACACACGAATAGAAAGGATTTTTATTCAATTGGTTTTGAGAATGAAACGGATGCTGAAAAACTCATGAATGAGTTTATCGCTGAATGTTATGCAATTGAGCACGGTTGCGAAAACTGCAGTGATTTTTGTTGCGGAGCGCGAAACGAGTTATGAAATTCCGGAACGATTATACCAAGCGATGTTGTGGGAACTGTTGCCACACTTCACCCAATGCAATTTTTTTACCGTCAAAACGGGCTCTTTGTGACATAACCGACACGATTGTAAATACTCGTTCGGAAACTGATTGCCTTCATTTTCAGAAAAAATCTAAATATTCTTCTCCCAGGGAGTTAATGAATGGGAACTAAAAATGAATCATTCGCGGATTTTGTATGCTCCCAGAAGTTTATCTCTGGTGAATGGTATTTAATCCCGTATGAAGGCAAGATTTTCAACAAAAAGCATAAGGAAGTCACCGGCTGTCCTTACCAGGACGGAGACAACAAACGGTACGTTATCGGTACTAAATGGCATGGAATTACTACCCATATCATAAAATCACGTGCTATCTGGATAGGTGCGCATGGTGGAGTAGTTCCAAGTCCGGAAATGCAAATAGATCATATTGACGGAAACACTTCAAATGATTGTATCGATAATCTCAGGCTTACCACCCAATCCCAGAATATGGGAAACTTGGCAACGCTCCATAAGCGACTTGGTGAGGGAAACCCTAACGCAAAACTGACTGAAGATGACGTCAGAGAGATTAGGTCAGCGATGGAAAACAGCGGAAACTCCCCGAAAGTCCGAAGGAGAATCTGTGAGAAATTCCACGTGTGCGAGCAGACGATTCGAGATATAGAAAATGGCAAATCATGGTGCTGAAAAATGACACAACTAAACTTTTCAAGATTTTATAACGATATTCAAAACGTAGCCGGTAAAGAGTTCATAGAGGCTTACCGGAAACAGAACGAGATAGACGAACTGAAAAAGAGACTTTCAGAACTCGAGGGAGAACTTCAGGAACTCCTGGCAAAACTCGTTGGGAAACAAGATGAGGTTTTTGCAGTGACCGACTTGAAGCCTTATCGCGTTGTTGATGCTGATTATGTCAAGGCAAACCTGCCGGCGGTTTATTCCAAACTCATAAAGTGTTCAAACACTTCAATTGGGAAAATCATGTCGGAGCATTACACCCAGGATGAACTCAATCAGTACCTGGCAAACATAAACCCTGACATGTTCCAGAAACTCTCCAGTATTTCCGTAACAGATTTGGAGAAGGAACTGGGAAAACAACGCGTGAAAATGCTGGAAGGAAAAGGCGTTCACATTCAGACAAAAATGAGTTCTTCTACCAAAGTCGTACTGAAGGAACCCGACAAATACAAAAACCCATTATTGGAGAATGATGAGTAATGACAACCACTGACATTATCACAATCAACAACAAGCCGGTAGCGGAGTACAATAAAGATGATATTGCACTTTGCAAGAGATTCATTCGGGCGGAAAATGCAACCCAAGCCGAATGGGAAAAACTGGTATTATTGGCGACAAAATACCAATTAAACCCCCTTCTTAATGAAATCTGGATTATTCCAGGTGTAGGTGTAACCATCGGGCTTCAGGGAATAATCAAACTGGCAATACGCACGGGACTTTATGACGGGATGCAGACGGAGACTAAGACGGATGCAAACGGGAACCCGATAAGTCATACGTGTACTGTATGGCGGAAAGACTGTTCCCACCCGACCGTAAAAACAATTTTTCATAATGAATTTGAGAAAAAATCTCCGTCCGGAAGACCGACAAACTGGGATAAAATGCCGTGCTATATGGGCGAAAAGGTCGCGGAAGTTCACGCGTTGAAAAGGGCTTTCTCTTTTATGGATTTGTATATTCCGGAAGAGTTCGGAATAAGAGACAATAGGGATGAAATACCTTCGGAACCTCTGGAAGCCGTCGTTAGCGGAGAACCCGTAAAGGTCGAGAGAATCCCGAAAGAGGAACCAAAAAAACTTTGCAGAATCTGTAAATCAAAGCCGCCAATGTCAGACTACATCAGGAAAAAATCCCAAGAAGGCTTCATCAACAATGGGCTGAATTGTACGCTCCCAGAAGAAATATGCATGGACTGCGCCGATATGATTTTTAAGGCGGAAAAAGAAAAGAAATTGCATGTCTGAAGACGATATGATTAACGCTCTCATCGAGTTTTGCAATAGCAGTCCTAAATGCAAGTTATGCAGATTTGAAAATACTCATCCATGTCCAGTATTCAAAATTGTCGAAGATTTTGGATATGAAGAAGAACTGGATAAAACCCACTCTTTTTTCTCTTAATTTTTTTTTAAAAAAAAGTATTTTGAATATTTTTTGAATAATTTCAAAATAATATGTCAAATCAGAATACGAAAGCCATGAGAATTTATTTCATTAGGTTTAGGTTAGAATCAAACGAAATACGAACACAATTACCGTCATATAGAAAATTAGCATTCTATACAACAGTATAATATATAGGATTTCTAATTATTAAATGTATAAGATATGAATAAACTAAAAAAGCCTCTATGGGCTTACATATACCCTGATCTCTATGATAAGGATAAACTAATAGCGATATACAAACAGCATAAATCACATAAACGGGCGGCAAAGGCTGTAGGATGTTGTGAAAGGACTTTCCGAAGAGCATGTCTCTATCACGGGATAAAGAAACCGTTCATGAAAGTACCCCCGAAAATATCCGAAATATTCCATGCCGTGAATAATAATGATAATATAACGGAAAACAAATCACCTTATGGGAAAAAATGGGAGAAGAAATAACAGACCCTCAGATAGATGAAATAATTTCCAATGAATCCAATGTACCGGATGCAGAGCCGGAAAAGGAACAAGAACAGCAAATTCCGGAACATGATGAACCTAAACCGAGGAAACCGCGTAAGATATACGAGAAAAAGCCTAAATTACCGGATAAGAAAAGGATTGCTCACTGTTTAGGTTGCGGAAATGAATGGCTTGCTCGCACTGGAAACAATAAAAATCCGTCAAAATGCACAATCTGCGGAAGTCGTAGATGCATTTGGAAAGACGAGATGGACGACAGTATAAAGGATTTCATCAAAGAAAAACATGAAGAACAGCACGAAGAACCTGAAAAAGAAGAGAAAATAGAACCAATAGGAGAAAACAAAATGGAACAACAATCATTATTCGATGATGTATTATATGGAGATGAAAAACCAATGCCGCCAATGCCGAAAATCCCAATAAAAACGATAGCCATTATGCTTGGTGTTGTTGGAATTGCCGCGGCAGTGTATTTTCTTGTTATCAAAAGGAAAAGGAATAACAGAAAATCTAATTCAGAAAATGAAGAGGAAGAGGAAAGGAAATATCCAATCCTTCCAGGATTAGGGGGGCTCTAAATGTTAGGTGATCAGTTTTCAGGAATTGCTGATGCACTGCAATTTGGTACAAAGATAGCGAAAGTATTGGACAAAATCGCGAACGACTGCGGAATTAAACAGCAGATGCGGAATAACGGTTATACTGATGGAAAATTTACGGTTGGAAATTGGAAAGTAATTTTCAGAATTGAGGACATCAATAAGAGAACAATTGATGCTGAGACAGTTCCAGAACAACAGAAGGATAATTCATAATGCCGGAAGAGGAATTAAACCGAAAGGACATCACAGATCTTCTTATAGGAGACAATGTCAATGACTTCGATGTAGATGACAATAACGAAAATGCAAATAGCAGTGTTGGCAATGAAGTTCCTGAAACACCATCAGAACCTCACCCAATAACCGGTATTATTGATATGCTTATTTCTTCATCTATCGAGCCGTTGGAAAAGCACGGATACCCTAAGCCTAATGTCTCGATATGGGAAGAATGGGGAAAACCGAACCTATCAAAGGCTCTCTATAGGTATATGCCTATGGATTCTCAAGCCGGTTCTGCAATAAATTCACCTGCGTTTGCCGGATTGATTGGTATTGGCGCTTTGGCTGTTGCCTTTTTGCCGGTCATCCTGAAATTCATTGAGAAGAAGAAGGAAGAAGATTCGATAAAGACGGAAGTGGAAAAACAGATAGAGGAACCGAAACCGGCAGGAAAACGAACGGAACCAACTCCAGAAATACCAGTGGAAAAGAGAAAAACCATCAAAACGGGAGATAATGCCGCTGAGCCTAAAATAGTGAAATTGCCAGGTGGGGGAGACGATGCAACACCACAAATTCCAATGTTGGATTTAATCAAACAGAATATGGCTAATGGCGGAGAAATGACGATATGAACGACCCGTTACAGATAGGAAGCGGTTTTGGTCATCGGATGTTTGCGGCTCCGACTGGTTCGGGAAAATCCTATACCGTTGGGGCGGCAGTGGAAGCGTTGTATGAACGGGAAATTCCTTTCATTTTACTGGATACAAAAACCATTAACCATATCGGACTTGTCGGACTTCACGACCTGAAGATAGTCAAAATATCGCCAAGATTGAATTACACCCATTTAGAAAAACTCCTGGAATACAAATATATTCTCTGTGTTCCGGCGTCCAAGACTATTCCAATTCAGGAAATAATCGCGATATACCGAACGATTATCAATTATATTTGGATGCGTGACAATAACGGACGGATTATAATCTGTGAAGAGGCTCACAACTATAACAAGAACGCTTCAGTACCTGATCCGCTCCTGGAACAGATTGCACGTGAAGGGCGTTCGTCAAAAATCTTTGTTTGGTTTATAACTCAGAGACTTCAGAATTTTAGCCAATTGCTATGGAGCCAGTGCACCTATACCTATCTTTGGCACTTCAATATCCCTTCTGATATACGCTATGCCGGTCAAATGGTGCCTAACTTCGATGATATAAACCGTGATGAACTGGAACGTCATGACGTTTTGGTATGGGATTCAAACAACTATACTATAGTCAAGGCTAATCAGATTTTACGGAAAACCAATCATAAGGGATAAGGAAACGTCATAACGGTTCGTAAATTGTAAAATCAATAGTACTGAATGCTAATAATATTCTGTTATGAATTTAGCAGATTTTATAGGCTCAATAGATATTAGTACCGTGATAGCCGTTATCACATCATTGTTTGGTATATTCAGCGGCGGGTATGCCGTAAAACAGACAAAGGAAAAACGTGAAGCAAACGATACTATAGACAAGATAAACCAATTCTTCGACCCGAATAATGATCAGGTTGTAGAGGCTCCCCCCGCCCTGGCGAAAGAGAGTTACACCATGAATGAAGCAGTACTTAATTTTCTGTGTGCCGGAAAGACTGACGCGGAAAAGGAGTATATTAGAAATATTGTTAGGACGAATGAGGCGGCTGGGATTTCTAACTATATGATTATTCTTCCATCGACTGAGTGGTTTAGAATAGATTATGGTCAGGTTACAGCAAACGGTTCTCCAGGTGCACCAATAACGGCAGAAGATCGGCGCGGTATTCAGCACCTGTAAAACTGCTCATTCATAATCCTTTTTTTCAGAATTTGCGGTATAGTATGCCGTAAATTCAATCTATATCATTTCTGAAGTCATACATCTTTCTAACTCTTACCCGGCACGACTGGATAAGGGAGGAATGAATATAATATGGCAAATATTACCGGCGCTTTTGGTAGCGCTATGAACTCGTCTATCGACCTGATCAAGAGATTTATTGTACCGATGTTTGTAGGCATGGTCATTATTGGGATCATTGTCGCTTTTCTTCCGGTTACCAGAAAATTCCTCGTAGCAGGCAACTAAATACTTTTTTTGGGTGATTCCACATGAGAAATAAACTATCAGTAATTTCACAGCAGATCAAAATTGACGGTGTAGATACTCTCAACTTGCCGCGTAACTCTGTTCACGATGCATATATTCTGCGTTTCAATATCAAAACCCACGCGACCGCATCAGCAACGGTAACGGCAAAGGAAATTCTTGACGCCATTTCAGAAATTCGTCTTGTTACCGATTCTACACGCGTTCACTATGCTTTAAACGGTCATGATCTCGCACTTCTTAACGCAAGAATTCAGGTAAACAGCACGGCTCCATTCATTGATTCAGAACCAGTTTCAATGAACGCAGATGATACCCACGACTACGATTTCTCTTTATACCTCGATGAAGGCGACATTCTCGCAGTACTCCACACTAACGTAGAATTAACCGTCAAATTTGCTCATCAGGTTAAGGCAAATGTCGAAGTTCTTGATGCAAGCGCAAAGATCACGATTAAAGAAAGCATCTATTCCACTCAGGAATTGGCTTCTGTTTTCGGAAAAGATTTCGAGAACGTTGCAGAACCTAAGATCTATGCTCAGACTGCGTCATGTAATGCAAATTCTGAGTTTACCGGATTTTTTGATTTACCAACCGGTACACTTCTTCGCGGTGCTATGCTGTATATTCAGTCTGCTGGAGCCTTCCCTGATCAGATGGGAATTCTTCGAACAGTTCCCGACCGTATTGAGTTAAATAAAGAGGATTTTGAAACCCATCTTGAACTTGATCAGATCATCTATAAGACTGTTCTTCCGGTCGATAGAACTAACCATACCGCCGCGTATGTTATGGACTTCGGAACTCAGTGGCAAGCCAATAACCTCGGTAAAAATGCCTGGTCTTACGCTAAGGGAGATGTTCAACTTGCGGCGAAGACGTCCGCGGCACTTAACATCCGATATATCTCTCTTGAGAGTATGGTTAATACGGCTGTATATGACAAAACCGTATCGTTTACTGAATACTAAGGGTTTTCAACAACCCTTTTTTTCAATTGAGGTGTTGAAAATGAAATCTATTTTTATTAATTTTGCCGTGGTGGTCTAAATGGTTACCGCAGATTCAAGAAATCCTGGCGGCGGTAGCGTTGGATCGTACACATCCGGAAGTTCTTCTTCAAGTTCCAGGAGTTCCTCAAGTTCAAGCAGTTCAGGAAGTTCTTCAAGCCGCTATAACAGCAATTCCTATAATGCCTTAGTTTCAGCGATGAGTTCAGGGGGTGGGAGTTCCTCAAGTTCAAGCAGTTCCGGAAGTTCTTTGAGTTCAAAGAGTTCTGGCGGAGGTTCTATCAGTTCCTCAAGTTCATCGAGCAGATATAACAGTAATGCAACTCAGGCGTTAATATCTGCGATGAGTTCCGGCAGTTATACCGTTCGTCTTGATTCGTACACAACGGGCGGCAACTCTCAAACATATTCAGTTACCGACAATTCAACCGGAAAAACAACCGTTACCGCGTTTGCCGGCATTACTCCTGAAGCGCTCGCACAATATGATCTGGCACATGGCAACGTTTCCGCCGCAAAGATGGATACAGCAATAGCAAAATATGCTTCAGACAACCAATTAAGCGAGAAATACGGGGATAAAACCGGCGTAAACTACTATAATTGGGACGGATGGACTTATAACGCTCAGACTGGAAAAGTGGACAGGCCGGATAACGCTATAGTAAGTACGGGAACGTATTTTCTGGACGGAAACGGAACCATGGAGACTGCATCAGCAGTTAGTTCATCATCGTATAATGTCACGAATTCCGGCGGAACGCTTACGGCGTCTTCTTCTGGTGTTTCCGGGGGTGGTGGTGTAAGCACCGGTTTATCTGTTGTTGGAAGCGGAAACAATCAATCTGTAGGGGGTGGCGGCATTGGTGGCGCTGTTCTCGGTGGCGTTGATTGGGTGCTTAATGGCGTTGATTCGATTGGAGAACAAGGAATTGTCGGGCAGATACTTCAGACTGGAATTGAATTTTTTGCTCCTCTGGACGCTTTCAGGCTCGGTGAAAAACTCGCGAAAGGGGAAGAAACCAACTTTTGGGACTATTTCTTAGCCGATGTAGATGTACTTGCCATTATTCCCGTGTTCGGGTGGGTCGCCAAGGGTGTTAAAACGGCAATAAAAGCGGCTGTAGGTATTGGAACGGTTGCCGGCGGAATTGGTCAGGGAATATCAGAGGCAAATAAACTAATTGCTGAAGATACGACATTCTCCGATTCGCTTGAGAACAATGTTATCGATACCATGCGGGGTGATACTACGATAATTTTAGATAAATCAGATACTAAAGAGAACGTGTTCAGGTCTAACACGTCAAAAATTATTGGTGACAGCAATTTAACGCAAAGCGCAAAACTCACTAATAATCAGGGGGTCGTTGAACAGCATGAAAAGGACGAACTGGATTTATCGGACGCTCTAAACAATGTTTTCAACGGTACATTCTACGACAATCCCGACAATTACGGAAGTGTTTCCGGCGGTTCTGGGGTCACAATTAATACCATGACATCAGGCGGCAGTTCCATTAGTGACATCATCGAACGGGCAAAGCCGTATCTACCTATTATTGGCGCTGTTGTCGTTATCCTTATTGTTATTGGTGCTTCCAAGAAAGGAGGTAAAAAGAGGTGATTGAAAATGGTAGTATCATTCATTAAAACTGCAGGTACAAAATTAGCAACATTTGCAACAAACCAAAAAACAAAGGTAGTAAATAAACAAGCGGCGGCACAAGAGAAAAAGAATGAAGCCAATGCTAATCTTACTAAGGCTAACTCTCGCTTAACGTCAGCGAAACAAGGTTCAACTGGAGCACCGAAGCCGGCGACCTCTCCAAATACAACTCTTCAGGGCACATCGGGAACGCCGAAAACTACAACTCAGCAAACATCAGGTCTGAAGAATACCTCAAATTCCATCGGGAAAAGCATTGCCAAAACTACCCTTACAACGGTCGGAACTTCGGCGGCGGTGGTCGGCGGAACTATGGCGTTCTCAAATCTGCTTCCGACATTGACGGATAAGGCAACCGAATTATTTGGTGGTTCTGGAAACTCTTCCGTAATTGATGGCGCCGGTGTACTCGGTGACGGTTTATATTCTCCTTACCAGTACGATAGCCTATACTCAAACGGTGATGCTGGATATGGAGAGACTGGATATGTAGAGGGTGATCTGTATGGCGATGAGGGCGGCACTGGTGGCGGCGGTGTATTTGATACTATACGTCCGTATATTCCCGTTATTCTCGGTGTAATTGCTGTTATCGTCATAATCGCTCTGGTCACAAGAAAACCAAAGAACAAGAAAACATCAAGAGGTAAGAAACATGCTAACAAACAAGGAAAAGCAACGCTTACAACAGTTAAAATATCCTAAAAAGGCTATGGATACCAACAATAACGTATCGTTAGCAAAACAACTCAAGCAGAGGAGATTTTTGTTATGAGTGCCTTCAAGAACGTAGGGAAACAGATTGGATCTTCTGTCGGTCAAATCGTAAAATCAAAGCCGGTGAAAATAGCGGTCGGAACTGCGGCGTTAGGTGGCGGTCTGTATGTTGCCGGAACTGCCGCCGGAGCCGGTGCTTCTAATTTTGTCGATTCTTCAGGATTGGGTGGGCTTGTCACTCTCTTTAATCCAAAGGCAACACAAGAACAGAAACAAGGTGCTGGCGGTCTGATTGGTATTTTCATCGCTATTATTGTGGTTCTGCTCGTTGTTTTCTTGATATTGCCTCAAATAAAGAAGGTGATGAAAAAGTGATGGAAAATTATGAGTTCTACGCACTCCTATTTTCAATATTGGGGGGTTTTGCGGCGTCATTTTCCTTTATGATGTCGATTAGAGCAATGATATCGAGCAACACTGAACGGGTTCTGAAACTCGAGACGTGCACGAAATATGAATTTGAAAAATGTCCTTATCACCAGTCAGGAACGGAGATGAAAAACTATGAATGAACCTTGGGCAATTGAATCTATTTTAAACGGTACCGGCGGCGGCGGTGGCGGTGGCAATCCAATTCCGCCAATAACAAACATCTATGTGCCGGTCGAAGCATGGCAGTATCAAGACAGAATTATTGACGTTGTCGGTTTTCCGTGGGTCGCTGATGTACCATATCCTAATGTAAAGGCAAGCGATTTTGTCAGTGTCATATACGGTCAGGAAGACGCTGAAAGCGGAATTTTTTCCAATGTATGTGAAAGCCGAACGGATGCAGTCAGGATTTTCGCTTCTGAAAAACCTTCAAAGAGAATCCGAATCGATACGCTTTCCGGATTCCGTCCGAATGCTTCCAATTCGATTTGGGGGCATATCACCGGCGACATTCAAACTCAGCAGGATCTTATCGATTTGATTGGGACTGAAGGGGGCAGTAATTCAGATTGGGAAGAAGATGACATATCCAAGAAAAGCGCCATCCTGAATCGTCCGTTCAAGACTATCGGAGAAGGTTTAACCGTATCTGAAGGGGTTTTGTCGGCGACTGGCGGCGGCGGTGAATGGGGAACAATTACCGGAGACCTTCAGCAACAGATTGACCTGATACAGTATATCCAATCACGTCCGACCATCCTTTCAGGAACTACCGATCCAACTCCTGAAATGGGAAAAGTCGGTGACTTGTATGTGAGGTACGCACTATGATTTTAATTGATGATTTTGACGCCGAAAGCGATGTTATCTCGATTGATAGCACGGTAGAATTAGACGAACGCGGAACGCTGATGATAGCCAACGGCAATAATTATGCATTCGTAAAATACAAGGGGAAACTCTCGGAAACAGAATTAGATAATCCCCGAATCATTGACGGTGTGCTGTGCGTGTATCCGTCAGGTACTACGTGGATTGATAAAGCATTGCGCGATGCAGTGCAAACAATTGCCGCAGACCCTGACAAAGACAACGAAGAACGGTTAAGGGAGATTTCCGAACTGCTCGGCTGGAACGATACCCTGAGCGCGTATTCAGGGGCTATGGTCAATGAAGACGGCAGTAAAACGGGATATTTGCCTGATGGAACAGAAATAACGTTTCCGGCGGATAAAATTGAGGAGTGGGACGGCAAATTATCGGACTATTACACGCGTTATAATATGGCGATGAGGCGGTTATAATGACATGGACTGATGCGGATTTTTGCGCCGGAGACGGTAGTATATCCAATCCATTCGTTATTCACGATAAACCAGGGGGATATACTGCCGTTGAACAGTTTATGAATGGTATTGGGGATTCTAATTATGTCGGGAAGGGGTATTATTTCCAATTAGGTCAAGATTTGGATTTTGACGGGATAACGGTAAAATGTGTTGGTAGTTCATCCACCCCATTCGTTGGTACAATTGATGGTAATGGTTATACTATCAAGAACATTCATGCAACAATTACGTCAAGCGGAGTGGCAGTATTTGTGTATGGAGGTGCAAATTCCTATCTGAAAAACTGTGTATTCGACGGCACTGTTATAACACGAAGTTTCGGATATAGTGTTTGGTCATATCTTCTACAGATGTATTCTATTTCCCACTGTGTGTTTAATCCTACAACTATTATAGGGACGTCTGGGTACTATAGTACTATTGAAAGAATATATTCTAAAGGAGAAGTTGTAAATTGTATAATACATGAGAATTTTGAAAACAACTCAATATATAGTAATATTGCTTTGTTTACTCCGTATGATTCAAACCCGTCGTATAATGTGAATATCCTATTATTAGGTACATATTATTCATTTACATTAAATTCGTTTTCTACTCATGTACAGGGCACATATAATTATATAAATAACTGCATTCAACTTGGTGATAAAATATTTTCTGGAGGAAAATATGGAAGGCTTACTTCATATGGAGATAGCGGAGCAAGTAAAATAAATATGTCTAATTGTTATGCTCGTGAAGATTGTACGGTTGGCGGCTCAGTCCCTACCCAATACTGCACTAAAACCGGAATAAATGGTGAAAATGTATCATCAGATGTCTATTCTCAAAAGGGATTCTGGGACGGTACAGGCGTAGATGGTACGGTCTATTTAGATTGGGATTTTGATAATGTCTGGGATTGGGATGAGACTAACCTTAGACCAATTCTGAGGATGTCACATGCGCCTATTCCGTCACTGGTAACGGGTGTGTGGGTCAAAACTGAGAACGGATGGAAACAGAGCACAGATTTAACATATATGAGGTAATAAAAAATGAAAGGTAATACTAATGCAGTAAATGGTATATCCAAAATCATGTTGCATGGTCAGAAACTGCCTATAACAAATCAATCGGTCACAATTCCGGATATTTCCAAGACTGCTTACGGCGTTGCAAAAGCCGGAGAAGGAATTAAAGTACAAAACGGAGTTATCTCTTCTCAGTCTTCAGTCATGAACCATGTTCAATTGACGTGTCAGGAACCGGCAGGAGATAAACTCATTCTGATTGATGAACACGGAGGTTATATGGCAAGCGGTGGGGTTATTGGTATTCCGCCATTCGGTTATTACATCGAAAATCCAGGAGCAGTAACAAAACGTATCACTCGGATAGAATTTGATGCTGAAAAATTAGTTACCCAGTCTGACGGTCACTTAACAGTAGGAGTTAGGGCGGTAAGCGTTCTGACTGGTCAAAAGCGCGAGATTGGGGTAACTGATAGTCTTTTTGTTGGTTATAGCCATCATATGTCTGTAGATTTTACCGCTGATATATACGCAGAAGAAACGGCGGAATTGTACCAATATGCCGCAACAAACGCCGCGTTAAATAGACAAGGAAATAATTTTGCAGTAATGCCTATAACCTATCTTATTCCGGAGTGATTGAAAATGGGATTATTTGACGACAATAACAACAAAATCGAACAGATTTACAATTTGCTTTCAGCACGTGAAGCCAAATCCTATAACGAGGATCTGATAATTCAGTTCCCATCGTCTCTGGAAGAAATGCAGATTGCCGGCGGTGCAAACATCACGACACTAAACCGAAGAATCAACAAGAAACTGATGTACATTACCGTATCAATTCCGGAAAACGGCATCATGGAAGTTTACAATAACAATATGGTAAAACTGTTCTTCTGCAATGAATCGGGTACTTTGCAGTTTCCCAATGGTATTTGGTTTGAAGACATGATGATTAAATTATATAATCCATCACAAGATCCGGCACGGTTTAACTACCGAATGATTTTCGCTTCATGAGGTTTTTCCAAATGGCATTGGCAAAATCAAATTGGGACTACCTGGGAATTTTTCCGGATAAACTGAAAGGGTCAATGTGGGGTTTTCGCGGTATAAAATCCTATACCGGCAACCCCTACCCTATTGGCATTTTATCGACTGAATACCTGGATATTGTAACACCTTCACAGGGTGAAATAGACTGCAAAGCTATCAATACGTTCGGTTTTTCGTGGTTGCTCTCAACGGATGCAGGAGAGACCTGGAACGTTCTGGAAAACGAACATAAATCATACATCATCCCTACGTACTCTCTGGGCTCACATGGTGAATACCTATATCGTTGTGTTTGCGTAGGTCATTTAGGCACATTCACGACAGAACCGATAAAAATTACCGTTACAGAACCTCAGGTAACTATTGAATTACGACCACAAGAACCGGTCATTTCATTAGGCAGTCATACCCGTATAGATTCTGTTATTTGGGATTCTGAGACTTATATTAAAAGTCATAAATGGTACCAGAGATTCAGAGAGACTGAAGAAGAGGCTTGGCTTGAATGGGCGGAAATTCCAGAAACAGGGCTTGATCATACATTCGTAGGCAATGCTTTAGGCTTCTATGAGTTCCGCTTCGATGGCGTGCAGTATGATGACGTCATAGTATCGTCAGAACCGGCGGCTGTTCAGGTCGTTGAAGTCACTGAGGAGGAATAAAAATGACTGCAAAGAAAACCAATACTTACGGCGACCTCAATAGCGTCAAAAAAGAGGTAGAAAGAATATATTCCCAAATAGGCACTCTTGAAAAGGAGCGTGCAAAATGGGACAAGATGGGAGATAAAAAGCGCGTTAAATACTACGATGACCTCATAAAAGACAACGAACACAAAATAAAAACATTTCAAAAAGTTATTTCGGATGTTGAAAAAATGACTGCAAAGAAAACGGCAAAGAAGGCTTCAACAACCAAGAAGACTTCCGGAACTACGCGGACTAAGGGACTGCATCAGACGGGAACCCAGACGCTTGAAGGGCGGAAAATGGATCTGAAGATAAAGGCAGAACTACCTGGAAAGCGAACTTCAGCGACCGGCAAAACGTACTATGAGTACAGAGTAAACAGAACGGATATGCCGACTGAACGAGAGGATTTTGAGAAACTCTTTGGAAAGGTAAAGCGTGCGCCGAAAGCAGAAAAGAAGACTTCAAGCAAGAAGACTGCATCTGGAACTGCAAAGAAAACAGCAGAAGCAATAAAAGCCGAACTGTATTCTACAAAGATTTCCTTAGACAGCGATAAACGGCACCTAATGAGACTTAACGAACTTCTCCATAACTACGAAGTTGAGAAGGCAAGATGGGAGCGTATGGGAGATAAACGGCGTGTTCAGTATAATGAAAACCTCATAAAAGAAACTAAGGCAGAGATTTTAAAATATAAAACACGGGTTATTCCGGCTTTAGAAAAGGAGTTCGCAAAACTCGAAAAGGAGAAGAAGGAGTTAGAGACAAAGAAGACTTCAGGAACTCCGGCAAAGAAGACTGCCGGAACTGCATCCGCTTCTAAGTCTTCAGCAAAAAAAAAACAAGTGAAAAGCCGGAAAACATCAAAGACGCAGAAAACGCTGTTCTAATTCCTGAACATTTCTCCATAACCAAAGCAAATGACGGTAGCGGAAGATATGTTTTCAGCGACCTGAAATATTTGATTGATAATAATATACGAGATAAAAAACCAATAGAAGGTATTTCTACATCGATTGAGGGAGCAGTCGGAAAAATCAATTATACTAACCATGTCAAGGAAAAAATCAAGAATTTGCCTACATTGTTAGGTTCTGACGCTCAGATTAAATTTGGTGAGAAATGCCGTAAAAGTATATTATCTTCTTTCATCCATTATCTGGAAGATGTTAATACCGCTCGGACAAAGGAAACATCACAAATTCAGGGTTCTGAATTGATGGATAAGGATTTTATCAAGGCTACTGATTTTATTCTTGGAATACGCTCATCTAAGTTTTGGATTGAGTGCAATTTAGAAAAAAGGTTGTTCGGTGCAATATCTGCTATTCATTTATTTTTCAATATTGAAGGCGATAATATTGTTCCAAAGGGAGTAAAATTTGGAGAACTTACGGGTTCTGAAAAGCAAGTAAGATGGGCTGAAGGAATACGTGCTTCATTCATCATTCAGGCACTGTCTAAATTAGCAGAGTTCGACCGTTTCGCACCGAATAAAGAAAAACGGGCTGATGTTATTATCAACGCCAATAAAAAACTGTTCGGAAATTCAGAAGCGAAATTCTGGATAGATAACAGAAATGAAAGTTTTGAATACCTTGCCGGTAAATATGCAGAAGCAATAATTGTTGAGGCTGAAAAAACTGGTAATAACGTTATTGATCCTCAAGACTGGAAGCAAATTCGGACTTCGTTAAAATCGTGAAAACGGGAATTAATTCCCATCTTTTTTGTTCGTCAATTCGTTCAGCATTCTATTAATTGCCTGGTCATACGTTTCGCGTTTACTGCAATAGTACGCGAGCCTATCCCGTGTTTCAGGGGTTATTTGTATTGTGGTAATTTTAGGCATTGGTAAACCTCAAAAAAATTAGTTTTGATCATCATCATCGAGCAGATCCCGTAACTGCGGGTATTTGCGGAATAGGTCGGGGTTCCGAGCCGCGACCAATTGCGCCGCATCATGATCAGATATGATGTACGCCACATCGCGTTCTCCTGTCCACTGGGTACCGTGGATCAATACATATTCTCCGGATTTGCGAAGCCGTGTTAGTCCCAGATGGATCCCGTTGCCAGAGCAAAAATTGTGACCATCCCAAACATCCAAATTGTCATTATACTCAACATGCGCTACAATTGGAGATGATGGATCTACATATCCATACATCGCGTTACCTACATCGGAAAAATATCCTGAATAAACTGGTACTCTCATGTTCTAACCTTCACCACCGCTTGGGGTGGTACAAAATAATGTTATACCCATTACTATTTAAAACTATTGTTAATTATATGCTACATATAGCAAATATACGGATATTTTGATAAAATACAACCAAACGCGCAAATTAGAAAAATAGGATGTTGTGATAGGGATAATGAACAATTACCCTATCTGATAGTCATTATGCTGTTATAATCAATCTATGAAGGTCAGCAAATCGGGATATAATCCAGGAGTTTTTCAACGATACGACCATAGCCAGTTTCACCGAGTGCCGAGGGCATCGCATATCTGGACGCGCCGACTGTTTTGGGAACTCGTCCCTGGATAACGTCCGCCTGAGTACTTTCTATTGTTCTGTCGTCATAGCCGTCTTCTGTTCTTGTTCTGGTTATCATCAGATTATAATTCCATTTTCTGAGAATCCTGGCACCGAACGGGCGCGGGAACTCTACGCGACCAAGAGCATCATTAATACTGTTTTCCCGTTTTTTGTATTCGCCTAAATCGAACTCTTTTACTATCTCAATCAATTCGATTGGGAAATAGTATCTGTCAGCGAGTTTGTCGCCACTGCCTATATCTGAAACATCAACGGCAAAAAAAGCATGAGGGTTTTCCTTTGTCGGTTTGAAAATCTGAACTTCACGTTTTCCTATCGTTTTCAGGCATTTCCATAACTGGGACGCCCTCGCACCGCAGAACGCTAACAGCGTCACAAACTCTTTTGTTATGCTATCTGGCAACATATCCCTACACGTCCGGAACTCGTCAGGAGTAAGGGAATACTCGTCTTTTGATTTTATCCGTTTATCTGCATGTGGTGTATCTGCCAGGCATTTCCGGAAAAGGTCAATCGGGTACCCGTTCCATTCGGTCATATATGGTGGTCGCTCCTGGATAAAGCCAAAAAACTTCAGAAGACCGCGTCTCTGGTGGTCGGTGATTGCCTTCTTATGATTTGTTTTATAATTTGCCAGGTCGATAGGTTCCCTGAAGTCCGGCAAATGAAGTACAGAACTTACATATCCCTGGGTGGTTGCTTCTGATGCAGACAGTCGGCAATACTTTACATACCCGTCTATCTTGTCCTGACTGCTTAGTAAATAATTTGTTAGAAGCGTGTCCTTAATTCCCTGAACGTTGCCAGGAATTTTTACCTTTTTGTCCCTCTTAAAATTCCCAAGGGTCGAAAAATTTTCAGGGTTGCCTAATTCCCCACCATTTCCCGTTATTTTCCCCATTTGCGGCATTTTTGAGGTAACCTTCACATGGCAAAGGCCAGGGGTTCGATTCCCCTCGAATCTATCGTCAGATGCGTCCGTTTCACCTATTACGGCAAAAACAAGTTTATTTGTATCTAAATTCGTATTATTGTTATTATCGTATTGTTTTTTGAGCCATTTTAGGCTATTATTAGTAATTTGAGAGATATTTATTCCTCTGCGATGTGCAAAATCGTACATATCCACATCAATAGTAACGTTAATTCTTAGTTTATTTGGTTTATTTTTTTCAGTAAATTTTGTCGAATTTATCATTTTTCTTTTTCCTTTTCCCAAATGTGTATAAATGTGTATTTGTGTGTATTACCCATTTATTATTGGTTGGCGTTCGCTATCACTATTCATTTTTCGGCATTCGGTGCCGTGTTTTTTGGGGAGAGTTCCGATTTTTTTCTGCTGATCACCCTCTGCATCAGAATGAAATTGGCTTTCGATTTCTGCATTCACATGTTTATTTTGCCAGGTAAAAATAGTTAGTATAACTATAGTAATTATACTAATTAGTTAGATTAATGATTAGTTGCTTGCTTAGTTGCTTGAATAGTTGATTAGTTGATTGTTGCTTGCTTAGTTGCTTCCACGCAAAAAACGATATGCATATAAATTCTGAAAATTTGAAACATTGATAAAAAATATCAATATTTACAACATTGAAAAAAAAATTCTCGTGTTACCTATCTGTCATTATTTTAATATATATTTTATGTAAGAAAAAAAGAAAAAAAAAAGAAGAAACCAGGAACCTGGTATTCTTCCGGAAGTGTGGAAGCAACTAAGCAAGCAACAACTAATCAATCATTCAACTAATTACACTAATTACACTAACTATCTTGATACACGTTGATAGATT
>CATQJL010000027.1:0-31624 GCA_958299035.1 Cylicocyclus nassatus
GCGAACGGACGGCGAGGTGGAGCTGGTGGTCAGGCTGGTGCATGACACCGCCGGTCGTGCCGGCTGGGCTCGGGCTGGTTGTCGCTGCATGCGCCGATCGGCGCCAGCGTCGTCGCCCGCGTGCATCGCAATCCCGGTTTCCATCGGGTGCCTGCTGCGCCGATGGTGCTGGTCGGCAACGGCACCGGCATCGCCGGCCTGCGCAGCCTGCTGCGCGAGTCCGCGTATGCAGGCGAGCACGGGCACTGGCTGTTGTTTGGCGAGCGCCAGCGCGCGCACGACCTGCTGTTTGCCGACGAGATCGAGGCCTGGCAGGCGCAGGGCCATCTGGCGCGGGTGGACCTGGCGTTCTCGCGCGATGGCGGAGGTGGCTATGTGCAGGATCGCCTGCGTGCGGCCTCTGATGTGCCTGCGCGACTGGATGCAACGCGGCGCGGTGATCCACGTCTGTGGCTCGCTGCAGGGCATGGCCGAAGGCGTGGACCAGGTGCTGCGCGCTGCGCTGGGCGATGAAACGGTGGAAACGCTGCTGGAGAACGGGCGCTACCGCCGCGACGTGTACTGAGTCACAGGAGGAGTGCCGGCCCAGCGGCCGGCACTACCGGGGCGGGATCACGCCGCGGCGCGGGCCTGCCGCGCCGGCTGCAGCGGAAGGCTCCCACCGCTTCGGCCAGGGCATGCACCTGCGCCTGCATCTGTGCAGTCGAGGCACCGGCCTCTTCCACCAGGCTGGCATTGCGCTGGGTACTGGCTTCCATCTGCACGATGGTCTGGTTCACCTGTGCGATGCCGGCATGCTGGTCCCTGCGATGCGCTGCGGATACCGGCCAGCAGGTCCGCCAACTGCTGCACGCTGCCGACGATCTCGCCCATTGTGGTGCCGGCCTGCTCGGCCTGCTGGTTGCCCTGCCCGACACGCGCCACCGAATCCTCGATCAATCCCTTGATCTGCTTGGCCGCCTCGGCACTGCGCTGGGCCAGCAGCCGCACTTCCGCAGCCACCACGGCGAAGCTGCGGCCCTGTTCGCCGGCGCGCGCTGCTTCCACCGCTGCGTTCAGTGCAAGGATGTTGGTCTGGAAGGCGATGCCATCGATCAGCTGGGTGATGTCACCGATCCGCCGCGAGGCTTCGCTGATGCCGTGCATGGTCGCCACCACCTGGCCCACGGCGTCGCCGCCGCGCTGGGCCACCGCTGCCGCACCCTTGACCAGCGCATCGGCGCGACCGGCCGCGTCGGCATTGCGGCCCACGGTGTCGGTCAGCTCATGCATCGACGCCGCGGTTTCTTCCAGGTTGGCCGCCTGCTGCTCGGTACGCTGCGACAGGTCGTAGTGGCCAGCGACGATCTCACCAACGCCGGTATCCAGGCTGGAGGTGGCCTGCTGGATGCGGGTGACGATGCGGCCCAGCTGCGCGACGGTGGCGTTGGCATCGTCGCGCATGCGCGCGAACACGCCCTGCAGGTCGCCGTCCATGCGCACGCTGAGGTCGCCGCGTGCCAGCGCGGCCAGCAGCGCCTGCAGGTCGCCGAGATTGGTTTCAAAGGTCGCCAGCAGGCGGTTGATGCTGGTCGACAGCGTGCGCACGAAGCCCTGCTTGCCGTCCAGCACGATGCGACCGTGCAGGTCACCGTGCGCGGCGGCGTCGACCAGTGCGGCCACTTCGGTTTCGAGCAGGGTTTCCAGTGCGCGGCTGCGCCATTCCACCGCCACACCGAGGAACTGTCCTTCGTCGGTGATGGGATTGGCGATCAGCTGGTAGCGAACACCGTCTTGGCCGATCTCGCGTTCTTCGCGCTGGCGTACGCCGGCCAGGCTGGCCAGCGCCGGATGCAGGCGCACCGCTTCGCTGGCCACGAGCGCGTCAGCCTGCAGGTCCAGCTGCTGCAGCAGCGCCGGGTTGGCATAAGCCACCAGCCCTTCGGCATCGATCACCATCAGGCCGGTCTGTGCGCTGTCCAGCGCCTGGCGCACGCGGGTATTGCCGCGCGCCACCGCGCGCTCGGTCTCGATGCGCGCACGCAGGCGCTGCTGCATGTCGACCAGGCGCTGGGCGAGCTGGCCGATCTCATCATTGGCGTTGTACACGCGCAGGGTGGTGTCCAGGCGGTCGTCCGCGATATCGCTGGCGAAGCGCAGGGTGTCCTGGATCGGCTGGCGCACCGCGCGCAGGACCAGCACCAGGCTGGTGATCAGCACGCCGGCAACCAGCAGCAGGGTCAGCGCGAACAGTACGCTCATGGCGCGCGTGCCGGCCTGCTGGCGCGCCTGTGCCTCGGCCAGCGCCGCCACCTGGGCCTGCTGGAAGGCGGCCAGTGCCGGCGCCACGCCGGCGGCGGTGTCCAGCAGCGACTGCGCCTCCACATCAGGCCGACGCGGGCGGCGGTGTAACCAGCAAGGCGACCTGATAGGCCTCCATGCCGCTGCGCAGGGCATCCTGCACATCGGTGGACAGGCCGGCCAGCGCGAGGTCGAACGGCAGCTTCTCTTCGCTGGCACGGTCGGCATGGGCAGAGTCACCGTCGAGCAGCAGCAATGCTTCCTGTCGGCGCATCTTCTGCAGGGACAGCGCCAGCAAGGGGCGCTGCAGCGCATCGACCTGCGCCTGCAGGGTGTCGGCGGCCTGCTGCAGCTGCGCGGCAAGGCCGGCATCACCCCGGCCCATCTCGTCGACCCGTTCGAACAGGGCCGCGACGCCCTGAGAGAACGCGTCCGCGGCTTCGGTCAGCACCTGCAGCGCCTTGCGCCGCCCGGCATCCATCGGTATCGCGCGCAGCGCCTGCAGGTCGGCCTGCAGTGCCTTCTGTGTGGCCAGCAACTGGTTGCGGTCAGCATCATCGAAACTGCGGGCATACTGGGTCTGCAGGCGCCGGGCTTCGGCCACGCGCGTGGCCAGGCTGGCGGCCAGGTCGCTGCCGCGCTGGTAACTGGCCTGATTGCGTGCGGCCTGTGCGCTGGCGTGGCCGGTCCAGGCGTAGACTGCGGCGATGCCACCAGGCCCAGGCCACAGACCCAGAGGGTTGCCTTGAGCTTGTGGCTACGCTGAGCCGGTGCGGCTGCAGCCACAGCAGCAGGTTCGACGACAGCACGCTCGACGACAGCACGCCGGGCGACGCCGCGCGCAGGCGGGCCAGATGCGTGCGCAGGGACCGGAGGTGGGGAACGACGGCCGACATGACAGACTCCAGGCGGAGGACGCACCTGTATCGGCTGGATTCCCGGCAACTTTAGGCCCGTTTTCGTGCCACTGCGACGCTCGCGGGCGGACGCGGCCTTTGTACCGGCACAGGCGACGGGGGCATGACACCGGCGCTGCGCTTGACCTCAACCCCGGTTGGGGGCGCACAGTGGACGTCCCTCCCCTGCCCGGTGTCCGCATGACGACGCTCGATATCCCCCGCTACCTGCAGCGCCTGCAGCTGGATGCACCACCCCCGCTGACCCTGGCCGGCCTGTCACTGCTGCAGCAACGCCATAACGCGCTGCTGCCGTTCGAGACGCTCAGCTGCCTGCTGCGTGACGCGGTACCGATCGACCTGGACAGCGTGCAGCGCAAGCTGCTCGACGAGCGCCGGGCGGTTACTGCTTCGAACTCATGGCGGCCTGCTGGCGCTGCTGCAGGCGCTGGGCTTCGATGCCCAGCCGCTGAGCGCACGCGTGCTGCTGGCGGCACAGGATGGCGAGCTGACCGCACGGACCCATCTGCTGCTGCGCGTGCATGTGGAAGGCGAGGACTGGCTGGTCGATGCCGGCTTCGGCAGCCTGACCCCCACCGTGCCGCTGCGCCTGCACGACACCGCACCGCAGGCCACGCCGCACGAGCGCTACCTGCTGCAGCGGCTGGGCGATGACGGCGATTTCGTGCTGTCAGCCGAATCCAGCGATGGCTGGCGCGCGATGTACCGCTTCGACCTGCAGGCGCCTGCGCCGATCGACAACGTGGGTGGGCAACTGGTACGTGTGCACCCACCCCGACTCCAGCTTCCCGGGCCAGCTGCGCGCGTCGCTGACCGGGCCGGACTGGCGCCGCACCATCGGCAGCGGCAACTACACCGAGTACCGCCCGGGGCAAGCGCCGGACAAACGCCCGCTGCACGATGTCGGTGACGTGCGCGAGGTGCTGCAGCAGCACTTCGGCCTGCAGCTGCCGGATGACCCGCGGCTGGACCCGGCGATCAATGACTGGCTGCAGCGCTCGCGCGCCGCAACACCGTAGCGTCGAGCTTGCTCGACGGAGGCGTTGGTAGCGCCCGTCAACAGCAGTCGAGCAAGCTCGACTCTACAGAAGCGAGAGCGGCGGTGTTGGCCGGAATGATGCCGACGGCATATGAGCGCGTAGCGTCGAGCTTGCTCGACGGAGGCGTTGCTAGCGCCGTCAACAGCAGTCGAGCAAGCTCGACGCTACAGAATCGCGCGCGCCTGCAGCGCGATGCGGTTGCCTTCGCTGTCGCGGATCTCGGCCACGCGCCAGTCGCCGGCGTCGGCCGGGCCGAAGCGCAGTTTCGGCGCCGGCCTGCAGCGCACGGTCGAGGCTGGCCTCAAGATCATCGACACCGATATAGAGGCGCGCGCCCTGTTCGGAGGGCTGGTAGTCCGCCCCCTGCACCAGCGACAGGCTGGCACCCGTCGCGTCATCCGAGAACGGCAGGTAGGCCATGTGGCAGTCATGCAGCAGGATCGGCTCGTCCACCACCACCTGCAGCCATTGCTGATAGAAGGCGATGGCACGAGCCAGGTCACTGGCGGGGATCTCGACATGCAGGATCGGGTTCACGGGTTTTCCTCGCGCGGCGCAGTCAGATGATGCGCAGGGTAATCGCCTTCAGTACCGCACGGGTACGATCGCGGGTACCAAGCTTGTCGAGAATGGCGGAAACATAGTTCTTCACCGTGCCTTCGGCCAGGAACAGGCTGCGCGCGATCTCCTTGTTGCTGTAGCCGCCAGCCAGCAGGCGCAGGATCGCCACTTCGCGTTCGCCGAAGGTATCGCTGGGAGGCGCTTCGTCGTGAAAGCGGTTAGCGGGCGCGTACCGGCTCGGTGCTGACCGGCATCAGCAGCGTCTCGCCGGCGGCGACGCGCTCGATCGCCTCGCGCAGGTCGGCAGGCGCGGCGTCCTTCAGCAGGAAGCCCTGTGCACCAGCCTCGCTGGCACGCAGCAGCAGGTCGCTCTCATCGAAGGTGGTCAACAGCAGCAGCGGCGTGGCATCGCCACGTGCGCGCAGCTGGCGAAGCGCTTCGATGCCATCCAGGCCCGGCATGCGGACATCACTGAGCACCACGTCCACCGGCTGCGTGAGCAGCGCATCGAGTAGTGCCTGGCCTTCCTCGGCCTCCAGCACCACCTCCACCCCCAGCCCCTGCAGCAGCGCACGCAGGCCGGCGCGGACCAGCGCCTGGTCGTCGGCCAGGGCAACACGGATCGCGGCGCCGCTCATGCCGGCACCCATGCGGTCAGCAGCATGCCGCCCTGTGCGGTGCGCGCGAGTTCCAGCCGGCCATGCACCGTGGCCAGGCGCTCACGCATGCCGGCAATGCCGTTGCCTTCGCGGATGCGTTCGGCACGCTGGCCGTCATCATGGATATCGATGCGCAACCGGGAATCCTCTTCGTTGATCGTCAGCCATACGGTGCCTGCGTTGCCATGCCGGGCCGCATTGGTCAGCGCTTCCTGCACCAGCCGCAGCACAGTCTCGGCCATCAGCGGATCGGTCACGCGCACGCCCTCGCCGATCCGCAGTTGCAGCTTCGGCCGTGGGAAGGGTGCGGCCAGCGCGTGCAGTGCGGTGGCCAGATCGAGGCCGCGATCATCGCGCATCGACTGCACCACTTGGCGGATGTCGGCCAGCAGTTCGCCCGACAACTGCTCGGCCAGCACCAAGCCGTCGCGCCCGGCCAGCGCAGGATCAGCCGCCAGTGCGCGCAGGTTCAACCGCATCGCGGTGAGCTTGTGGCCGGCCACATCATGCAGTTCGCGCGCCAGGCGCAGGCGCTCGGCATCGCGGGCGCTGTCGGCCAGCAATGCGCGCGTGGCCAGAAGATCCGCGTTGACCCGGGCCAGGTCATCGCGGGCCAGGGCCGTGCTGCGTGCGTAGTGTGCGGTCAGTGCGGCGAACGCCTGGAAGCCGCCGTACAGCAGCACCACCAGCAGCGGCTGGCTGAAGCCACTGTGGCGCAGCACCGCATACATCGCCAGGTTGGCTAGCAATGCGACACCCAGCACGAAGCGCGGCGGCCAGTGCTCGGCCAGCTGCGCAACCAGCACCACCAGCAGCACGGGGGCGGTGCCGGTGCGCGGCTGCAACGCGACCAGGGCAATCGCCAGCAGCGCCTGCAGCACGGCGGCGACGGCTCGCACGCGCGACGGCATCGACGCCCAACCGTGCAGCACGAACAGCAACAGGAACCCAGCAAGCAACAGCAGGCTGGGGGCGGCCTCGCCGCGCTGCACCGCGAATGACAGGCCGACCGCCAGCACGGTCACCAGACCGGCAAGGCTGAGCGGACGCGACAGGTGGCGGAGCAGGCTGGGCATGGCCAGATGCTGACGGCCACGCCTGCCGTCGGCAATGGGTCCAGCGCAGAAAGTGACTTCTGGCACGTCGAATCGATGACCACTGGCCCTGAAACCAGCCCCACGCCCCGCGCAGACTGACCCCACTCCACAACACACCGCCCACTTCCGGAGCCACTGCCATGATCCGTACCGCCCTGCTCAGCACCGTCCTGACCGCCCTGGCCCTGGCCGGCGGCGCCCATGCCGCCGATCTGGCCGTGACCGTACACGATGTCCGCGTGCAGACCGGTACGCTGCGCGTTGCCCTGGTCGACAACGCCACCGCCTGGGACGGCAAGGCTGCGCCGGTGCAGGCGCAGCAGGCCAGGCCCAGTGGCGACAGTGCCCACTTCGTATTCAAGAACGTGCCCGCCGGCAGCTACGCGGTGCTGCTCACCCACGACGAGAACGACAACGGCAAACTCGACACCAACCTGGTTGGCATGCCGGTGGAAGGCTATGGCTTCAGCAACAACCCGCAGGTGATGCGCAAGCCGACCTTCGACGAAGCGCGCGTCAACGTGCCGGCCGCCGGTGCCGCCATCGACATCACCCTGCGCTGATTCCTGCATCCAGACCCGAGGCCATCATGGACCGTCGCCGCTTCCTTCGTACCCTGCTCAGCAGCAGTGCCTGTCTGGCGCTTGGCGCCACCGCCCTGCGCAGCGCACCCGCCCTCGCCGGCGACCCCGCGCACTTCGCGCAGGGCCTGCAGGAGCACCCGTGGCTGCTCGGCTGGCGCAGCGTCAGCAGCGAAAGCCTCGGCCCGGCCACCGTGCAGTTGCAGGGCCGGTTGCCGGCCGGGCTGGCCGGTACGCTGTACCGCAACGGCCCGGCCTGGACCGAGCGCGATGGCTTCCGCTATGACCACTGGTTCGACGGCGACGGAATGGTGCATGGCTGGCGCTTCAACGGCGATGGCAGCCTGACCCACCACGGGCGCATGGTGGCCACACCGAAGTTCAGCCGTGAACAGAAGGCCGGCCGCTTCCAGTACCCGGCGGCGGGCACCAGCGTCCCCGGTGCACTGGCGGTGCGCAACAACGACGATGCCAACGTCGCCAACACCTCGGTGACGATGATCAACGGCCGCCTGTTCGCGCTGTGCGAATCCGGCTCGGCGTTCGAGGTGGACCCCGATTCGCTGCAGACCCTCGGCCCGGTCACCTGGCGCCCGGACCTGGCCGCGCTGCCATTCTCCGCCCATCCCCTGCCCGACCGCGACGGCAGCGTGTGGAACTTCGGCTCGATCAGCCTGATGGGCGGCCACGGCCTGTTGGTCTGGCACATCGGCAAGGACGGTCAGCTGCGCAGCGCCAACGTGATCGAAACGCCGGAGCACGGCTACCTGCATGCCTTCGCCATGACCGAACAGCATCTCGTTTTCGTGCTGATGCCGTTCGACTTCACCGGCACCGGCGGCAGCTTCTTCGAACGCATGCAGTTCGCACCGCAGCGCGCGGCGCGCATCGCGGTAGTCGCCAAGGATGCGCCGGACAAGGCGCAATGGTTCGAGGCGCCGTTCGCGGCGATCTACCACTTCGGCGATGCGTTCACTCGCGACGGCGGCATCGTGCTGCGCGCGGTGCGCCACGACGACATCAACGAAGCGCGCTCACCGATGAAGGAAGCAATGGCCGGCGATGGGGCACATGCGGCCAATAGTGGTGCCAGCCTGGTCGAGCTGCACCTGGACCTGCGCCGTGGCCAGGCGCGCTGGGAGTCGCTGGGCATCAGCGCGGTGGAGTTTCCGCTGTTCGATCCGCGCTCGGCCAACACCCGTGGCGCGCGGCTTTACGCACCCACCATCGATGGTCCGGCCAACGCGCCCTACTTCAACGCCGTGGCTGCATTCGACATCGAGCGGGGCCGCCGCCAGCTGTGGCACTACGGGCCGGACATCATGGCCGAGGAACACGTATTCGTGCCGCGCCCGGGCAGCCGCAACGCCGACGACGGCTGGCTGATCGGCACCCTGCTCGACCCAGTGAGCAAGCGCAGTGGCGTGGCCGTACTCGATGCGCGCCACCTGGACGATGGCCCGATTGCACAGGCCTGGCTGCCCTATGCGGTGCCACTGGGTTTCCACGGCATGTTCGCCGCGCGCGGCTGAGTGCACGCCGCGCGGACACCGGCGCTGGCATGCTGGGGTTCCCCTTGCTGCGGAGCCCGGCATGTCCCTGGCAGACCATCGAAACGCGCTGGCACCGCAGGGATTCCTGCGCGTGGCGATCAACCTGGGCAATCCGGTGCTGGCACAGGGTGATGCGCGTTCGCCGCGTGGCCCCTCGCTGGAACTGGCCACCGCATTGGCACAACGGATGGGGGTGCAGGCCCGCTTCACCTGTCACGACGCGGCAGCCTCGGTGGTTGCTGCGGCCGCCGAAGACGAATGGGATCTGGCCTTCCTGGCGATCGATCCGGCGCGGGCGGACCGCATCGCCTTCAGCGCGCCGTACGTGGAAATCGAAGGCACCTACCTGGTGCGCGAGGACAGCCCGGCGCAGCAGGTGGCCGACCTCGACCGCGACGGCCTGCGCATCGCGGTGGGCCGCGGCGCGGCCTACGACCTGTTCCTCAGCCGCGAGCTGCGCCACGCCTCGATCGAACGCGCCGACACCTCTGCGGCCGCCATTGACCTGTTCGACCAGCAGCACCTGGATGCTGCCGCCGGCGTGCGCCAGCCACTGGAAGCCTGGGCGCGGTCGCATCCTGGCCACCGCGTGCTGGCCGATCGCTTCACCGTGATCCAGCAGGCGGTCGCGGCGCCAGCCTCGCGCCCGGCCGATGCGTTGCAGGCACTGTTCGAGGAAGTGCAGGCGATCAAGGCAGGCCCATTGCTGGGCCAGGCCTTCGCCCGGGCCGGGCAGGCGGTCACGCTGGTGCGGTGAATGCGGCGCACACGCAGTCGAGCATGGATCGACGCTACAGAGCGCGTGCGGCCTACTGGAACAGGTATTTCAGGCCGATCTGCGCGCGGCGGCCGTAATACTCCACCTGCAGCGGCCGCTGCGGGCTGCCCTGGTAGTACTTCAGCGGTTCGTTGGTCAGGTTGCTCAGTTCAGCGAACACGGTCCAGCGATCAAACGTGTAGGACGCGCTGAAGTCGACCGAGGTGTTGGCACCGTACCAGGCATCGGTGGTGCTGCTGTCGCCATGCGATTCGATGTAGGCGCCCTTGTGGTTGGTCGCCAGCCGGGCGGCGAACGCACCATCGTCGTAGTACACGGTGACGTTGTAGAGACGGTCGGCCTGGCCGGTGATCGGTACGTTGCCGCTGCGGCCCGGGATGCGCATGCGCGAATCCATCAGGGTCAGGTTGGCGTTGATGCCGAAATTGCTCCACAGGCCCGGCAGGAAATCGAAGCGGCGCACGAAGGCGAACTCGGCACCCCACAGCTTGGCGTCGTCGCCGTTCTCGGGCCGGTAGAAGGTGACATTGCTGTTGCCGTTGAAATTGCCGGTGCTGCTGCTCTGGAACACCGGGTTGCTGATGTTCTTGTAGAACACGCCGCCGGACAGCAGGCCCAGCGGTCCGGCATACCACTCGGCCATCAGATCCAGGTTGTCCGAATAGGTCGGGTCAAGATCGGCATTGCCGGAAGTAAAGGTGCCATCGGCCTCCATGAACGAGCCACCCGGATTGATGTCACCGAAGTTCGGGCGGGCAAAGCTGCGGGTCAGGCCCAACCGCAGGTTCAGGTCACTGCGCGGCGAAAAGCGCACATTGAGCTGCGGCAGCACCGAGGAGTAGCGCTTGCGACCCAGGTTGGGCACCAGCGCGCTGCTACCATCGGCATCGCGCTCCAGCACCTGCCCACGCACGTCGGTGGCGGTGCGTTCCAGGCGCACGCCACCGACCACGTCCCAGCGCTCGTCCGGCGTCCAGGTGCCCATCGCATAGGCCGCGTACTGCTTTTCGGCCACGTCGAAGTTGCGGCCCAGCGCCGCGCCATTGGCCACCAGCGCCGAATCGCCCGGCACCAGCACCAGATGCTGCTTGTTCTGCCGGTACCACTCGGCCAGGGCCTGCATCGGCACCACCTGCGAGAAGTCACGGGCGTAGTCGCGGCCGTTGCCGATGTCATAGCCGCTGCGGCCGGGCTGGTCCATCAACGGGAAGTCGGCCAGGGTCGGCACCGGGCCGCCGGTTGCGGTGTTCCAGGCATAGAACTCGTCGGAGAAGCGCGCGCGACGCTGCTTGTCACGGTACTTGGCACCCGTTTTCCAGGTCAGCGTGTCGCTGGCGTCGAAGGTGAAGTCCAGCTGCGCGACGGCCCTGTCCTTCTCATTGACCGCCACCCGGTACAGCTCCACGGCGCTCAGCGACATCTTCCGTGGGTCCATCGAAAAGCCCGGCGGCAGATGGGTCTGCGGGGTATCGGCGGCGACGTTGCCGCCATCGATGGTGTTGTACGAGTTGCGCCCTGCACCGCGATCCTGCAGGCCCTGGTAGCCGACCTTGCCTTGGTTGAACTGGACCACGAAGTAGGCGTTGTCGGCACAGGTGGGAATGCAGCCGTAGCGGAAGTCGTTCTCGGCGCTGGCCAGCTTCCAGTCCACCTGGCCGCGGCCGAAGGTGTGCTGGCCACCGAACTCGAAGGTCCTGAACTCGGTGATCAGCTCGTTGTGGATGTTCTGCAGCTCGACGCGATCCTTGTCGAAACGGTAGCGGTGCTTGTAGTGCGTCTCATCGTCGCTCAGTTCGCCATACTGGCCGCGCACGTACAGCCGGTGACCATCGGCCGGCAGGAATTCCATGCCGCCATTGACACCGCGGGTGGTGCGCTCGCCAGTGTAGTCACGCAGCTCCAGGCGGTAGATGCCAAGGCCATCGGCACTACGCCGCGGCTCGAAGTTGTCGGTCGCCCACGGGCGCTTCCAGTAGGTGCCGTTGATCAGGAACCCGAAGCGGCCATCGGCGCTGCGGTCGCCATACAGCACATTGGCGCTGGTACCGGTATCGACGGCCTTGTCGTTGTAGTTGCCGGCCACGCTGGCGGCAAAGGTGCGGCGCGCAGGCGCGGTGCGGGTAACGAAGTTCACCTGGCCACCGATGGCGTCGCCTTCACGGTCCGGCGTCAGCGTCTTGCTTACTTCAATGCGCTCGATCAGCTCGGTGGGGAAGAAATCGAACGCGGTGGCGCGGCTGGTGGTTTCCTCTTCGGCGGTCGGCAGCCGGTCACCGTTGAGGGTGGTCGAGTTCCACTGTGCGGGCAGGCCACGCACGGCGACGAAGCGGCCTTCGCCCTGGTCGCGTTCGATCGACACGCCCGGTACCCGCTGCACGGCTTCGGCGGCGTTGTGGTCGGGCAGCTTGCCGATGCCATCGGCGCTGACCACGTTCATCAGGTTGCTGGCTTCGCGCTGGGCGTCCAGTGCCTGCTTCTCGCCGCTGACGATGCTGCCGACCACGGTGACGGTATCCAGATCGACGGCAGAGGGAGTGGGTGCGGCATCAGTCGCGACCGGGGACGCGGCCTGGACGGCCAGCGGGGCATGCAGCAGGGCGAGCAGGCCCAGGGTAAGCGGATGGCGCGTAGGCAGAGTGGACATGGCGATGGCGGCGGCAAGGGAAAGTGGACCGCTCCAGCGGGAGCGGTGATGGCGGCCACTTTCAATCAGCGCGGTGAAGCGCAGGCGGCATCCACTAGGCAGGTCGGGGCAGCTGTCTAGGTGATCGCGAGGGTGGCTACTGGGCCAGCAGGCGGCGGCCACCCACCCAGACCTCGGCCACGTAGTCCGGCAGGGTTCCACGCACCCGCACAAGATCGGCGCGCAGGCCTTCACCGATGCGGCCCCGGTCACGCAGGCCCAGCGCCTGTGCCGGTGCATGGCTGACCGTGCCCACCGCGCGCGGCAGGCTCCAGCCCAGCTGCGCGCACAGCACGCCCAGTGCAGGCAGCAGGCTGGCCGGCACATAGTCGGAGGACAGCACGTCGAGGCAGTCGGCACGGGCCAGTTCCAGCGCCGCCACATTGCCCGAATGCGAGCCACCCAGCACCAGGTTGGGGGCGCCGGCAACGATCGTCAGGCCGGCCACACGCGCCGCAACGGCCGCCTCGAGCGTGGTCGGGAACTCGGAGATGCGCGCACCACTGGCCACGGCCTCGTCCACATCCGCAGGCACGGTATCGTCGTGGCTGGCCAGGCACAGGCCGCGTTCCCGCACCCACTGCAGCACCTGCTGCAGGTGTGCGGGGCGATAGCGCGCCTGCTGTGCCCGGCGTGCCTGCAGCAGGTCGTCCAGATAGGGGGCCGGTGCGTCGGCCGGCAGACCGTAATAGGCAGCATAGCGTTGCAGGTTGCGGAACTGGCGCTGCCCCGGGGTGTGATCGGTCAGCGACAGCAGGCGCACCGCCGGATCATCCAGCAGCGGCTCCAGCAATGGCAGCAACCCGGGATAGGGCAGCTCGGCGCGCAGGTGCAGGTAGTGGTCGCTGCGCAGGCCACCGCCACGGCGCGCCTCGGCCAGCGCCGCATGCGCGGCCTGCAGGCTGCGTACGCGTACGCTGTCGGCCTCCACGTCGCCCACGGCCAGCGCATCGCAGGCCGTAGTGATGCCTGCAGCCAGCAGCTGCGCATCGTGCGCCTGCACGGCCGCGGCCGCTGGGAAGGCCACGCCCGGGCGTGGTACCAGGTGCTTCTCCAGATTGTCGGTATGCAGCTCAACAAACCCCGGCAGCAGCCAGTCGCCGCCGCAGTCCTCGGCGCCCGCCCTGCGCACGCGCCCCTGCCCCACGGCGTGGATGCGTGGCCCGTCCAGCACCACATGGCCGTGCACGATCTCGTCGGCCAGCACCAGTTTCAGGTTGTCGAGGATGTGTTCGCCCATGGTTTCCGTAGCCCGTGTCATGCCATTGCAATCGCAGCGCGTTGATATGCCTGCACGTGCAGTGCACCTGTCTAGTCCAGCAGCCGCAGATGGAGGTTTGATGACCATGCCCGACCCGGCCCTGACGCCACGCGATTCGGCGCTGCCACTGTGGCAGCAGATCGAACAGGCGCTGCTGCGGCAGATCCGCGAACGCCAGCTGGTGGAGGGCGATGCACTGCCCTCGGCGCAGGTGCTGGCCAAGCGCTTCGCGGTCAACCGCCACACCGTGCGGCGCGCGATCGAGGCGCTGGAAGAGCGTGGCTACGTGCGCACCGAGACCGGTCGCGGCAGCTTCGTGCAGGAGCATCCGTACCACTACCCGATCAGCCGGCGCACGCGCTTCGGCCGGGCCATGCATGACCTGAACGTGGAAAGCCACTACACCCTGCTCGATGTCCGCGTGCAGGTGCCGAGCCGCCAGGTGGCGCGTGCGCTCGGCCTGATTGCCGGCGAACGCGTGCATCGGGTGGTGTACTCCAGCCAGGTGGAAGGGCGCACCGTGGACCACAGCGAAGCGTATTTTCCCGCCACCCGATTCCCGGGACTGGGAGAGGTGTTCGCACGCACACCTTCGGTGACCCGCACCCTGGCCGCGTTCGGGGTCACCGACTACCTGCGCCGGCACACCACGGTGATGGCGCGCCTGCCCGATGCCGAGGTCGCGCGCGTACTCGGCCAGTCAACGCGGCGGCCGGTGCTGTGCGTGCACTCGCTCAACGTCGATCCGCAGGGACAGCCGGTGCAGTTCGGCATCACCAGCTTCGCCGGTGACTGGGTGCAGCTGATGGTCAGCAGCGACCTCTAGGAAAAGCGCGGCGAGCGTTGCACCCGCCGCGCGCAGGCTTCATGCCGCGCAGCGCAATGCCGTGTAGCGACCGTCCACCAGTTCCTCGGCCAGGCCGAAGCTGAGCGTCATGCCCAGGCCACCGCCACCGATGGCGTTGACGAGGGTCACACCCGGGGTGGGCTCGGCGACGAACTCGCTGCTGCCGTCCAGCAGCTTGGGATAGATACCGTGCCAGGTCTGCGCGATGCGCGCGTCCGGTACCTGCATGAAACGGGACAGGTAATCGAGCACTTTCTGGTTGATGGCGTGCTCGTCGAACGGGTCATGCGTATGGGCATAGGCATGCGAATCACCGATGGTGATTTCACCAAGGCCGTTCTGTGCCGCCATCACGTGGATGCCCAGCTCGACCAGGTCGGCATGCTCGGCCTGGTAGCGCGCCTGCAGCGGGGCGACGTCGGCGGCCTCGCGGAAGCCGGCGTAGTGCACCAGTGACAGGCCACCACACAGGGCAGCACCCAGGCGGAATCCGGACGGCTGCGCGGCCAGCCGCAGCATCTGCAGCTTGCAGCGGGTCAATGGTGCTGCCGCGTACAGTTCCGGATACAGCTGCTCGAACTCCGGGCCACTGCAGACGAACACCTGGTCGGCCTCGAACCGGCGGCTGCCGGACCACACCCGGCCGCTTTCCACCGCCGTCACCGGCGTGCGCCACTGGAACTGCGCGCCGTGGCGCTCGCGCAGCACATCCGGCAACGCGCGGATCGCCTGGCGCGGATCGACCACCAGCTCATCGGCATTGAACAGCGCGCCACGCAGTTCGCGTGCGACCAGCGCCGGCGACTTCGCCAATGCCGCATCCCGGTCCAGCAACCGGCATGGGCGCATCTGCGCATTGGCGGCCGCGTATTGCTGCAGCACGGCCCATTCGTCGTCGGCGTGGGCAACGTGCATCGAGCCACTGGGGTCATGCCAGAGGCCGGCCACGTCGATCAGCTCCTGCCAGATCTGCCGCGAGCGCAGCGCGCGCTCATACAGCGGTCCATTGGGCACGCCGATCGGCCAGACCATGCCGAAGTTGCGGATGGAGGCGCCGACAGCGCGTTCATGGCGCTCCAGCACGGTGACCTTGCAGCCACGCACGGCCAGCGCGCGGGCCACGGCCAGGCCGACGATGCCGGCACCGACCACGAGGGCGGTTGTGTTCTTCATGGGGGATGGACTCAGACGGAGGCGAGCGCCGGCATGCGGGCCAGGCGCAGGGCCTTGTGGTGGAAGTACAGCAGCGACAACAACAGGCAGGCACCGCCCAGCAGCGACAGATGGATCACGGCGCTGGAGAAGAAGCGCACCCACGACAGCTGCAGGCCGGAGAACTCATGGCCGAGCAGGACCAGCACACTGCCGAGATAGCCGAACGCATCGGCCAGGTACATCACGAAGCCGACGTTGCCGGCGACCTTGAAGGTGGCGATCAGGCGTTCGAAGAACACGCAGTTGAACGGCACGTAGGCCAGGTACAGGCCGAAGCCCACCAGGCCCAGCCACGCCAGCGGATGCAGCATGCCCTCGCGGAACGCCAGCGTGCTCAGGCCGGCGGTGGCCAGGCCGATGAACATCAGCACGTGCAGGGCCATCAGGCCGTTGAGGTTGTTGCGGAACCAGGTCAGCCCGGCGGTCAGCGCCAGCACGGCGAATGCCACCGGCGTTTCGATGGCGGCGAACACGCCGGCGCTGCCGCCATAACCCAGCTCGCGGAACAGCTCGGCCTCGAAGCTGTCGCGGAAATCGCGGACCACGGTCAGGCACACGTAGCACAGGATCATCAGCGCCAGCCCCGGCAGGAAGCGGCGCACGAAGGCGCGGCGCTGCGTGCGATCCATCGGCAGGCGCGGCGAACGCTCGCGCAGGTCGTCGGCATCCGGTGCGGGAATGCGTTCGAGCATGCGCACCGACACCAGCAGCAGCGGCAGGAACAGCAGCCCGCACAGGAACGGCATCCAGAACTCGCTCATGCCCTGCAGCAGCAGCCACTTGCCCACCGACTTCACCACGCCGGAGGCCATGATGAAACTGGAGGCGAGGATCGCACCCATCGCTTCGGTGGTCCGGCGCCCTTCCAGATAGCTGAACACCAGGCCCCAGACCATGCCCAACGGCAGGCCATTGAGGAACAGGAACGGGATGTTCCAGGGCGCCGGCACCAGTGCGAAGCCAAGCAGCGCCAACCAGGAGATGCCGATCAGGCCCAGCAGCAGGCTGGCGCGGCGCTCGGCGCGCAGCTCGCCGATCACCCGCACGCCGATGAACTTGCTGCACATGTAACCCAGCACCTGCGCCACCACCAGCCACACTTTGTAGTCGGCGCCAAACAGGTGCTGGCCATCGAACGATGCAGCGGCGAAGGGCTTGCGGAAGGCATACATGCAGGCATAGGTGGACAGCGCCGCACTGCCGGCAAACACGGTCAGCGCCAGCGGGTGCCCCTGCAGCCGTTCCCGCAACGAGGGCCGGTTCATGCGGCGGCGACCGTGCCGGAAGGTGCCAGGCCCAGCAGCGACGGCAGGCGGTCGAGGTGGTCGATGATGTGGTCCGGACCGTGCGGCAGCAGTTCGGCGCGGGTGAACGCGCCGGTGGTGACCGCAACATTCAGGCCGACACCGGCGTTGCGGCCTTCGTTGATGTCGACCTCGGTGTCGCCCACCTTCACCACGGCGGCGGCATCGTCCACCCCGGTACGCTGCATCAGCGCCTGGATCATGTACGGCGCCGGCCGGCCTGCAGGCACGTCATCGCTGGCCACAAATGCGTCGATGCGGTCGTGCCAGCCGAGCCGCGCGATGATCGCCTCGGCGATGTCACGCGAGAAGCCGGTGTCCAGGCCGATACGGATGCCGTGCGCGCGCAATGTGTCGAACAGCGCCTCGGCGCCCGGCAGCGGTGCAATGCCCGGTGCATGGCGATAGCACTCAAGCATGCGCGCCACGAAGTCGGCATGGATCGGGGCCACGCGCGGGTCGTCCACCGTGGCGCCCAGCAGCCGTGCGATCGCCTGCGGCTTGGGGTAGCCCATCAGCGGGCGCACATCCTCCACCTCGATGGCGTGGCCGGCGACGGCCATCGCTTCGGCGAAGGCATGGGCCACCAGGCCCGGGTCGGCAACGGTGGTACCGGCAATATCAAGAACGGCGAGGCGGTAGCGCATGGCGGCAGGCGGCGTTGGGCGGAGGTGCCCAGCTTCGTCGCCGCCGGCCACGCCCTGATGACAGCGCCCGGACAGGCCGATGCACCTGTCTAGCCGGGCGACCCCTGCGTGGCCATGTGCCGCACGTGTTCGGCGGCCTGCGCGTGCAGCCAGTCGCGGAAGGCGAGGAAGCCGCGATGGCTGGCCGAGCGTTGCGGGTACACCAGCCAATGCGGCCACGCCGTCTTCAGGCGCTGGCTGGACAGCGCCACCAGCCCTGGCCCGGATTCCAGCAACAGGCGCGCCCGCGTCACCCGTCCCAGCGCCACGCCCACCCCGTCCAGCGCCGCACGGTGGTGGGCCTCCGAATCATCCAGTACCGCCACGAAGCGCGGCGGCGGGCTTTGCCCGCTCAACGCGAACCACGCGCCCCACGCGCCGTCGGGATCACCGAGCAGCGGCCACCGGGTCAGCGGAACACGGTCGATGCCGCCCATGCGCTCGATCAGCGCCGGGCTGGCCATCGGCAGCAGCCACTCGTCGAACAGCGGTTCCACCACCAGCCCCGGCCAGTGCCCGGTGCCCAGCCGCAGCGCGGCGTCGAAACTGCCGCTGCCGCTCGAAGTCGACCAGCCGTTCACTCGACTGCAGGTTGATCTCGATCTGCGGGTGCGCAGCCACGAAGTGGCCCAGGCGTGGCACCAGCCACGCCGAGGCCATCGATGGCACCGCGCTGATCGTCAGCACGTGCTCGGCGCGCGCCGCATAGGGCTGGAAGGCCTCGTTGATCGCGTCCAGATGCGGGCCGACCTGCTCCAGCAGGCGCTGCCCTTCCAGCGTAAGGGTGACGCCACGCGGCTGCCGGATCAGCAGCGGCTGGCCGAGGCGCTCTTCCAGCTGGCGCATCTGATGGCTGAGTGCGCTGACCGTCAGGTTCATCGACGCCGCCGCACGCGACAGGTTGCCGAGCCGGGCGGCAGCCACGAAACCCTGCAGGGCATGGAGGGGCGGACGGGACATCAGGCTTGAATTCCTCTCAAGGCGTGCTTGCGGAAATGTCGCTTTTTGCACGTCCATGCTGCCCGTATCGTGCAATCCACTCAAGTTGAGGCACGCTCATGAACATCTTCAGCGGCTTGTTGTTCCTGCACGGCCATGTGGCCAGCGCCGAGCTGGCCCGGCAACTGGCCAGCCCGGTCCCGCCGCCCAGCAGCACTCACGGTAGTGCTGGCCGCTGGCCGGTAACCTCGCCAACCGGGCAGCCCGCGGCTGCCGGCCGCTGCCCGGCACGTCCCTAACGCTGCAGCGCCTCCTGCACCGCGGCCGCCACATCGGTGTTGTCGATGTAGCGGCCGTCGTTCCAGCCCACGTGCTGGCGGTAGCCGGCATCAACGCCACGCACGCGCTTTGCAAGCAGCTCCGCGCCCGCGCCCTTGGCCCACAGCGGCACCAGCGCATTGGAGTGGTTGCCGGTGGGGCGGAAGCTCATCCCCGGCATGCGTCCGCGGCCGTTGTTGCGCACCGGCTGGAAGGCGACGTTCTGTGCATCGGGGCCCATCGGCATGCTGTTGTCGTGGTCGGTGGTGACGATCAGCAGGTTGCGCTCCCAACCACCATTGCGTTCAATCCAGTCCACCACCGCCGCCACCGCATCGTTGAACTCCACGGTCTCCTCGATCAGGCGGCCGTACTGCGGCTGGTCGCTGCACTGGCCGTAGTGCCATTCGGTGCCGCAGGCACTGGTATGCGCGGCCCAGTCGGTGGCGCCGCCTTCCACCATCAGGAACAGGCCCTCCGAAGATCGCTGCTGCAGGAACCGCAGTGCACCGCGGGTCATGGTCGCAAGATCCGGCACACTGTCGATCTTCCTTACGCCGGAGGGCGTGGCCGCATCCTTGCCCAGCACCTGCAGCTGGCGTGCCTGCTGCAGCGTGTTGGCCACGCGTGGCACGCCGATCAGCGGCCGGTCGGCCGGCAGCTGGCCCTGCGCCAGCGCGGCGAATTCCTCCTTCCCGCGGATCAGGCGCCACGGCCCCAACGGGTTCCCGCCAATGGTGCGGCCCGCTTCCAGCTGCTGCCAATCCTGCTGCGACACCCATTCCCACGGAGTCGCGCAGCCTTCGGCCCTAGCGGCATCCGTGGTCGGCCCACAGGCCAGGCCATCAACGCTGTAGCCGGGACCGCCGGTGCCCATCACCAGGTCCATGTGGCCCTGCGCCAGCATCTGGTGCGCAATGGCGTGATAGTTGTTGCGCGACTCGTTCTGCGCCGCGAACGCTGCCGGCGTGGCGTGCGCGAACGGCACCGAGGTCACCACACCGGTCGCCATGCCCAGGCGCTTGGCGCGCAGCGTATTGAACTCGGCCGGATTGCCATCGTTGTTGTAATTGATGGCGTTGTTGTAGGTCTTGATGCCCGAGGACAACGCCGTACCGGCCGCAGCACAAGCAGTGGTATCAACGCAGAGTACTTGGTAGCCGACGAACGGCAGGTCCTGCGCCGGCACCGGTTCGCTGTCCCAGGCCTTGCCCGCGTCGTAGCCCAGGGTCTGCGCGTTGTCGCGGGTCGGCTGGCTGCTGGCGTTCAACGGGAAGGTGGTTACCGCCAGGCGCTGCGGGAAATCCGCATAGGGGGCACCTTCGCGGCTGCCGTATTGCCAGTAGGCGGCGGCATCCCAGGTGCCCCAACCGGCCCCGTCGTTGATCATCACGATCACGTTGTGCGGGCGCGCTTCGGCGGTGGGAACAGCATCGGTGCGCAGATTCGGCTGGCAGCCCCCCAGCGCTGCCAGCGCGATCAGCAACGAGGAATGGAGCCAGCGGCGTGGCGCGCGTGCAGTCATCGGATATCCCATCGGGCCAGAGGCGGCCCACAATGACGATACGTTATATCGTTTCAATGTTGCAGCTTCATGCAGCTGCCGCGCACTATCCTGCGGCTCTCCATTGTCACCGCATCATCCATGTCCCTCCCCGTTCCAGAGCGCGCGCCGCTGTCGTCGATCACCCTGGATGCGGCCACCTTCGCGGTGATCCACCAGCACAACGCGGAAACCGCGCGGCAACCGGCGTCGCTGACCAAGTTGATGACCGCCTACGCTGCGTATGCATGCGTCGAGGAGCGCGGGCGCGCATGGGACGAAACGGTCACCATTGCCAGCGACGATGTGCATGCGGTGGCCGATGATGAAACGCGCATGGGCCTGGTGCCTGGCGAAACAATTACTCTGGCACGCCTGCTGGAAGGCTTGATGATCGTCTCCGGCAATGACGCTGCATTGGCGATCGCGCGCCACCTGGACGGATCGCAGACCGCATTCCTCGATCGCATGAACCGGCATGCGCGCCAGCTTGGCCTGCGCAGCACCTGGTTTGCCAGCGTCTCCGGCATCACCACCCCGCACCATGCGTCCAGCGCGCGCGACATGGCAGTGCTGGCCGCCTGCCTGCTGAACGATCATCCGCAGATACTGGCAATCACCGCGCAGCGCGCGTTCGCGCATGGCCGCTTCAGCCGCAGCAACCAGAATGCCCTGCTTGGCGAGCACGGCGTGGATGGATTGAAGACCGGCTACACCCGGGCCGCAGGCTTCTGCCTGGCCGCCACCGCGTGCCGCGCAGTGCCCGGCCGGGCGCAGCCGGTGCGGCTGATCACCGTGGTGCTGGGTTCTGAAAGCCGCGACGCGCGCGACGCACTGGTGCGCGATCAGTTGTCGGCAGGATTCGCCGCACTGGCCAACAGCTGACCGGCCATGCGGCTCAGCGCCGCTTGACCGTCGCCACGATCACGCGCTGCAGTTCTGCCTCGGCCCCGGCCTTGTCCAGAGCGCCGGCAACCACGCCCTCTGAAAGGGTCTCAGCCGCGCCGAGGATGGCCCATCGCCCCGCCAGGGGCACGGCCCCCTCGGCGGCGAACGGGCCCAGCCAGACCTGGCAGTTGTCGATGAAGTCCTGCTGGTAGCGCCGCCGCACCTCGCGCAGTTCGGGCGCACCAACCAGCGCCGCGAGGATGCCCTGCACTTCACTGCCCTGGCTGAGGATGCAGTCGATGTAGCCGGAGGCGATGGCCGCCGCGCGATCGGCCAGCTGCGCCCTGGCGCGGCCGATGCGCTCGTGGAAGACCACGGTCTGCCGCCCGTCATAGTCGTCGTAGAGCGCCGCCAGCAGTCCATTGCGGGTCACGAAGTGATCGTAGGCCACCGGCTTGGTCACGCCCGCCGCCTCGGCCAGAAGCAGTGGTATCAACGCAGAGTACTCCTTCCTCGCCGACCAGCGCCCAGGCCACGTCCAGCAACTGGCGGGCGCGTTGCTCGCGGGTCAGTCGGCGGCGTGTGGGAGCGGGCGTGGCAGGCATCGGCAGGGCACGGCGGTCAGCGCATCGGAGTACCGATTTTACGGCCGGTCTCCGCTGCCGACTGCAGATGTGCCCCGGCGGCGCCGGAATCGGCGTCCAGCAGCAGTTCGGATGACAGCACGCGCGCACCGCAGTAGTCGAAGATGCCCATGTCGATCTGGGTCTTCATCGCCGCCCCATAGCCGCGCCGCTCGATCATCTCCGCGCCGGCCCCGCCCACCCCGACCAGGTGCACGCACAGCCGTTGCAGCTTCTTCTGCACCTTGCCGTCGGCGCCCTCCTGGTAGGCCCAGCCCTGGGTGAACACACGGTCGATCCAACCCTTCAGCAGCGCCGGGAACGACCACCAGTACAGCGGGTAGACCAGCACCAGCGTGTCGGCCGCATCCAGCCGCGCCTGCTCGGCGGCGACATCGGCCGGTACAGCGCCGGTGCCGCGGAACAGCGCCTGGTCCTGCAGGTTGAAACGCGGGTCGAAGCCCTCGGCCATCAGATCGGCGTGGGCCACGCTGTTGCCGGCACCAGCCGCGCCGATGGCCTCACCGATGCGCCCGGCGATGGCGTGGGTCAACGAGGAAGGATCAGGATGGGCGATGACGATGAGGCTGTGCATGGGAGAGCTCCGGGATTCACTAACTACCAATGGTAAGTAATGAAATCCGGCGCACCAGCCCCATCGATGGGATGCTGTTTCCGCATCCCCCGTATAGTGCGGCGCTCGCCCGTGAGATGCCCGCCGATGCACCGACACCTGCTTGCCCCGCTGCTGGCCCTGGTGATGACGATGGCCGTTCCATCCGCCGTGGCCGGTGAACTCGGTCCGGAAGATTCCGCCGCCCTGCGCAGGGAGGTGCAGGCGATGATGGACGCCTTCGCCCGCGGCGATACCGACCTGATCATCGCGCGCACCCATCCCAGCCTGAAGCTGGCTGCCGGTGGCGATGAGGCCTATGCGCGGATGACGCGCGACACCGTGAAGCAACTGCACAAGGCGGGCGTCACCATCGTCAGCGACGAGGCGGGCGTGCCTGGGCGCACCTACGCCGCCGGTGACGAGGAAGTCTGCTTCGTGCCACGCCAGTCACTGCTGCGCGTGCGCGACGCGCCGATGCGCAGCACCTCGTTCATGGTCGCCGTACGCCGGGTGGGCACGACGCAGTGGAGCTATCTGGACGGTGCCGCGCTGCTGGACAACCCCGCGCTGCTGCGGCAGCTGCTGCCGGCCCTGGAACCGGGGGTGGTAGTGCCGAAGGGCGGGATGGAAGCGCTGTAGTCGCTGGCGCATCCCTCCAGGCACGGTGTGGATCCACGGACCGCCCTGCAGAACCGGGCCCACACCGGATTTCCGTCAACGGAACAGCGCGTTCAACGCCGCGCCCGAGGCCGCCTGCTGCAGGCCATCGAAACACCCGTCCTGCATGATCGGTTGGGTCGCCTGCATCAAGCCGCCCCACGCCGCGCGGGCCAGTGCGCCACCGAGGCTGACCCGGCGCACCCCGAGTGCGGCGATGTCCTGCAGGCGCATGGGCGTCGGTCCACCCACCAGCAGGTTCACCGGCTTCGATCCTGCCGCGGCCACCACCGCGCTGATCTGCTCAGGCGTGCTGATGCCCGGCGCGTACAGCACGTCGGCACCGGCCTCGGCATAGGCGCGCAGGCGCTGCAGGGTGTCCTGCAGGTCCGGCACCCCCACGAAGAAGTTCTCTGCACGGCCCACCAGCAGCACATCGGCGCCGGCATGGTCGATCGCCGCGCGGGCCGCACGCAGGCGCTCGACCGCCTGCTGGATCGGGCGCAGTGGTGCATCGGCCACACCGCTGGCATCCTCGATCGACAATGCGGCGACACCGGTATCGATCGCCGCGGCCACCGCCTCTGCCACCGCCGTTGGCGTGGCACCGAAGCCATCCCCGAAGTCGGCGTTCACCGGCAGTGGCGTCGCCCCCACCATCAGGCGCAGATGCTCCAGCGTGGCCTGCAGCGAAACCGCACCATCCGGCCGCCCCTCGCTCCAGGCACAGCCGGCACTGGTGGTCGCCAGCGCCTGGAATCCCTGCCGCTGCAGGTAGCGCGCACTGCCCACGTCCCACGGATTGGGCAGCACGAAGCAGCCCTGTGCATGCAGCTGGCGGAAAGCCGCGCGCCTGCGCGGGATGTCGGCGTCGATCAAGGTCATGGCGGGCTCCGGTACGGTACAGCGGCACCCTAGCCCGGCCATCGCCTGCGCTCAATGGCCGCATGCACAGGCGCATGAAGTGATGCCGCCTGCTTATTGGACGCGGCCGAGGGCCGTGCCGGAGCGTGCTTGCCTGCCCCCTCATGCTGCCATGGAGCCGTTCATGCACCCCGACCTGGATTCCCCCGCTGACACCCACATCGACGCAGGCGACGATGACGCGCAGTGGGCCGAACTGCTGTCGCCCGCCCGCCGGCGCCTGATCGCTTCGGCCGGGCTGGCCGCCGGCGGCCTGGCCAGCGCGTCGACGGCAGCGGCAGCCACGCGCGACGACCGTGCCGTGAACACCACCGAGCCGGGGCAGCCCGGCTTTCGCGCCATCGTCCCGCCGGCGGCGAAGGGCAGCAGCCCGTGGGGCCAGGCGACGGCCAGCGAGCCCACCCCGCGACCGGCCAGCGTGCGCCCCGGCGAGGCCACGCTGCCCGCCACCCCACGCGCGTACACCGACATCAAGAGCTATCACGCGCACATCTACTTCGATGAGGACAGCTTCGCCAAGGCGGCCCTGCTGCGGCGCTGGGCCGCCGAACGCTTCCCGGTGGAGCTGGGCAACTGGAACCTGGAACCGCGCGGGCCGCACGTCACGCCTTCGTTCTATTTCGGCTTCACCAACGACCTGCTGCCGGTGCTGGTGCCCTGGCTGCAGCTCAACAGCCTGGGCCTGACCATCCTGATCCACCCCAATACCGGCGACGGCCGCGCCGACCATCTGCATTACGCGCTGTGGGTGAACCGCGCGCAGCCGGTGAATGCCTACAACTGGCCGACACCGAAGCCCGGCGAACGGGAGCCGCTGGAGGAAGTCTTCCCGAACGTGGTGCCGACGGTGCCGCTGGAGACCTGAGCGGGTGCGTGGCGGGGGCGGTGGGTGGCGTGCAGCGCACCTTGGGCTGCCCCTCGGTGGGTGCGTAGCTTGCTGCGCACCGAACTTCCTTCATCCACGCATGGCGTGGATCTACCGCATCACGGCCCGTTGCGGCGTCGGTCATCGCCCGGCCTTGCCGGCATCGTCGGCCTACGTGCCAGCATCCCCGGCCAGCACCACGTTCAGCGCGCCTTGATCCGGCTCCCGCCGTACAGCCGCAAGCACTCCGGCGAATTTCAAACAATCGATTGAAACACGGCAAACTTCGCCGAACTGGACAGCATCCGCCGCTTCCGCCAGACTGCCGCCCTTTCCCGTCTTCCGGATCCCATGGCGAAGCTGCTGGTCCTGCACGGCCCCAACCTCAACCTGCTCGGCACCCGCGAGCCGGAGGTCTACGGCCACACCACGCTGGCCGATATCGACCAGGCGCTGGCCGCGCAGGCGTCCGCCGCCGGGCACGCCGTGGAAAGCCTGCAGTCCAATGCCGAGCATGTTCTGGTGGACCGCGTGCAGGCCGCGCGCAACGACGGAACCGCTTTCATCCTGATCAACCCGGCCGCCTTCACCCACACCTCGGTCGCCGTGCGCGATGCGCTGGCGGCGGTGGCCGTGCCGTTCATCGAGATCCACCTGTCCAACCCGCATACCCGCGAACCGTTCCGCCAGCACAGCTACTTCAGTGACAAGGCGGTGGGCGTGGTGTGCGGCTTCGGTGCCGACAGCTACCGCTACGCGATGGACGCGGCGCTGCTGCGCGTGCAGGCGGCGGGCGCGTGATGATGCTGCCGCGCGTGCTTGCCAGCCTCGCGCTGTGCGCCGGCCTGTGCGGCGTTGCCCATGCGGGCGACCGCAGTGCCGAAGGCATCGACTGCGCGCATCCCGCCACCACGATGGAGAGCGACCTGTGCGCTTCGGACGTGGCCGCTGCTGCCGACGCCGAACTCAATTCCGCCTATGCCCTGGCGCGCCAACAGCTGCGCACACCGGCCAAAGGCGGTAGTTGCAGCTACTGCGGCGATGCCGAGCAGCAGCTGGTGCTGGCCCAACGCGCCTGGATGCAGCTGCGCGACCATGACTGCAACGCGGTCTATGCCCTCAATTCCGATGGCACGGCACGCAACGGCGCACAGATGCGCTGCCTGATCACCCAGACGCGCGACCGTACGCGGCAGCTGCGCGAGTTCTACGAACTGCTTTGACCCGAGCGCGACGCGCTCCCCACCACACTGACATCAAGAGCAAAGAGGCCACCATGGATCTCCGCAAAATCAAGAAGCTGATCGACCTGCTGGAAGAGTCGAACCTGGCTGAAATCGAAATCAAGGAAGGCGAAGAGTCGGTGCGCCTGTCGCGCGCCCCGGTGGCCGGCTACGCCGCGCCGATGCCGGCACCGGTGTATGCCGCCCCGGCTGCCCCGGCCGCGCAGGCGATGCCGATGCAGTCGCCGACCGAAGCCTCCACCGGCGGCACTGCCAAGCCGGGCCCGGCGCTGCCGGAAGGCCACGTGCTGCGCTCGCCGATGGTCGGCACCTTCTACGCCTCGTCCGCCCCGGACAAGCCGGCCTTCGTCAGCGTCGGCCAGCAGGTCAAGGAAGGCGAGACCCTGGCCATCATCGAAGCGATGAAGATGTTCAACCCGATCGAAGCCGACAAGTCCGGCACCATCGTCGCCATCCTCGGCGAAAACGGCCAGCCGGTGGAGTTCGACCAGCCGCTGTTCGTGATCGGCTGAGGGGCACGCCATGCTCGACAAAGTCGTCATTGCCAACCGAGGGGAGATCGCGCTGCGCATCCTGCGCGCGTGCCATACCCTGGGCATCCGCACGGTGGCCGTGCATTCCACGGTCGACCGCAACCTCAAGCACGTGGCCATGGCCGACGAGTCGGTCTGCATCGGCCCGGCGCCGTCGCCGCAGAGCTACCTCAACATCCCGGCGCTGATCGCCGCCGCTGAAGTCACCGACGCCCAGGCCATCCACCCGGGCTACGGCTTCCTGTCGGAGAACGCCGACTTCGCCGAGCGCGTGGAGGAGTCCGGCTTCATCTTCATCGGCCCCAAGGCCGACACCATCCGCATGATGGGCGATAAGGTTGAAGCCATCCGCGCGATGAAGTCGGCCGGCGTGCCGTGCGTGCCCGGCTCGGGCGGCCCGCTGGGCGAAGACATCGTCGCCAACACCAAGATCGCCCGTGAGATCGGCTATCCGGTCATCATCAAGGCGGCCGGTGGCGGCGGTGGCCGCGGCATGCGCGTGGTGCACGCCGAAGCCTCGCTGAAGACCTCCATCGAAACCACCAAGAGCGAGGCCAAGGCCGCGTTCGGCAATGGCGAGGTCTACATGGAGAAGTTCCTGGAGAACCCGCGCCACGTGGAGATCCAGGTGCTGGCCGACGGCCAGGGCAACGCCATCCACCTGGGTGAGCGCGACTGCTCGATGCAGCGCCGCCACCAGAAGGTGGTGGAAGAAGCACCGGCACCGGGCATCAGCGCCGAACAGCGCGAGCAGATCGGCAAGGTGTGTACCGAAGCCTGCGTGCGCATCGGCTACCGCGGCGCCGGCACGTTCGAGTTCCTGTACGAGGACGGCCGCTTCTACTTCATCGAAATGAACACCCGCATCCAGGTGGAGCATCCGGTCACCGAAATGGTCACCGGCATCGACCTGGTGGCCGAGCAGCTGAAGATCGCCGCCGGCCAGAAGCTGTCGATCAAGCAGAGCGACGTGGTGCTCACCGGCCACGCCATCGAGTGCCGCATCAACGCCGAAGACGCCGAAACCTTCGTGCCGAGCCCGGGCACCATCACCGGCTTCCATCCGCCGGGCGGCCCGGGCGTGCGCGTGGACACCCACATCTACAGTGGCTACCGCGTGCCGTCGAACTACGACTCGATGATCGGCAAGCTGATCGTGCACGGCCCGGATCGCGAAACCGCCATCGCCCGCATGCGGGTGGCGCTGAGCGAGATGGTGGTCGACGGCATCAAGACCAACATCGCGCTGCAGCAGCGGATCATGCGTGACAAGGGCTTCCAGGCCGGTGGCCAGAACATCCACTACCTGGAAAAGCGCCTGGCCGAACGCAAGAACAAGCCGATCGCGTTGACCTGATCGGTGCCACAGGCTGGATACGGAAAGGGCGGGGATTTCCCCGCCCTTTTTCGTTGTCTGTAGCGCCGAGCATGGGCTCGGCGCTACGCAAACAGGTTCAGCGCTTGTCCGCCACTTCGGCCGGAATCTGCGAATTCGCCAGTGGGCGAACGCCATTGGGTGAGCTCGGGTCGACGATCACCATGGTTTCGGTGGAACCATCGGGCCAGACCACCTGGAAGGTGCTGCCGGCCGGTAGTGAGGCGAACGGCATGCCGCTCTGTGCGCGATAGACCGCCGCAACCTGGCTGGCACCGGCGCGGCGAACGTCTTCCTGCGCCTTTACCGTGGTCAGTTCCACTTTTGACAGATGCCGGTAGCGATCCTCGTAGGTATCGATCATCAACAGACCGACCGCACCCGCCGAGTAAGCCACGAACAGCGCCACCCAGAACCAGAATTTGGCCCCATGCAGGAATCGACGGTAGTTCATTGCCCGCCTCTCTTGCCAACCAATCGCTTGATCCACTGCTTCATCTTCCCCGAACCTTGCCGCGAAACCGCAGCGTCATACACGAAATCCCGGAAATCCTGTGCTCCATCCTGCGAACAGATCCCTCCGTTCGCACAAAAACCGTTCACCAGTACGCTGTCCGCACCACAAGGTAGACCGAGTTCACAGGCCGCAACCCGCCATGCAAGTTCGCTGAGCGGCTCACCGGCCACCTGCCCGGTCAGCGCACGATCGCCCGCTGCCCGTGCGCCCATTCCCGGCGCAATGGCCATGAAGGCTTCCGGGTCGCGCGACGCACGCACCCGCTCGACCAGATCACGGCGGTACTCGGGGCTGTCTAGCAGCGGCTCCCCTTCGGCGAACAACGAGGCCTCCGCAGCCAGGTTGCCCTGTGCGGCCGCCTTGCGCCGCTCGGCCAGCACCCGCGCGGCGCCCAGCTTGTCGCCCGGCACGAAACCACCACAGCGCTGCGCCACGCGTTCGCGTGCCTGCACCATGGCCGGTGCAGCGGTCAGGCCTAGTCCGGCCAGCACGTTGTTGTCCAGGCGGTACCCACCCGGATCGAGGGCGTACTGCGCGCAGTAGTCATAGACCCGGCTCAGCATCCAGCGCGCTTCATGATTGCCGTCATCGGCCTGCACGCGCAGGCGCTGCGCATACGCGTACAGATCAGTGGCCTCCTCGAAGTCGGCGCGCAGGTCCAACGGCAGCCCCGACGGCAGCGCGTTGCCTCGCTCGACAGCCGACAGGCGGCGTGCCAATGCTTCGGGCACCACCGGCATCGACGTGCTGGTGCCGCCCGCCGACAGCACCGACGGCAGCTCCGACGGTACCGGCACCGCGGAAACGTGGCCGCTGGCCCGATACCCGACCACGCCCAGCACGGCCACCGCCGGCAGCACGAGCAACCAGGTTTTCAGGGTCGGAGCGAAGGCCATCGGCGGCAGTCAGGCGTCAAGGCGCACAGGAAAGCGTGCAGTTTAGCAAGGCCCGGCAGCCCTGTCTGAACGGCCTTCGTTCATCTCAAGGCATACGGAGACGCCCTGATGGTCTAGCATGGCCCCCTTTCCCGCGATTGCCCCCACCGCCATGCCGTTCCTGGAACTGACCCTGCGTTGCACCGAAGCCACACAGCCCCGCTATGAAGACGCGCTTGAAGATGTGGGCGCACTGGCTGTCACCCTGCTCGATGCCGAGGCCGATACCAGCAACGAGCAGGCCATCCTTGAGCCGGGCGTGGGCGAGACCCCGCTGTGGGACACCCTGGTACTGAGCGCGCTGTTCCCCGCCGACAGCAACGCGCTGTTGCTGCTGGCTGCGCTGGAGGCCTTCGATCCGGAGCTGGACTGGAGCAGTGGCAGCTTCCGCGCGGTCGAGGATCAGGACTGGGAACGCGCCTGGCTGGACCAGTTCCAGCCGATGGATTTCGGCAGCCGTACCTGGATCGTGCCGTGGAACCATGAGCTGCCGGACGCCGCACAGGCCGCCGACGCCGCCGTGGTGCGGCTGGACCCGGGCCTGGCGTTCGGCTCGGGCACCCACCCGACCACCGCGCTGTGCCTGCGCTGGCTGGACCAGCTGGCCGTGGATGGCCAGCTGCAAGGCCAGCGCGTACTCGACTTCGGTTGCGGCTCGGGCATCCTCGCCCTGGCCGCGCTGAAGCTGGGCGCCGCTGAGGCCATCGGCGTGGACAACGATCCGCAGGCACTGGTTGCCACCGCCGACAATGCCGAGCGCAACGGCGAGCAGGCGCGCATGCAGGTGTACCTGCCGCAGGACGAGCCGGTTGCGACCTATCCGATCGTAGTCGCCAACATCCTCGCCTCGGCACTGGATGCGCTGGCCGAACTGCTGGCCGCGCGCGTCGCGACGGGCGGCCGCATCGCCCTGTCCGGCATCCTGCATGGCCAGGAAGGTGAGCTGCTGCAACGCTACGCGGCGTGGTTCGACGAACTGCAGGCCACGCAGGACGGCGACTGGATGCGCATCACCGGCGTGCGCCGCGCCTGATCGTGGTTGAATGACTGCTGGATCCGAGCCCGCGCCCTGAGCATGTCCGAGCCGAACCCGCCGCGCCGCCCCCTGGCGACCTTCCTGCGCACTGCGTCGGCGGGTGAAGCCGCGCCCGCGACCGATGCGCGCATGCAGGACGACGCCGCACCCGCAGCGCCCACGGTAGAACCTGCGGCCGATCCCATCGAGCCAATGCAACCGCCGGCGGCAGAAAGACGACACGATGATGACACTTTCATCGTGGAGGACGTCGCGCCCCTCGAACCGGCGCCGGTCGCGGTGCCGGCAGCGGTGGCTGCTGCCAGTGATGCTCCCAGTTTCCTCGGCAGCGCGCGAGCGCGCACGCTGCCGGCACCGCGCTGGCACTGGCTGCTGGTGGCAGGTCTGGCACTGCTGCTGGTACTGCAGAGCGTGCTGGCCGACCGCGCGCGCCTGGCCGCCGACGCCGGCAACCGTGCATGGCTGGCCCCCCTGTGCGGCGTTCTCCATTGCAGCCTGCCGCCCTGGCATGAACCGGCCGCGTTCACCATGACCAGCCGCGAGATCCGCCCACTGCCCGGGCAGGCCGGCGTGCTGCAGGTACAGGCCAGTATCCGCAACGATGCGCGCTGGGCGCAGGCCTGGCCGGACCTCCGCCTGTCGCTGTCCGATGCCGATGGCCGGGTGATCGGCAGCGGTGTGTTCCCCCCTGCGCAGTACCTGGGCGAGCCTCCCGGCACCGCGCAGCTGGAACCGGGCCAGAGCGCACGCATTGCGTTCCGTGTACAGGAGCCCGCCGCATCCACTGTCGCATTCACCTTCGACTTCCTCTGACCAGGCTGAAGACGCCCAGCCGTGGCAGGTCGAGCACGCTCGCGCTAGACTGACCGCCACCACCTCGTCCGGCCGCGCGCTCCGCGCGCACGGGCCAACCGAATCGGGAACCCCCTTGAACGCTGTCCTTTCTCGTCCTGACAACAGTCGTGGCGCTCCCCGGCCACCGCTGCGTGAACACGTCGCCCAGTCCGTGCGCCGCTACCTGCGTGATCTCGATGGCTGCGACGCGGACGATGTCTACGAGATCGTGCTGCGCGAGATGGAGATCCCGTTGTTCGTGGAAGTGCTCAACCACTGCGAAGGCAACAGTACTCTGCGTTGATACCACTGCTT
>CATQJL010000028.1:0-31545 GCA_958299035.1 Cylicocyclus nassatus
AAGCAGTGGTATCAACGCAGAGTACTCATCTTTTCCATTGTGGTTATTATCAAATGGACAACATTCTAAGATATATTTTGTTTCCACCATCATAAGCAGCTGTCTTATATCGAATCATGTGATCACTTAGCCATTGTTCTAAATCAAACTCGCCAGGGTTGTAATTGTATATCTCTGTCTTCATCCATCTTTGGCTGCAAGTCGATTAGTATATGCAAATACTTAATATCTGTTGCCTTTATCTCTGTTGGGTAATATGTCATTTTAGACATTCTATGTGGTCTTTCCTCTGTATCTCTACCCTTTTGTGCTAATGTTCCATACAACTTGCATATTCTGTTTGGATCTTTGTTAGCAACATCAATCTTTATCTTTTCATTTGAGAACAACATATTAAGTGTGTTTATTGCATCACTTATAATCTTTTCATTTGTTTCATTGTTTGAAAGATAAATCTTGTAAAGAAGATGAACACCATTACCGCTAAATGCTGTTATTGGCTTTTCAAATCCAAGTTGTTCCATAAAACTTATAAACCTTATTTCCGAGTTCTTTTGTACTTTCCAATTCTTCATCACTACTTGAAACTCCTGTTGACCTATCTGGATCTAAGTCTATAAACAACCAATCATAACCAACTACATCCTTTTACTTGTTGTAGGATTTTTTCCAAGTTTTTGAATTTTCCCAAACTGTGTTCTACTTTTCATTGAACTATATTTCATTCAATGTTATGTATACTTGCCATCCAGTTCCCATTACTCGTCTTAAATCCTTAATTGCCAATTCAATATCATCAAAATACCCTGACAATATATTTTTATTTGAATCCATCATGCGAATTTCAAACACCTGGTTATTGGCTTTAAGATTGTCAATGTCTTTCGTATTTCTTCTAAGTCAAGTAACTGCCTTTGCCATTACTGTCTACCACCTTTACTTTGTTGATTGCTGTTGTCATTATGATTATTACAATCTGAATATCCATTGAATGTTTTTAACTCATACAAATCTTGCCAACAATGATCTGTTGATTGATTAAGTATTGCAATTTTCATTTCAACATTTCCAGAAGATAGCTTTTCAAGTTGTTTCAATTTTCTATCCAAAGTAGAATCATTTGTTATAGGTTTCTTTATCTTCTTCTCATGTTTATGTAATCAATGATGGCTTTTTCCAATTCTGGAATTTCACTATATATATATTGTTTATCATTGTTATTACATTGTTTATCATTATTGATTGTGTCTTTCTGATGTTCTTCTGATGTCTTTCTGATGTCTTTCTGTTGTTCTTCACTTGCTTTTTTGTTGTCTTTCTGTTGCTTTTTTTCTTCATCAATGTCTTGGAATTTACTGTAATTTACTATGTTTATAGCTGTTTTTTTGTTGTCTGATTTGTATTCAATCATGTTATCTAACACAAGCATATCAAGAAACTTTTTTGTCTTAGTTCTTGACCATCCCCAGCGATCAGATAATTTTAAAATTGAAAGTAATAAAGCTACCTCTTTTGACATCAATTAAGTTGCTATCAAACAACAATTTTGTGTCTTTGTGACTAGCCATAAGAAGTAAATCAACCCATGCAGCCATATAGTTGTAAGGCTTATCATTAGCAACCCAACAATCTCTTAATTCTCTATGAATCGAAATCCAACCTATTGCCACATTATCACCTACCTTCTATAAGTTCTAAGTATCTTCTTAACTGTTCTAATTTTTCTTTTAAAGTAATGTATATTTGACTGGATATTCTTCTTTTGAAATTCTTCAAGACCTACTATCCAATTATCACAATTCAATTCTTCTTCAAGACGTTCATTGTAGTATTTAAGCTGACGTTTTAATCTATCCTTGTAATCTGGATTTCTTGAACAGCAACCACAATGTACACATATTTCTCCGTAAGAATATATGTTTTCGCAATCGTCTGAAACTGCATAATCTACAAACACATAATCACTTCCTTTATTCAGTTTTATCTTGTTCTTGTTTGTGAAAATCTAAGAATGCCTGGGAACTTATCCAAAGCATTTAACTGATACCGATTAGGTACTTTATCTTTCGTAGAATAATTTAGATATTTTCAAATAGAATTGAAATCTCTTACTTGCTTTAACATATCCAGCTTGTATACCTTGCCTATATGTTTTAGGTTGTTTGTACTGTCCTGTTGCCATCTTTCCTTACTTTGCGATCCAGCCATAACATTGTAAATCTGGTGGCCAGCATCAGCAAAATTCTTAATTGTAGCAACTTCCTTTTCATCCATTTCGGATTCTTTACAAGTCTTAAATGATAATTTCCAACCATACGGATTATCTTCACTATAAAACTTATGTTTTTTAAGGCTTAATGCTATGTGATCATATTCTGCTAAATGACTTGCACATCTTTCTAATAAATGCTTTGCCTGTCCTACATAACACCGTTTTATACCAGCTTCATCAACTCTGTAAAAAGCATATATACCGCTTGTATTTGGAATATCTGGACATATTTTCTTTATTCTTTTCTCTCGTTCTGCTTTCATAGCATAAACTTGTCTGTAATTAGTTGGCAATGCTATTCCACCTCGATCCTTTAAATTCTCTATTTAAACTAACACTTCAAATCATAAAATTCTTTTTCTAAAGAATCAATTTTATTAATTACATATTCTTTGATTTGCTTTTCTAGTTCTGGTTCATTTCCCAGATACAATGTTCTTGGTACATGATTATCACCATCATAATTTTCAGCCTTTACTCCATTGTAGTATGGTGCATTGTAAGCTTTAAGAAATTCTCTATATTCTTTTATCTTGCTATTTAAATTTATTGCTTTATTAAATATTTCCTTTGTCATGCCTAACACCTCTCACTTCTTCAATTTTGTTATTACATTCTTCGCATACTGTAATTAAAACAAATTCATTATTATCGTATGTATATCTCATGTGTTCTTTACCATAATCAATGTCAAATCCACAGAATTTGCATTTGCATTTTACTTTTGGTGGCAAGTTAATCACTCCAATCCAATATATTCATCAATATCATAACTGATAGTAGGTGGCTCACCAACTTTAGCATCAATCTCAATGTGAATATTGTAACTTAATTTTGAGTTTTTAATAATTTGATCAACTCTTTCACCTACATTTTCCAAAAGTTCCATATTGATTTCATTACTCCACCTCACAAACTAAAGCATTATCACCGATTTCATTTGCTGCGTTATTAGCTGCTACATCATTTTTCCATGATCCGTAAAACCACAATTCATTATCACACAATCTAGCAACTACAAATCTTTCATGTTTCTCTGGCATATTATGAATTACTACTGTTCCTGTTTTACCATTTTCATCACTCTCCTTAACTTGTTTCTTTATTTCTTCAATAATTTGTTCCAGTTATCAAACATTGTTACTCCTATTAACTAATTAAATACTAATAAAATTTATAATCATTCGGCAATTCCAACCTTTTTGCAATGCTATCCATTGTTGCGTGTGCTATTTCTTCTGAATGTTCTGATATATAATTGTCTATAAGACTTGTCACTTCATCAAAATTTATTGCTTGTGCAATTCTTTCTTTCATTACCGTCTTAATAATATATTTAATATCATCATCAGTATTTCACTTGCAACTCGATTAAATCTTTCTGCAATCGGTTTCAAAACAATATAATTTTCTGTTTGTTCACTCATAATTCAACCTTCAATCCTTTTCTGCAATAATCAACGTAAACGCCTTTATTTACGATTTTTTTAGCTCTACTTACAAATTCATCACAGTTACTATTTTCTTTGCTTAAATGGCAAATTAACAATGTTTTTAGGCTATCTGAGTTGTTTGTTTCTACAAACTTTTCCATTTCTTCTACACTCATGTGTCCAGACAGTAAATGTTTTCGCTTCGGATCATCTTCTTTTACATATTCTGCTGAATAATTAACACCTAGCAAAATGTGATTAAGTTCTTTAAATCTGTATAAGCAATATCTTGTGTCAGTTATGTAAACCATTTTACCAATTTCATCATGCTTAATATAAAATCCATAAACAGGACATTCTGAACCATCACTATTTGAATGTGTCCAATGTTCTTTTGCTTTATCCTTTAATGCAAATGCTGTTACTTTAAACCCACCAAATGTATAAAACTCTCTGTCAAGTCCATTCTCATAAGGTTTTGCTACTGGAACACCCCATTTTTCAACATTCTTAATTGATTTCGAGTGGTCTTGGTGAACATGATCGCATAAAGCACCTACAACAGAAGAAACATTGTAATTTATATTCTGCTTGATAATTTTCTCACTGCAGCCTAAATCTAAAATCAATATTTCACCGTTACTAGATTCCAAAGCATAACAATTACCATCTTTACTTCCTGTGCTAATACATTTAAGTTTCATCAACTACTCCTTTTATACTTTTTAACAGGTTTACTCATTGCATCTTCAATATTCCAATTCAATATTGCTATTCTATGATAAATAATTACACTTGGTATTCCACAAATTTCAGACAACTCAGAAGCAGTTTTCATTTCACCTTTGTAACTAAACTTTCTTGATCTTCTTGTATTTCTCATTTGTTCAGTTCTAGTAATCCACCTACAATTACTTGGTTCATAATTACCATCATTGTCAATGCGATCAATAGTTAAATTATCAGAATAACCATTTTTAGTAGCCCAATTGTAAAATGCTTTAAAATCGTTCTTCCATTCATCACACATTGTTATTCCTCTACCACCATAATTATAATAATAATCATTATTTTTACTAAAGCACCTTTGTTTCATACCGTTCCATATAGAGTGAAGTCTTGTATGTGTAAGTCCATGTTTATATCCGTTTTCCCATCCAATTTTTTGTCTGCATCCACAAGCTGTTGTATTTCCAGATTTTAAACTTGCACCCAATACATCAATTTCGTTACCGCAATCACACTTACAATGCCAAAAGAAACCTCTTTTTCCTTCTATGCGACCTGTTGCATATAATACTGTTAAATAGTTATATTTATTCCCAGTGATATCATCAATATTGCTCATTTATTTATCACCACCTTTTTCCAAGAAACTGATTCTTCTCTTTAATGCTTCGTTTTCAATAATCAATTCATGTTCCTTGATTGCATAAAAATTCAACTTTGCATTTCTTTCCCTTATTTCCTTTTCCAACTTTTCAATTCTCTTTTTAAGTTTCTTCTTTTTAATTGCTATCACCCCCATTGTTCCGCCATTGCTTTTGCTATGCCAGGATATGTTTTACTCCTAGCCTTTGCTGTTCTAGGGTCTTTCCACGATAAAATTTTTCCATTTTTATCTTTCACATACCATGCTGGTCCAGAAAAAGAAGTTTTCTTTTTTTCATACTCAGCTTTAACAATTTCAGGTTCAACAATATTTGTAGGTTGCAAGTTAGGTAATCCCTTTATCCATAAACAAGTTGTTTTTCTTACTTTATCACCAAACTCATAAGGTTGTATCTTTTGTGTGCAATTTGGTAAATTACCATACTCTGGAAACCATTCTTTAACATAATCACCACCGATAATATTGACTGGATTTTCAATAGCAATCTTTTCACAATCTGCTTCAAGAAATTTAGCAAAGAACTCTATGCCATCTTTTTGTCTACCGTCTGCCCTTTTCTTCTCAAAATGTCTAGCACCACTAACAGCAAGATGTGTGCATGGTGGAAATGCTAAAATCATATCCCACTTTCCAACAATCTCATGTTCTTCACCATCCATTGTATTAAATTTACAATTACCATTTAATATTGGTAAAACATCTTCGCAACAATGCCATTCTGGATGACCACCACTACATTCTTGAATATCGCAACTGTACGCTTCGTGTCCTTTTCTTCTAAACTCTATACAAACTGCTTGACTTTCTTCACACGCAACTAATACTTTCATTTAAACCTCCTCACATATATCAACTATGTGCTTACATAATTGTTCTGGAATAACACTTCTTTTTTTACTTCCTTTTAATCCTTGCGTTCCTGTCTGACTTCCTCTAGGTGCTGAAACATGACAAGTCATACCGTTTTTGCATGGTGGTTTAAACTTTGGATTAGGATGATTAGTCCAAATGTCAGTAGGTTTCATTCTTGTATCACCGTACTGGCAATATGTAACCGTATATCTTGGTAGCTCACTCATAAAATCCATCTTTCTTAATCCGCCTCTAGGATTTTCAATAAAGTAATACTTTGGATTTAATTCTTTAATTAGTCTTAGTACATTCTTATCTACTTCATCACAAAACTTCGCATAGTCACTTATTGGATCAAGATTTCCAGTAGATTCATTCTTTCTTCTATGGTGACTAATAGCAGCTACGCTAAATGTTGAACAATCTGGACTTGCCCATATGATGTCTGGTTTTCCAAATTTCTCCAATATATCTTTTGCTTTTAACTGTCCTATATCTGCGTACAAATCAATATTTTTAAAATCCTTATCCCATTCAACTGAAAATACTTTATGTCCTCTTTTTTCAAATGCTTTACCAATACTTCTAGTACCTGCAAATAGTTCCAAAACTTTTAATTGTTTAATAGGTTTATTCATGTATTTTAAGAAATCTTCCTTTATCTTTTGTTCATCATTACCGAGAAAATCAAAAATACTCATCTGATTTTCACATTCATAATCGTTACTGAACAATAATTAAATCTCCACCTTTGCAAACATTTTAAATAAACAATCTTCGCACACATCTTCACCATCAACGTCATAAAAATCCATATCCAAATCTTTACTTGAATTATTGCAACCTTTTTTATCACACTTAACACCGTTATACTTGACCTTTTTAGCACCGCAATTTACACAAGTTTCACAACCAACACATTCATTTTCAAACCATGAAAATCTTGCCATGCTTACACCTCCACTTCTTCATCTAATGGAAATATAAAAACTTTAGGTAAATCAAACGCATTGTTTGGTGGCAACCTTAAATATTCAAGATATTTACGTCTAACAATTTCCATAACCTTTAATGCTTTTTCTTCGGTTGAATAAGTACCCATTTCAACACTAATGTCAACTCCATCAAAATTTGCATAAATAATATAACTTCCTCTTGATTTTCCCCCAACCATATGTAATGAAGATTTCTCATATGGAAAATCAAGAGTCCAATCTTGTGAAATCAATCTCATAATCATTCCCCCGTTTCTTCATTACTATTTACTGGTGGCATAATCATAAATTCATACAATAGATTAACTTCACTTGCTGTAATTCCTTCTCCGTTTCTTTTTCTGTTTGCAATTAAATCTAAAAAATCATTTAATTGTCTTTCAGCTACAACAAATGAATCATATCTAACTTTTGAAATACTCATTGTTGTCATGTTATCTGATATTGTATCAATCATTCCTCTACCCATTATTTTTCCTCCATATCAATAAATTCTTCCTGGTTTGCGTTTTCTTCAATCTCAACTACAACTTCTGTTTCAATGTCAGCACTATCAACATAATCAAACGATCCATCTTCACGAACTACTGACATATCTGCCTGATACGCTGTCTGCATTTCAGTTGACATAATACCCCATTTACTAATCAACTGTCGCAACATAGTTTTCTTTGCCATGCTATCAAAATCCTTTTCCCAAAATGTATAACCAGACTTTCTAGCATATCCCTTAGAATATCTTTTTGCGTGTGCTTCCATTTGTTCTTTTGTCCAGAATAATTCCTTTTTAAATCCATTAACCAATTCAAGCATTGCATAGTAGCCTACAGTTTCCTTTTTAGCTCTTGCTTTAACATCCATAATAGGATTGATTGTAAATTCCTCTGTAATTGGATTAAAACCTTCAATCTCTCCATCTTTGACCTCACTAGCAACGATTTTTCTGTACTGGCCACTTCTGATTGCTAATTGGATCATTCCTTTATCACTAACCCACAACTTTATCATCGTTGTGGAGTGGACTATCTCTTCATATTTACATATGCCTTGCACTTCGAGTGGTAACTCATTCTCCACCCTACATCGCTACATTCATCACGATTAGTCTCTACACTTTTCAACATGAAATCCTTTCACTGTTTTTATTTTTCCTTTAAAATAAGAAGCTACAGTTCCTGTGCAAGCACCAAGATATTTCTCTAAATCACCAACTGATTCAAAAATCTGTCCTGTTTCAATTATCTTTATTTTTTGTTTTTGAATGCGACTAACAGTATTACTAATCTTTCTCTTTGTTTCATCACTTAACTTATGTCCATTTTTAGGACCAGTAAGATTATTTATTATTATTTTTTTCTTTTGATCTTCAGAAAGATTATTCCACCATTTTTTAGTTGAGATTGATATTTTACTTCTTGTTTCTTTGCTTACAGGCTTACCAACAGTGTTATAAAATGGTAATTCGTTTCTTATATAAAATAATTCTTTAGGATTTAATTCTTCTATTAAACATTCCTCGACAATTTCAAAAGTGAAATTATTAACACCATATCTTTTAATATCATCATGTAATTTTTTGTTACCTCTACATTTTGGTGTCTTATGTTCAGAAAATCTTCTTTTAATATCAATAGATTTTCCTATATATGATTGGTTTGTAATATTATTTGTTATTCTATATATTCCTATCAATTAAAATCCTAATTCATGTTGACTTAGCACGATATTGCCCTTATTATTGATGGGTTTCATCGTTAGCATGAAATTGCATTTCACACACCCCTGAGTAATAGGGTTCACAAGGTTTTACTTGAGCCTAAAGAATTAACCCAAGCTGGAACTGTGCCTCTTGCACTCCATTATTCTTGTAAGGAACAAGATACATATTCCCTAACTGTGGACTAGGCGGAAGTTTCAAACTCTCTCCTAATAAAGCTGCTGACAAAATACTTGCATTAGTACAGTTCTGTAATGATGGATTAGTCTGAACAGCACTAACAACACTTGCTATAAATGTTTGAGTTGCTTTCTTTCCTACTACTGTTTCAATATTTCCTCTAACAGCATCACTTGATAAAAAACTTGTAATTCCTGTTTTCTTTGTTTTTGCTAATTCATTTGCCATAATACTTTTCCTCCAATTCAATAATCTGATCTACTAAATTCTTACATTCCTGTTCTACATATTCCTTTGTTCTAACTATTCCATCAGTAGGGTACATATCCTCAATTTCTTTTATTATGTCAAAAGATTCTTTCATGTCTGGGAAATACTCATACATACACTTCCAATCTTTAGCATCACCATAGTGGCCACAATCAAATCCAAACCACCACAAATTACTTTTAATTGGATATTCACCACCACCTGCATATGTGATACCACCATGAACATCAAAATATGATTCAATTTTCATTCTTTCATCATCATCAAAAGCACTTCCAATAATAGGTATAATCCCACGTTTACCAATTTCTACACCTTCCATATCATCTTTAGTAACTTCGATATGATCTTTATAATCTTTACCATAAAGAAAATGTCCTTTTGGAACTCCAACATAACCACATCTGTTACCTAAATCGTTAAAATTAACCACACATTTATAACCTTTGTAGTCAAATGTCATTTCAACTATTGGTTTATTTCTTGCCATAATTATTCCTCACTTTCAAAAAACACTTTTCTCATGCTGCATGGTTGTCTATCTCTCCAAAATAAATGCTTATTAGCCTTAACCTTGCTAGGTGGCTGGTTACATTGAAAAACTCTACATATCTGTGGTCTAACTTCGTATATATCGCATTTATCACAATCCTTTGATTCATCCAGGAATGGACACGTTGCATCTAATTGAGCATTTACTGTAGGTAAATTATGTCTATGCTGCTTAATATGATGTTTCTTCACATATCTCTTAATCTCTTTTATCTCTTTAGTGGATAAAGGTAAGAAGTCACTACAACATTGGCCACAACCGATACACTTATCATCTTTGCAGAAATTGTATGTTCCGTTTTCCATGTTATTTAAAACATCTTCTATAGTTCCAACATTCATGCGATCACTCCTTCGGTTCTTTGTATTCTTGATTCCAGAAATCTTTGCACTTGCATTTTGAACAATCTCCTGTACCATCTTCACACTCCAAAAAATTACATTCGTTTAAAGTTGCGATATCACCAAACACTTCCTTAAATTTATCAGCATTAGTCAATATAGGATGTTCGTCAGCCCACTTCATAACGATTTCCTCTGTTTGTTGTGGATTGCAACGATATATAACAGCACAACTTTTATCACATCCATTATTAACAATATTCAAAGGACAACTACCACAATCAAATTTATCCTTAAAATAATCGCACATTCTATTTCTTTGCTTTATTACTTCTGAAAACTCTGCCATGCTACTTATCCTCCTTAATAATCAATTTCTTATCATCAGTTCTTTTAATAAGAAATAACTGTCGTTTTGTTTTTGGAATCCTGTTACTATCAATGCTTTCCGTATCATCAATAAAGATAGGTGCTACAATTCCATAAGCATTTTGAAAAGCCTGACAAATATCTGCTTCTGCTAACAATCTGTTGCTATGATTTAATGTGCTATTGTAATCAATGCCATTAACATATGCTTTACATACATCTTTGTAAGATTCATTTAACTGTTTCTCAAAAAACTCAAACTGGATAATGTTGAAATACTCATTGATTGCATCTGTAATCATTGCAATTCTTTCATTATTAAATGAGTTAAGAATATCAAGTGTTCGTTCTTCATTAGCAATCTGTTGTGAAATCTGTCTTTGTAGTTGCTTTAACAGGTCCATTCTGTCTGTTGCTTTGTTTTTTGTGGTCTTTGCAGTTAAGCATTTGAAGAACAATTCAATCTCATTAATTCTTACTGGATATTCTTCTAACTGTTTCTTAAGGTCCTTAATCTTCTTGCTAGACCTTGCAATTAAATCTTCTACAGAGAATTTACTGAGATCATCTTCCAGTAACTTAAATGAATCATCCTTGCCAATCACACTTTTCAAATCAATGTTGATAAATTCCATTAACTCCTCTCTTTTCTTTGCAACACTAAGGCTGAAAAAAGAAGTAGCATTCATGCAAAACATCAATTTATCTTGACTAATAATGTTATCTGCTAACCATTCCTTAAATGCTTTTTCTTTCATTGGAATACCATCTACAAAGTATTCATTCTTGTTACCTTTAAGATTTCCAGAAACAAATTCCTGATTCTGCGTTTTTGCAATAGTTACTTCTTTACCATCAATTTCACACAAAATCTCAACCAATATCTGCTCAAAGAAAATCTCATTTCCTTCTTTATCACGTCTACGAATTGTAGTTGCTGAGCTGCCATCTGCCATTTTATCTAAGAATACCCATGTAATAGCATTACGGATCGTAGACTTTCCAACAGCATTTTTGCCTTTGATTAAAGTTCTGTCATACAGTTTTGTGTTAAGACTTCTAATATTGCAGAAGTTCTCAATTTTAATGTTCTTTAATTTAAGTGTCATGTTATCTCCTTCCTAGTCATAGTACATAACTTCTTGCGTTTTCCATTGAAAGCCACACTCTTTACATTTCTTCTTCCGTATTCTTCCTGTTTCTTTTGAATACCTGGAATCGACAACTAAATATTTGTTGTGAGTTTTGCAATGTGGACAAACACCACCATTAACAAAATTCTCTCGTTTTATGTTGTCTGCATAAGATCGTATGTCTTTCATTAAAAAATCAATATCATCCTTTATCGTTGCTAGATTCATCTTCTAAAACCTCTACACTCTTAAAACAAATCTCAATCACATCATATTTTTCATCAGTGTTTTTTGTTTTTCTGCTTTCCAGTTTTCCAATACCTTTAATTCTGTCACCTATTTTGCAATTCTTTGTCACTTCTGCGTAAATACCATATGTAAATGCTGGAATGTAACTACTATTATTTCCGTTATTACAAGCAACTAAAAACTTGCAAATCTTTTTATTATGCTTAAGCCTGTCTGAATAAATAGGATCAGAAACAATAAAACATTCCATTTCAAGATTATTGCTATAGTAGTTATCAATAACATCTATGTGTCTTGCACTGACAAAAATCTCTAAGTGATCATTTTTTCTACTCACAATTCTTCCAGAAACACATACATACTGTCCTTCTTTAACATTTGTTAAATCACTTGTTAGACACATGATTACATCTTTGAATCCACTTGGTCTTATGTAACTTAAATTGAATTTGTAAAATGCTTTCTTATTGTATTCATGGCTTAATACTGGCTCAGATACAATCTTTCCGCATATTGCTACTTTATTAGTCATTATTTCTAATCTCCTTTTTCTATTGTGTTTTGACTAGAAATGTGTTAAATTAAACAAAACTAGTCGTATGGTTTTTGCTGAAAGCACTATTTTCTTAGATTGGTAGTCTTGGATAGTGCTTTTTCTTATTTCTCAATATCGAGAAACATTCCATTTTCTTTGTGCTTAAATATGTATCTGTCTTTTGTTTCAACATGAAACATATATTGTGTTGCATCATATCCAGCTTTTGAAATCATTTTCTTTTGACATAATGTCAATTTCTTTGGCTGCTTTCCTAATTTGTTTTTACCCATTCACATTCCTCCTTGTTTCAATAAAACAAACAATTAATCCATTTACACACATTGAAATAATTCCAAACAGATAAATCTTTTCAATGTAATTCACAAAAAGAAATGCAATAATAAAACTGATAAAAAACAAAACAATAAATACATTTTGTAATCTCTTAATCATTTGTGATCACCTCTTTTCTGTAACTTATTAAGTTACTCTTTGGCAAAAAAAATATCAATCGGATTCTCGATTTCCAGAAACTCAATCATTTTGTAAATATCATCAGAACCGAAAACACCTTTTTTCATTTTTAGATAAAATGTTTTGTCTGTAATTCCTAGATAATCTGCAACATTTTTTTGTGATTTTCCTTTTTCTGCAATAATTCCTTTTAACTTGTCAGTTCTAACCATTGTATACCTCCTTTCTTTAACTACAAAATGTTGTGTAACTTATCAAGTTACTCATACCTTACACCATAAAATGTAACTTGTCAAGTTATTTTTTTCTTGAATTAAGAAATATTTTATGTTATCATAAAAACACGCTATTTAAAGGATTGGTGGTGATTTCAATGGGAACAATAGGTGACAGAATAAAGAAATTAAGAGAAGAAAAATGTATTTCTCAAACAGAATTGGCTGAAAAGATAGATTGTAGCAAACAGACATTATATAAATATGAGAATGGTATTATTACAAATATTCCTAGTGATAAAATTGAATCATTAGCAAAGCATCTTAATACAACTCCAGGTTATCTAATGGGTTGGAATGAAGATATTGACTATGTAAAAGGACTTGGTGTTACATTTGCTCAATTATACATGAACATTGAAATACAAGAAGCGTTACCAAAACTAATGAAATTAAATCCAGATGATCAAAAGGTTGTCTGTAATTTAATAAATTCTCTTTATGAGAAAGTAACTAGACAAGGATAAATTAAGGGGTAGTAAAGGGGGAATTACTATGGAGAAGAAAACAAATGGTTTAGGAATTGCTGGATTTATACTATCATTGATAGGTTGTACCAGTATACTAGGTGTCATTTTCAGTTTTATTGCATTGATTACTGGAAAAGATAAGAAGAAAGGATTGGCTATTGCTGGTCTGATTATTGGTTTGATTTGGTGTGGTGTTGGTATGTTGTTTATGCTAGGTGTTTTTGCTGTTAGTGAAGAAAATAGTCCTAAGATAACATCTACGGAAAGCGGACAGGAAGAAACAGTTAAAGCAGAATCAGATTCCAATAACAGAGTTAAGGTTGGTGAAACATTCACAAAAGATAAGTTGTCAGTAACATTGGTAAGCGTTGAAGATAATTATACAGAAGAATATTACACACCAGAAGAAGGTAAAAAGTGCTTTAAAGCTACGTTCAAATGTGAAAACAGTGCAGATTATGAGCAATATGTATCAATTTACGATTACAAGTGCTATGCTGACAATACAAGTTGTGAAGAAAAGTATCTTGGTAATAGTAATTTTATTAATGAAAATCTTGGTTCTGGAAGAAACGTAACGTATGACGTATTCTTTGAAGTTCCAGAGAACGCAAAATCTATTGAATTGGAATATAGTAATAGCGTTTGGGATAGCAAGGCTGCTGCAATATTTGTAATTTCAGAATAAAAAAATCGGGTGGAATACTTAATTGTAGACCACCCTTTAAATTACTCATTTTTACTTAATTCACTTACAAAACCATAAATTAAGGCTAATAGTTTCATACTACTAATACTTTTCACAATCTCAATAATCTTTTCTCTGTAAAATTCTTCCATACCAACACTCCAATCTTTATATACTATTTTCACACCCATAATTAGTATATCAGATTAGTATGTCAATCTGTGTCATTTACCGAACATATTTTCGTTTTTTCTAAATCTATTGCCTTGTTAATACAGGTAAATATTGCTATAGCAAGTTTTGAACGAACATTTTGCTCTACTTTAGCATATGATCTGTTTGATAAATTAGTTTTCATCATGATATAAATATCACTTTCTCCATTATGAAGCATCTTAAAAACATTCGTTTCTTCTTCATTCATTCCACCTAATTTTGCTAGAAAATCAATTTGTTCATTAGTTCCCTTGCCATATACAATCTGCTTAATTGTTTTATTGATAATAACCACCTCCCAATAAATATATCAATACTAGGTAATTATATCACGTTTTTTAAGCAGAAACTTAACCACTTTTCGACAAATTTTACGCATATTTCATACTATTTAGTGCAAATCTTGGCTTTTTCAAGACAATCACTACCAAAATATCCATCTATGGTTATGTGATTTCTTCGTTGAAAATCAGTAATAGCTTTATAAGTAAGCATACCTAGTTTACCATCAACAACAAGTCCATAATCACCAAACCAATTAAGGAATTTTTGCAATCTTTTAACCTGAGTTCCTTTGTCATTTAATGTAAACCAACCACGTTTAGGTAACTTAGGGAACTTTCCAGAATAAACCTTTTTCTTTGCAACGTCAGAAACTGTATTGCTTGGAATATCAGCACAATCCTTCAAGAACTTAACCCAAATGTAATCGTTACCATTTACCCAACCAGACCAACCAGGGCAAACCTTAGTACAAACGTCATAGTGACGAACTACATTAGTTATTGGAATCTTATACTCTTTCATTAACTTCTTAACCAACTCTACTGTATTTTTGTATGTCGAATCTGCAATCTTTCCGTTAGTAGAACACATTTCAATACCGATAGAATTTGAATTGCTGCACTTACCAAATAAATTGTTACTTCCGTAATTAACTCCAACGTGCCATGCTCTATCTGTAGGCTTTACAACGCAATACACGCTTGTTTCATCCACAAAATAGTTAGCACTAGCACCTCTGTTTACATCTTGGAAGTATCTGGCATTTGCAACCGCAGTATCAGTTCTGTTTCCTGTGTAGTGAATGACAATAAACTCATTTTTCTTATTTGTCATTTTCGTGTAGTTTACTTTTGTAAACAACTCATAGTATTTATATCCCATTTTTCTAATCAACTCCTTTTTCCCAACAAAAAAGAGCAGCCTTTTCAGACTACTCTCTGTTTAAGTGTAGAGGTTCGTAAAGCAATCAGAACTCCCTCATCCATGTGCTAGGATTGCTCACATTCTTAATCGTTTAAATGTGTCTTTACGTTACTAACGATTTATACACGATATATCACATTTTTAAATCTCTGTGTATTTACTAATAAATTAGCTTACATCACAAGCACAAATTAATCCGTCATAAGAAGATTCAGTTGTAAATATTCTAAATCCACAAGTATACTTAGTAATTGTAAATTTGCTAGGATCAATTTCTTTATTGCCTTGTGAGCTATTCTGAATAGCAACATTGTAATTTGTATGTCCTAAATCATATGGGAAATTGGCAACAGCAATATAAACAGAAATTCCATTGCCTTTTGTTAATGGTGTCATAAAATAAGTGTGCTTAATTAAATCTGCCTTTAAGCTATCAATCTCGTTATTTGTATATACTCTAATATACTGAATATCTGACAATGTAACCGTACTAAATGAAGAATCTTTTGTAATAATAAAACCGATTTTTGTTACACCACTTGGGACAGTAACAACTACATCTTTTGATTGATAATCCACATAAGAAACTTGTGCAGAATCACTAAAGAAACGTACACGATATATAGGTAAATTACATTCGATATGAAGTAAATCCCCTGCTTTAACATTGAAAAGATTGGTGTTACAAATCTGATCTGTTTTATCTGATTTTGTCAAATTAGCATTCCATGTAGCTCTACTTAACTGATTATCAAACTTACTCAACAACCCTTGTGCGTTTAAACTCTCATTTATTTTAGCATTAGCCTCGTTTCCATCAACACTCATTGTCTTTGGTGTGCCTAATACATAATATAGATAAACTCCATTATTAGCATTCTGGAAAGCTGTAGCATCACTATATGCGCTGTCTTTGAAATACACTCTATCGTTTGTTCCATGTCGATATGTGAATGTCTTATCAGCTAAATAATTATTAGCTTGTGTGTTTCCTTCAACTCTTGCATCATCAACAAATGTGTACTTTGAGCCAAACAATTTTGTAGAAATTACATTTTCTGTGTAAAATACACTAGTCCCAGCAACTCTAGTCCAAGAACATTTGCCCATATCAACTCTATCTACGTTCTGTGTGAAAGTGTTTCCACTTACAGAATTTACAACACCTAAACCACTTGGAACTGTCCAACCAAGCATCTTTTGGTCAATTAAAGTATTATTTAACGTGCCAAGTTGCTTGTTAGACATTACCCATTCTGCATAAGGCAAAACAGAAGAACCTTCAACACACATAAAGTTTTCAACAGAACAACTTGTAGCACCAGCCGCATATACACCTACAACAAGTAAACCTGTATAATCTGCTGTAAACGTATTTGGTAAAGCTACATTTGACAGTGAGGAAATAGCTGTACCCCATGTCTTATCCTTGTAACCAAACACTCTCCTGTCTGTATTTGCTGAAATTGTGTAAGTCTTACCATTTTCAACTTCCATAACAAAAGTAGTGAAGAAACAATTAAATGTTGTGCTTCTAGTTCCTGTCACTTTATTATTGGTTAAAGAACTATAAGTCCATTCATTAGAATTTGTATTATATGAGTTGTCTAGTTTTGCTAAGTTTACTGAACCACTCTTTTCACCATAAGCCAAGTTACTTAAACCGTCATTTAAGTCAATAACACGATTATCAATAGCATCAATTCCAGATTCAATGTTGTTCAAGTGAGCTGCATCAATGTCTGGTGCGTTATCATCTACCCAATTAGTTCTGTTATATAATTTATCCATAATTAAATTACCTCCAATAAAAAAGAGCAACCTATTAAAGACCACTCTTGTATTTATTAATTATTAACCTAAAATCTTAGTTATCATTACATCACCAATGTTAAAATAAACATTTCCACCAGTATCAACAGTTCTGCATGAAAACTCTAATATATCATCCTTTTTAAATGGATATGTGAATGTTACAAGCTGAATGTTTGCACCAGTGTTTCCAGCCTTTGCAGTGCTACATTGGATTGAATAAGCTGCCATTCTGACAAAGTTGATAAAAGGTGTAAAATCACCTCTTACATTTGCTACAGACGAATAATAGCCAACTCTAGCTGTTACAGTACATAAGCAATCCCTTTTAAACTTAATTGAACTATTGGTTGTCTTTGTGTAGTAATCTGTATCTTGATTTGCTATTGTTGAAAAAGCATTCAAGAATGTTTCGGTGTTGTAATTTGCAGAAGTCCAACCAGAATTGCCATATCCATGACCGATAATTCCATAACCACCACCAATAATATGACCTTTTTCATCTACTTCAAAAGCATTTTTTCTATTGCTTGCACTACCATTACCAACAACAAACAATGATTTAGATTCTTTATTGTACTTTCCAACAACAGTTTGATTAGGTTCACTTGCTATAGTGCCTTGACCTTCTGCATGAGAAGCATATCCACTTGCTATTGTTTCGTAACCTTCTGCATGACTAAAATCATCACTAGCTTCTGTCATATATCCTTCTGCGTGACTAAAATCTCCTGTTGCCTTTGTTGTATTACCTTCTGCATGACTAAAATCTCCTGTTGCTTCTGTATATAACCCTTCTGCATGACTTCCGTAACCTTCTGCTGTAGTTCCTTGTGCTTCTGCATGACTAAAGTTTCCACTTGCAACATTATTTAAACCATTGGTAAATGATAAATTACCAACATCACCACTACCTCTAATTCCAAATGTTCCATGACCATTAACATCAATGTAATCATCTGCAATATCTATTTGAGGTGTACGAATATGTCTATTATCCAAATCAAATTTAATACCAGATTTAACTGATCCAGATATAATGTTTCCATCATCATCATACTCAATATCACTCTCTTGGTAATCTCTTGATTTTAATACACCAGCAACAATACTATCTGCTACCATATTGATTACTCTAACTATGTTTGCATCAATAGTACCAGTCTTAATGTAATCACCGTTGATAATTGTTTTAGAATTGTTCAATAAGTCTGTAAATGATACCATACCAGCCAAATCAATATCTGCTTCTTCACTGATTGACACTGGATTTCCTTCTGCATCTAACATTCTTATCTTCATTCCAACCGACTTACCTTTTCCAGTAATAAGTATCTCAACTGATTCTGGCTTTTGGTCTATCATGGAAGTAAGTGAATCTGCTTTTGTTTCTAGCTTAATATATGTACTCCAAGACGTTCTACCAAACTTATATGTCTGTCCTGTTTCCATATCCAAATAAATATCATCTGTGACTTGCTTACCACTCCAAACATCAGTGTTTAACTCTGGAATACCATAAGCATAGAATTTAACTGTAATTGGATTTCCTTCTGCATCAACTTCATTGTAAGCATAAGTTGTTTTTGCAACTGTTGTTTTAATCTCTCTTGCTGTTTCCTTTAACTCCGATTCAAATTCTTCTCGTAATGTATTAATCTGTCCTGTTGTACTGTCTGACGGTGCTGGTGTCCATGAAGTAGCTTGTTTTCCTTTTTCAAGTTTAAATTTAGGAACTTCCCACCCAGCTACACTATCACCATAAACTCTTATATATCTTAAATATTGTGCTTTTGGTTTAAATGTGAGTGAAGGTTTAATCAATGGAATCCTACCATAAACAATTTCTGGCACAACCATACCCTCTACATCATAATGCAACTCAAACATTATTGTTGGTGGTAAAGCACCTTCGCTGTCATCATTATAATACAACCCCAAACATGAAAATGTATAATCTTCTTCTAATTCCATTCTAGGATGACACTTAAAGTCTGCGTAACCATTTGCATCAAACACAATTACTCCACGCTCATTGTCAATGGTAGCACCATGTAATTCCCATACATCATTGAAATCTGCATTATTCAAATCACTTTTAAGCAATAAGTTCTCACCAGCGATTCCAAGTTCTTGCAAATAATCTTTTGTTGTGTAAGTTTCTTTAAATTTTGCTTCCAAACCTCTAGCAGATGCACTAATTTGACCTTCAAGATTTTGTTGTAAGTCTGTCATTTGAATGGAAATACCTTCTGCTGTTTCATCAATTTTTGTATTAAGACCTCTTGAAATATCACCCATTTCACGTCTGTAACCATTAATATCTTCCACAACCTTGTTATACTTGCCCTGTATGCTCGTAAATTCCCTTGTAATAGGACTTATGTACTGTTGTTGAGATTTTGTACCCTGTGCTACTAAATTGTTTGAAATAGCCTGAATACCGTTTAATGAACGTGTCAATGCAAAAGACGTAAACTTTGTTTCCAACACATCATTCTCTCTTGGAATTTTAGCGTATACATCAAATACAGTACCAAGCTGCAAGTCTAAACTCTTAGCAACAACTAAATTGCATGGTGTATAGTAGAATACAGAATAAATCTTAAACAGATTCTTTGCAATTTCTTCTAATTCTTCCTTTTCTTTGCCAAAAGTTAAAGGATTGGAAATTATTGAATACACGTTTTCAGCATTTTTCTTAGTGCTATACAAAACACCAATATCATCAGCTTCCATTCTAATAGCAATTCCATCAATCTTATCTGTTGTAAAGTCTTTGAAATCACAACTCTTATAGATTGTAACGTCATTTGGTGAATCGTAAGCATTTGAAGAAGGATATAAACCTTTATGTGGATATAAACCTTTTCTTGGATATAAAAGACCTTTTTTAAAGTCGATAAACTCAAACTGTCCTTCATTGTTAATATGACCAAAGACACCAATAATCTCACATATATATTGCATCAATGCTCTAGCACTTAAAGATGTTGGCTCAATAGTCTTTCCAATACTCATATCAAAGTTTGGATAATCTTTACCAGTGCTTCCAGTATCAACCTCAACTCTAACCATGCTACAGATAAAATTGAACAATTCTCTTACTGTATGTTCATTGCCATCTGAGAAAAAGAAGTTGTATCTATCTGAAAAGTCTACATCAAACTTTGTCATGTTATCGTATGCTACAATCTCTTTCCACATTCTGTCTGCTGTACGTTCTGCCGAGAATACATTATATGTTCCAAGTTTAAAACTAAAGTTTCTGTCAATGCTATCCGTAAACTTAATGATTACATCCATTTGCTGATTAACAACATCTGCATCAAAATCAGCAACTTTAATCTTAAAACAAGCAGCATTACACTTACCAAACTGAATCGTGTCACCTTCCAACAATGATTCTTCCAGGCTTAAAGCTTCTGAATATATATCCTTATTCTTAAAAACAAGATTGTTCATTTCTGGAAAGCGCAACTCAATATCAACTTGGCAGCTATCACTATTCATTATTTCCTTTTCTCGATCTGTGAAATTTATCATTTATTCACTTCACCTCCGTAAGAAATAAAAGCTACTCTAGTTTCGTTGTATTTTAACTTATTCTGATTACCAACCTTGTATGTTGTATAAGGTGTAAATGTTATATCTGGAACATAGAAATCATGTGTAACATAATCATCTAGTTCTGGCATATAAACACTAGCTCTAAGCTTCTTTTCTGTCTTATCAGTATATCTTGCACGTAGTTTAGACATAAAATCATTCATTCTGTCTGAATCCATAAAAGGCAGATTAAATTCAACCTTTGGAGCAACATACTTTAATGCTGTTCTGTGTAATGATCCGTCTGCATCACGATAACTGTCTAAATCTTGACCATGTAAAGCAGCTTGGTATGTCTCTGCTCTCATATAACTTAATGGAATATTCCAATCCTTAACAGCACCAGAAGTACCCATTATTCTAACAAAGTAACCATTAAAACCCATTCTTTAATCACTTCCTTTACTACAATAAAAAAGGACACTACCCGAAAGTAATGTCCTATCTATTTAATTAAAATGCTGGAATACCATTTCTTCTTGCGTAATCTTGTGCATACTGTCTTGTGCTATCAAATACAACCTTGCCATCCAAATAAACTTGAATAGGCTGAGAACCATTACTCATTGCAGCCTGCATAGCACTAAACACCGAACTATACATAACGCTTGCCATTTGTGATTGGTTCAACACCTCTGTTCTTCCACCAATATTGGTAACTGCTTCAGCACCATTTTCGCCAGCAACAAATAAAGTTCCATGTCCTGGAATACCACCAGAAGCAAATTGTGCTATATTATGCCAAGCTCCACCAAAGAAAGCACCACCATTAGCTTTTCTACTAGCCTGTTCTTGTATAATCTTATCAGTAATACCTTCGGCTGTACTTGCCATAACTTTACCAACTTTAGCTGTAAACACCATTGTTGTATCAAGTCCAGCAGCTTTATACCAAGATGATATTTTAGCTTTGTAGTTAATTGAATCAACTGTACCATCTTTTGCATCTTTTTTCATTCCAAGCAACCATGATGTCATTTTTGCAACAAAGTTTATGTACTTATTATTTCCTAAACTTTCAAGCCAAGAAGTAAGTTTGGCACAGAAATTTACATACTTATTTTTACCAAGACTATCCAAGAATCTTGTCAACTTAGCACAGAAGTTTACATATTTATTGCCACCTAGACTTTCAAGCCATGTGGTTAATTTAGCACAAAAGTTTACATATTTATCCTTACCAAGATTTTCTAACCATGTTGTCAACTTGGCACAGAAATTAACGTACTTCTCACCACCCAGTTTTTCCAACCAAGAAGTAAGTTTTGCACAAAAGTCAATATTTTTATCTCCAACGAGATTTTCCAACCAACTTGTAATATTTGCACAGAAGTCAATGACATACTCTCCAACTTTAAAAGCAGATTGGATTTTGTCCATTATGTTACTAGAAATCCATTCTTTTATATTAGAAATGGTATTAATCATTCCCTCTTTCAAGCCTTCCACGCAGAAAGCACCCAACTTTGCAAACTCGGTGCTAGGTGAGTTGATTCCGAAAAATTTCTTAACTGCATCAATTACTTTTTGGAACGCATCACGAACCCATGTAGCAGATTCGTTAAGATTATCCTTAATTCCTTTAGCAAGTCCATCAACAATATTTGTTGCAACTTCTTTCACCTTCTCTGCTGCATCATCACCCCAGAAAGTAGAAACTATATTGGTAATAACTTGCAATCCTGTTTCTTTAAACCTTGTAGCTGCATTATTTGCCAATTCTCCAACAGCACCAAACAATAACTGAGTAAGTCCACTTAAAATTGAAGCTGCTAAACTAGCTGCACTACCAATAAGTTTTGCAAAATCTAAGCCTTCAAGAAACTCTATAATCTTCTCTCCAACAACATTCCATTCAACATTGGAAATTGCACTTGTAAGCGTACTGACAATTCCAGTAGCAAGTGACATTAATGTCATTCCAGCACCTTTAAAATCAAATGTTTCAAAGAATTTATTTATTGTACTTGCAATACTCTTTCCAAGATTAGACCAATCAAATACATTAGCAAAAGTTCCAACAGCACCAAATACAGTATTTAAAGATTCTGCAAGTGTCTCTCCAACAGCACCGAATAAGTCTGGATTGATAAAGCCATTCAAGAATGTAGCAATACTCTTAGCAATCTTGTTAGCTGTTGTCTTAATTCCATCCCAATTTATGCTATTCAAAGCATTGGTAATCTTATCAGCAATATCTCCACCAATATCTGTAAAGTCTGCGTTCTTCCATGCTTCCTTAAAGCGTTCTGCCATGCCTTTAGCACTTTCACTAATCTGTTGTGTGCTAAACAAATCTCCAACATTAGCAGCACCTCCGCCACCACCAGAACCACCACCACCTTGATTAGATGATAGGTTGTTCAATTCGTCAAAGCCTTGTAACTGTTGCTTTAACTTCTTGGCACTTCCACTAGCCTTATCTAAACTCTCTGCATAATTACTAGCATTATAACTAGCCTTAGTCCATGTACTATTACCAAAGATTGCATTTACAAACTGATTAATAGCATTGATAGCATCAACTATCTTCTGGATCAAGAAATCAATTATTGGAGCAGCAAAGTTAATCAATGGCTCAAAAGCTGTAACAATTACTCTTCCAAGATACTTAAAATTATCTACAATGGAAGAAACACTCTTATTGAAATCACTTCCAATAGTATTTGAGTATTGTGCTAACTGATCTACCGCTTCTTTCATAGACTTAAACACTTGCATGATAAATCTACGAAGTAACATTGCTCTAAACATTGTTGCTAGTCTTGTCAAAGGTCTCATTAACTTCTTGGAAAGGTCTGAAACTACTTTCATAACAGCACTAGAAAACTTTGTAAGTGCCTTATTGGAACTAGCAAATTGCTTTGCGAAATCAAAGTTGCCTTTTTTACCACTTGTAACATCTTTACCACTTTCTTGAAGTTCACGCATCTTTCTAACCAGACCGTCTAATTCTGCCCTTGCACCCTTAATATCAATTTGTAATTTCTGATAGCGTTCCGTATTAGGATTTGCTTTTGACATTAAAGCCTGTTTTTGATAAAGCTTTTCTAACTTTTGAGAAGCCTTATCAATGCTTGTTTCAAGATTTGTGTATTCTTTTGATAATTCTTGACCTGGCTTAACCTGTGTAGGTGCATAAGCCGATAATTGTTTTACTTTATTTGATACAGAATTAAGTTTTTGTTGTAATTCTTCTGCTGCTCTTACTTCCTTCTCAAATTTAGCCAATTCATCTTCCGTTTCTTCATAGAAATAACTTCCCTTTGGAATACCAGCCCTACTTTGATTTTGCAATGCTCTTATTCTTTCAAATTCACCTTCCTTTAATGGTTTTCCATTATCGGCTGGCTCAATTCTAGTAAAATTAGCAAGTGAATTACTATTAAACTTTTCTTGTGCTTTTTGAAGTGCTTCAATAGCATTTCTAGCCTTAATTGCCTTATTTGTATAATCTTCCAATCCAGTAAGACTTTTCATTGGATTTGACTTAGACATTATATTCTTCATCTTATCCTGTGCAGTAGTAAGTTCTTTCTGCCATTGCTGAATTGACTTACTGTAAATATCTTTAGGCATTAAGTTTTTATTATTCTTCTTTAACTGTTCAATAAACTGTCCAGCTTCACGTCTTGCCTGTGCTGTGTTTCTAGTCATTTTCTCCATGTTGGAAGCCATATCACTAATAGCTTTACCACCATTGCTAGAATTAAAATTCTTTATTCTCTGTTGTAATGCGTTAAGAGCAAGTAAAGCCTTTTTATCATTTACTTCAACATCAATGACTAACTTACTGATTGATTCTCCGTCTGCCATACTTTCACCACCTTTGTATCAAAAAAAATAGGGTGACAGACACAATATCCATCACCCATATAATTCTCTTTCATTTACTTTATATTAACTTCTGGTAATCCAAGTTGCTTATCATTCATTCTCCATTGCTCCTCATACATTAACATTTTGCGAAGTTCCTTATTATCTCTTTCTTCCTCTGTTAAATCCAAATCCTCATAATACTCTTTAAGCAATGGTTCTTTTGGATATTCACCTTTTTCACTTAATACACTTCCAACAGCATATCGAATGTATTGTCCTAACCAAAAGTTATTTTCATCTTCCATTCTTCTTCTTAGATGGTATGCTTTTTCATAAGGCTTTATCTTTCTTGGATTCAGCGTATAAAACTTTTCTTCCGTAATACCAATGCTTAAAGCATATGGTAGTAATTCATTTTCTATCATTTCTCTAAATGAATTATATTTTCTTTCTTGTACGTTTTCTCCTAACTCTTTCGAGTTTACGCTTCCTCTGTCGTGGGTGTGTCCTGAAAAAAATGACTATATTCCATTTCATCTGAAATAACAGACATTATTTCATTAAAATCTCCACCATTTTTAAGATGTAATCCTAATTCTTTTCCAGCTTCTTTAACATCAACATCCATACAAATACCAACATATGCCCTAACCATAGACATAGGTTTTTTTTTCTACATCTTTCATATCGAAACCCATATCTTCTAAGTCACATACCAAATTGTAGTCAAATTCCTTAACAGGATATTTTTTACCATTAATTGTAATATTCTTCTTTCTTGCAGCCATAATATTTCCTCCCATCTGCAATAAAATAGGGCGAGATAAACCCGCCCTTATGATCAAAAATCAAACAAATTATTCTTCTTCGTCAGTTTCGTTATCCTCGTCTAGTGGCTCAACTGACATTGCCATTCGACTTGCTATTTTTTTGCTACAGTAAATGTTCCATCACCATTATCTGTAACTGTGTAATCATCAGTCACCTTTGCAGCAGCAGTGTTTGGAATAACTGTTACAGCCATTTCCAAAATACCATCAGCACCAGAGTTATCAGTAGGTGTAGCAGAAAACTGTCCTACATATGCGTACTTAGCAACGCCACCTACACCATCTGTACCATATAACTGCATAACCTTGTACTTCTTTGACTTATCAAGACTTTCAATAGCGTCAAGATACTCTTTCTCTAAGTTACCTGTGATCTCCTTAGATGAACTCTGCTTAATACCCATTTCAAATGTCTGCGAATCATCCTCATAAGTTGTACTCTCAACTGTATTAGGTGCGCTAACAGGTGCTGGCATAGATTTTGACTTAACAAGTAACTTGTAGGAACCTGAGAAGTCAACATTATCTAAATCAGAAACTGGTGTTTCACAAAAAATTGCTCTAGTCAAATAATTTGTACTTGCCATTTTAATTACCTCCATACATAAAAAAATAAGACCTATACGGTCTTTAAAAATTGTTACATTATATCTTCACTTCCGATAAAACGATTAAATCGTAAAATCAATCGGTAAGTTGTAGATTCGTTTTGAAAAACAGGTGTTGTAGTTGAAAAATGCAATGAGTTCATCACTTTAACAACTTCTTTTGCCACCTTCCTACAAGTTTCCTGGTCTTTATCAGAATATATTTCAACTTGATATGCTGCGTTAATACCATTAACTTCATCATTCTCCAAGTCTTTACCGACTTCATTTCCAGTAATTTCATGGAAGTACACCGTTGGAAACTTTGTTATCTTATTCATATTAGAAGTAGTAAAACTAATATTAGGATAAGTGCTTATCAGCTTTTTCTTCACTTTATATTCAATATTAGTAAATACAATACTACTCACATCAAATATCCAATCAGATCCAATCATCTAAACACTTCCTTTGCTACCTTAGTTACTTCTTCCTTCATTTTTAAAAATGCTTTATACATTGGTTGTGTAGGCGTAATGGCTGTACCTCTTTTCCATTTTGTAACATTTCCATTTTCATCTACTTCTTCTGCTATCCACCAATCTGTATCGTTATTATGGCCACCAGTAGACAATTCTCCTTTATGATTTTCCTCATTAAAGGCTTCACTTCCACCTACAGCTTTTGCAGCAGTACCAAATTCAATCATAAGTAATGGGTTTACAGTTCTTGAAACTTGAACACCACCATATGTATACCAAAATGCTTCAAAAGATTGTCCAGTTCCAATGATAAGTGAGTGAACACTACCATCTTCATTCTGTATTTCTTTCTTAAATGTAACTAATGAACCCATTTGATGAGTACCATAAGCACCATTTACATCTACTGCATTTTGTTCACATACAGAAATTCCAACATCTAAAAGTTTATTGCAAAACTCTTCTGACTTTGAACGCAACTTTTTAGCATATGATTCAATATCTTTACTTACTTTTTTCAACGATTCTTGATTGATTTTTATAGCAAACATTTACTTATCCTCATGATTTAAAACAACCAAATAAAAAAGGTCCTCATTAAGACCTTCTCTAAGCACTCCACGCACTTCATAATCGGCTGAATCTTGGTCTATAATAGTTTTACTCTCATCCTTATATAAAACCTCTGAATTAAGCCATATACGAGTTCCTACAACAAATGGAAATCTATCCTTACTTGCTGTAATTTGTGCATGATTATCTGAATTATCTACACCGAATGCTCTCACTATTGCATCATTCAATTTACCATTGATATTTGTTTTAAATGGAATTGCATCACCATAGATTAACTCTTTTTCTCCTGTTGGAATAGGAATTTGAATAACACTTCCATCTTCCTTGATTTCTGTGTATTTTATATTTCCATACTCATCTTTCTCATAAACATCTTGCCAACCTATTCTCTGTGAATAATACATATTCTGTTTATTCTTCTTCAACATCCTCATAATCATTCACCTCTGGCAATCCTGTTGCTATAGAATTTAAAACCGAAAGAATGGTAGATAATGCAACTGTACTTAGTACAACCATCCAATTCACTTCATCTAACAATGTAGCAGAACCAATAGCACCAATAGCAACTTGACAAGCTGTTCTCAATGCTCTAACACCTGTTGCTTTCCAAAATTGCTTATTCTTCATGCCTATCATCCCTTCTTTCTAATCTATCAATTCTTTTGTGTGCTGATTTACAACTTGCTTCTGTTTCTACTAGACGTTCATTTAATGACTGAACATCTTTTCTAGTAGCTGTAATATCATACTTAATATCATTAACTGTAGAAGATATGCTATCTAGTTTGGCATTTGTCTTAGCTGATTCTGCCGCCCTTCTTTCAATATCTTCTGTGTCTGTATGCCTACTATTCTTAAGACCAAAGTAAATTGAAAATGCAGCCGATAAAAAACTAACTAATAATGCAACTTCAATAGTCATAAGCCTACCTCACTTAGTTAAAATATCCGTTATCCCACCACATAAAAACGGAAATCCCTTGCAACTATTACATCTGGGAGTGAATGCAATAATCACGCACTACCTTACTTGTTTATATAACAGTTGCGTAAGTAGCAACACCGTCATATGCACCTTTACTCAACCATGTAGAATCATATTCTCTTGTAATACCATTCTCTGTGTGAGTTAATTCTCCCTCAGCTCCAGCCTTTGAATAAACAGTTACACATTCACTAGCTATCTTATTCTTATAACCACTTAATTCACTAACAATTTGTTCTTCATTAAATGATTTTGGGAAATTGATATAGTTAATGTATGATTCAACTACAATATCAATAATGGAAGAAGGAAATCTCTCAATAGGCTCGCTATCGTCTGTTTCATTCCAATATTGTGTAGCCTTTGTATTTATAATTTCTAATAATTCTTCCATACTAATACCTCTTAATACTTCTTAGGCTTTCTACCTCTTTTATTTTCCACAACCTCTTTAACTTCTTCTTCAACAACAACAGGGACAGATTTTTCGGTCTGCCCCTTTTCAAAAGATAATTCTTTAGTTGTTGTAATATGAGTTAGGTTGTGTCGTCTTAACAACATACCCATATGGATTCCTCCGTTTTAAAATTAAGCGTTTTCGTCGCCTTCTGGAGTTGTAGGCTTAACTGGATTAGCTTCGCCATGTAACTTAATCTTAATAGCCTTTGAATCATTTAAGAGATAAGTAGTCATATGCTTATCTGCTGTAATTACAGTAGACTTATTAACAATATCTCTATCTGTTTCAATCATTGTATCTCTCTTTAAGAACAATGCTAATGCACCTGGCTTAACAATGTAAGCGTGTTTATTCTTAATTCTGTTTGATACAACTACTTGGCAACCGTAAATCTCACCAACAGCACCCTTTACAATGATGTTTGCTGCAATCTCAGAAGCTGGCAACCAGTTAGAAGCCTTTCTTAACTCAGCATAAGTTGCTGGATCAACAACAAGTACCATTTCACCATCAATGTCCTCACCGAACAATGCAAGTGCGTTAGCTACATCATCTGCTGTAACCTTATTACTAGCAGCTTCAAATACTGTTGTTGTATTTCCTTCAAGGTCTGCAACTAAGTCATTATCAATCTTAGATGCGATTGAAATAGCCAATTGATTTACATACTCTCCAACAGGATCGCCATAACCAGATAAAACAGCTTCATCTGTAATCTGTGCGCCATTTGCGATTTTCTTAACCTTTACAGGTACAGCAGTCTGTGTCAACTGACGAATAGGAATGTCAGCACCTTCTGCTACTACTACTGCATCACCAATGTATGCGTATTTTGGTAAACTAACAGTATCACCAGCTCTACCAACTAAGTCTGTGTTTACTGTTGCAAGTGGTGCAAATTTAATCATATCAATTAACTTAACATCAAGCATTGCACCGATAACTTCTGGATCAATAAGATTTGCTAACTTTGTAGCGTTTGTGTCTAATGCCATATCGCATTACCTCCTAATTTGAACTAAATTTTTTATATGTTTCTGGGTACTTTTCTTTAAATTCCTTCATTTCCAAGTAACCCAATTTTTTGAACTGATCTTGTGTAATGTTCACATCCTCATTACCAGAACCAGCATTTACCAAAGGTCTACTAGCCATCCATTCAGCTTCTTTCGCATCAATTAAGGCTTTTTGAACCTGTGATTGAATCTTGAATAACGAATCTGTATCGTTTTCATACTGTGCGATTGCTGCCTCATGTGCTAAATCATCTGGATAACCCAAAAGCACAAAATTCTTTTCAAGTTTGTTTACCTGATTCTCTTTAAGAAGTTTTTGGAATTGTTCTTCCCTTTCAGCTTCTTTTTCTGCTTTTTCAACACTTGCTTTCTCTACTTCACTTAGACTTTCCTTATACTTTTTCTTGTAATCAGAAGCCTCTGCACACGCTTTGTCTGTTGCTCTTTTTAACTTTGCAATTTCAATCATTGCCTGCTGCAACTGTTCTTCTACGCTAAGTGTTTTTTCTTCTTTCTTCTCTTTTGTTGTTGGTTGTTGAGTTACCTTTGTTTCTTCAACTTCCACATTTGCGTTTTCTTCGTTACCCATATTTAATTACCTCTACTTTCTGCGTTTTTAATTCTTCTCTGAATCTTTTCTTGTGCGACATTTGTTTTAATGTCTGCTTTCTCTAGCCGACAAAATGTATTAAAAAAGGACACGATTTCTCGCATCCTTAATTGTTATGAGTATGATAAAGAGCATCTACAATTGACACATTCTTCATCTGTTCCATTTTCATAATCCTTTGGCATCATCATTTGACAATTACCAACATCAAACATTTCTTCAATTTTTATTCTTTTACCATCAACATATCTATGCGTATGTCTTACTCGTCTATCTTGCATTGTGTGCCAAGTCTTATGTGTTTTACCCATTGTTATTGCTTCTTGCAATTCTTCATAATTGAGTACAACATTACTTTCATTCTCAGCATCAAATATTGACCTATCTTCTGACGTATACCAAGCATTATCAATATTATCTATTGTTGAACTGATAATATCGTCTGTCATATCTTCAATGTGTTGTTTTATATATTCATCAATTACCACATAATCAATAATTGCTTGTATATATCTATCCATGAACTGATTTTTAATGCTATCAGTATCAATTAAATCAACACTATCGTAGAAAAGAATCAAATAAAAAAGGAAGTCGATTGCATCTTTCAACTTCCTAGCTACTTCTATTCGTTTTCTTTTATCTTCTTCTGGTATATCCATTACTTTAAAATATTCTTCAAACGGAATACCACGTTTTTTGAAATTAATGTTATTTACTTCATCAATTATCTGCATAAGCATTACCCTTTAAGACTAGGACTATTCTCTGATTGATCACTTTCATCTTGACTAATTCTATCTGCATCTGGTTCACTTTCGTCAATGCCACCAACAGCATTGTTTTCTGTTTCTTTTGGCGCAAATACACTAGCTTGGTACATTTCAATCATTTCTTTAGAATCTTCCCAAACTTGGTTTACATCTTCAAAAGCATTCATTGCTTCAAGTGCGTGTCTACCGTTAATACCATGACTAACAACTGTAGCAAAGAAATTAGCCTTTGTTGTCAACTCATATGTCTTTTGACGTTTGATATTTGGCTTAACATCACAATGTCTTAATTCACGCAATGGACTATCAACTGGAACATTTCTTGATTTCAGTACTCTGCGTTGATACCACTGCTT
>CATQJL010000029.1:0-31493 GCA_958299035.1 Cylicocyclus nassatus
AAGCAGTGGTATCAACGCAGAGTACTCCCCCGACACAGACGATCCCGAAATCGACGGGCCTGCCCGTCACTTCACGTTCATTATCAATGGCGTGCCAGTCTTTGCCCGTGGCGCCAATCTGGTCCCGCAGTCGATGCTGCCGGGATCGGTGACTCCCCAGCAGGATCACGACCTTGTCCGAGCCTGCCGCGATGCCAATATGACGATGGTGCGCGTCTGGGGCGGCGGTGTCTACGCTTCCGACGCCTTCATGACTGCCTGTGACGAATACGGCATCCTCGTGTGGCACGACTTTATGTTCGCCTGCATTGACTATCCCGGCGACGATGAAGAGTTCATGTCCGAGGTCCGTACCGAGGCTGACTATCAAACCCGCCGTCTCGCTAATCATCCGAGTCTGGCGCTGTGGGCTGGAGGCAATGAGGTGCAGGCCATGCACCAGGCGGTCTGGAATAATCTTAACCCGGGCCCATGGGGATCCGAGATCTTCGACGAGGTCTTGCCTGAGGCGGTTCGTCGCAACAGCCCCACCGTGAACTATTGGGCCAACAGCCCGGCCACTGATGTTGACACCGACCCTCGCGTTAATGGCACCAGGGCCGGTGATCGTCACGCATGGGAAGTGTGGCATGGCGCGGACGTGGGAGCAGGGACGCACGAGGATTATTCCAGCCCTGCCGAAGCCATGCACTATCACCGCTATAGCTATGACACCGGGCGGTTCATTAGCGAGTTTGGCATCCACGCCAGTGCTGACCTACCCGCCCTCGGCAGGTGGTTAGGGAATGATCACCTCAACCTCGACGACCCCATTCTTCTCGCGCGTAATAAGGACACCCCGAAGGCCAAAGGGATGGCCCTCATTGATTACGAAGTAGGCAAACCGACATCGGTTCAGTCCTACGTCACCTACAGCCAGGTGGTGCAGGCCGAGGGACTCAAATTCGGCATCGAGCATTACCGGCGCCGTTGGCCTCACTGCGCTGGCGCCCTAGTGTGGCAGCTCAATGAACCTTGGCCTGGAATGACGTGGTCCCTGCTCGACCACGACCTCGGGGCCAAGCCGGGCTACTACGCTACAGCTCGAGCCTTCGCCCCGGCGCTGTCCATCCTGCGCCTGACTGACGATTCACTGGAGGTATGGGTCAGCAATGCGCGTCCCACCCGAGTCACCGATACCGTGACAGTCACAATCGAAGGATTTGACGGAAGCATCGACCAGACACATCGAGTCAAAGTATCCGTTCCTGCGTCCACCTCCCAGATGGTGTGGTCAGTACCGCGCGCCCAGATCCCCGTCAACGGCAGCCACTACATATGGGTCGAAGGATCGGTTCTGCCTGCTAACCGACTCTTCCTGACACGCATCGGCGACCTCAACTTGCCCGAGGCGCACCTCGACGTCAAGGTAGACGTGACGGAACCAACTACGGCCACAGTGACGGTGGCAACGACGACGTTCGCCTACTTTGTGCGAGTTCTGACGCCGTGGCCGGGTGCGCGACCCGACATCTCAGCCCTTGATCTACGTCCCGGAACGAAGGCCGTCGTCACTGTGACTGGTCTTCCCGAAGGGTTCGACCCCGATGAGATCACAGTTCGCCACTTCCTCGACGACGTTGACCGATGACGTCGTCGGACTGACCGGCTCAACATGACGGGGGGCGCCCCAGTGGGCACCCCCCGTTCATCTGCTAAATCCTCAGTCGAGGTAGTCGCGCAGTACCTGAGAGCGACTCGGATGACGCAGTTTCGACATGGTCTTGGACTCGATCTGGCGGATGCGCTCCCGAGTAACACCGTAGACCTTGCCGATCTCATCCAGGGTCTTGGGCTGTCCGTCGGTCAAGCCGAATCGCATCGACACAACACCGGCCTCTCGCTCGGACAAGGTATCGAGGACATCATGCAGCTGCTCCTGCAACAGGGTGAAGTTGACGGCGTCTGCTGGCACGATGGCCTCAGAATCCTCAATAAGGTCACCAAACTCAGAATCGCCATCCTCACCCAGTGGGGTATGCAGCGAGATCGGCTCGCGACCGTATTTCTGCACCTCAATGACCTTCTCTGCGGTCATATCGAGTTCGCTGGCAAGCTCTTCCGGGGTGGGCTCACGACCTAGGTCCTGGAGCATCTGACGCTGGACGCGAGCCAGCTTGTTGATGACCTCGACCATATGCACAGGGATACGAATAGTACGAGCCTGGTCGGCCATGGCGCGGGTAATGGCCTGCTTGATCCACCACGTCGCGTACGTAGAGAATTTGTAGCCCTTGGTGTAGTCGAATTTCTCGACGGCACGAATGAGACCGAGGTTGCCCTCCTGAATGAGGTCAAGGAAGAGCATGCCGCGACCGGTGTAACGCTTAGCCAAGGAGACGACCAGACGGAGGTTGGCCTCCAATAGGTGGTTCTTCGCCACCTTGCCGTCCTCGGCGATCCACTCGTAATCCTCGCGGTCCTTCTCCCGGATCTTGGCATCCGGGTCGGCTAGCTGCTCGCCGGCAAACAGACCGGCCTCAATGCGCTTGGCGAGATCAACCTCTTCGACGGCATTGAGCAGAGCTACTTTGCCGATCTGCTTAAGGTAATCCTTAACGGGATCTGCGGTAGCGCCGGCGACCATGACGGTCTGCTCGGGCTCGTCAGCGTCATCGTTATCAGACAAGGAGAACGCCTCGGTCTCCTTGTTGATCTGCTGCTCGTCCTTAGCAGCCTCGGCCGGGTCGTAGTCACGCTCGTCAACATCGTCGAGGGAGCGCTTCTTGCCGCCAATAGTCAGCACAACGTCGTCACCGTCGCGCTCCACGGTCACATCGACCTCACCGGATGCGGCTTCGGCGACGGTCGTTTCCTTCTTCGCCTTAGTGGTCCGCCTCTTAGTTGTCGACTTTTTGGCACCACCGGACGACGCGTTTCCAACAGTCTTCGTACCCGAAGACTTCGTCGTCTTACTCGCCGCTGTCTTGGTGGACTTCGCGGCCGTCTTAGTGCTGGTGGGCTTCGTCGTGGTTTTGGCCCCAGATGACTTAGCCGTGGGAGTCTTGGCCCCACCAGCGGACTTGTGAGCCGACGACTGGCTTGCCTTCGTCGCAGTGGTCTTCTTCGCCCGACCGGTCGTACCGGTCTTAGCAGAGGTGGAACGTGTACTCTTCCTCGCGGTGGCTATCTTCGCCTCCTCGTCTGCAGCGGTGTTTGCAGTGCTGGACGTGGTGGTCGACACGGGTATCCTCTCCAAGGACTGACCAGTCCTTCAGTGCTGTCCCCTCCAAATGGGCCCATAAAGATCGACGATCACCGCCCCATGAGACCCAAGGGCATACGACGCCCAGGAGGCGTCAAGACCCTGCATTTATTGTGGCATCATCCGCGCGTTAACACAAACTGGCTCTCACCAGTTCCCTTCTACTGCCACGGAATGGCTGCGTCGAGCAGCCATGTACGACCACAGTCTGATCCTCTGATGTTACCCACGACCGCAGACACTCATCGGCCACTCAGGGATGACATTCGACCCTCTATGACGTTGATATAGGTGTCAACCAGTCCGACGGAGAAAGGCGAAGCATATGGACACCAAGTCCCGGGTTCGTACCACCGATGGCATTGATGGTAAGGACGCAGTCGGCCTCTACCTAGACGGGATCGCCCGCACGCCCCTACTCAACGCCGCAGAGGAGGTTGCGTTAGCCCGCCGGATCGAAGCGGGCGTGTTTGCACGCGCCATTCTCGAAGGCCACGCGGAAACCACATCGGATACCACCACTAAGGAACTACACCAGATTGCAGCCGACGGAGACGAAGCCCTGGCCCACTTCGTGCGCGCTAACCTGCGTCTGGTCGTGTCGGTGGCCCGCAAATACGGTCGGTCTCAGAAGCAGTGGTATCAACGCAGAGTACTGTGCAGGAAGGCAATACCGGGCTCATACGCGCCGTCGAGAAGTTCGACTACGCCAAGGGATTCAAGTTCTCGACCTACGCCACCTGGTGGGTCCGTCAGGCTATCAGCCGAGGCATCGCGCAGCAGGGTCGCATCGTCCGCCTTCCGGTGCACGTCGCTGAACAGGTGAATCAGGTGTCGGCTGCCCGCCGCAACCTCGAGCGTCAGCTGGGTCGCGAGCCCGAAACCTTCGAAATCGCCGACGAGTTGGAGATCACCGAGGAGCGTGTCATCGAGCTCATCCGCTTTGGACGTGACCACGTCTCTCTCGACGCTCCGGTTGAGGACGACGGCGACACTAGCCTGGGCGACCTCATCGCCCGCGAGACCTCTCCTGGTCCTGACGACATTGTGCTCGACGCCGAGGACCGCAGTCGACTTGAAGGGCTCCTTGACGATCTCGACGAGCGCTCTGCCGACGTGGTGCGTCGCCGCTACGGACTCGTCGATGGACGCCAAGCCAAGCTTGCCGACATCGGCAAGGTGTGGGGAATCACCGCCGAACGTGTGCGTCAGATCGAACGTGCTGCCCTAGCCAGCATGCGTCAACGTAACCTCGCCACGATGGCGGCCTGACATCTGCACACGGTGGCTCCGGACCCTTCCGGGGCCACCGTCGCGTTCAGAGGACATCACGTGCCACGGCCAAGCGGAAACGTTACTGAGGCGTCGAGGTCGTTCACATCTACCAGCCTCATGACCCCCTCCTGGCAGCAGGACGCGATGAGTTTGCCATCCTGCATCAGTCGGCCCATGGAGAAACCGAGCAGGCCTGATGCGCTCGGAGAAACCTGGTCGTAGAGCATCCAGCAGTCGGCCTCGGCAGTCCGGTGGAACCACATGGCGTGATCCAGCGATGCCGGATTGACGACCATACCCGATGGCACCGATCCCAGGTGTGGCATAACAGCACCAGCCATGAGACTGATATCGGAAATGTAGGCGAGGATCGCACGCTGCACAACGCGGTCGTCAGGAAGGCTCGCGGTGGTGCGTACCCACAAACTCAAGTGGGTGACGTGGTTGGGATCGACGAGCTGCGATCCGTCACCGGCCAACCGCACGTCGAGCGCATCCCACTCCTTGACGGTGGGCATAGGTCGCCCGAACATCTGTTCGAGGGCCTGGGCTAGGGTCGGACAGCGATCCGGGTCCGGAAGACAGTCCGGCATCGGATCGGAGTGCTCCGGGCCGTCCTCGCGGTTCTTGAAGGACAGTTCCGCGGTGAAGATCGTCCGACCGTGTTGGCGAGCGTTGACACGGCGAGTGCTGAAGGTGCGACCGTCACGAATTCTCTCGACATCAAAGATCATCGGCAGATCGGTGCGTCCAGCATGTAGGAACAGCGCGTGCATGGAATGGGCGGTCCGCTCAGGAATAGTGCGGGCACCAGCAACCAGAGCCTGAGCCAGTACCTGGCCCCCGAAGGTCCGCTGCCACGTCGTGTGTGGTTGCCGGCCTCGAAACAGATCGAGATCGAGGTCTTCAAGATCGAGCAGGTCAAGCAGTTCAGCAGTCGTCGATGGCACCTAACCACTGTGCCAGATCAGGCAACGTGTCATGGCAGCTCTCGCCAAGGCGGCGCACTCACTAGCAACAACGGTTGAAGAAATCGATCCGCGCCTGGAAGAACTGGGAGGGCGAAAGACCGAGCGTAGGCTCGGATCTCGCGCACATAGCCAGTGCACGACGTTAGGACAGCTTGGCTATCGCCATACGAATTCGCTTGGGTGACACACTGACACGAGTACCGAGTTTTTGAGCGAAGTACTGGACGCGCAACTCCTCCAGCATGAACCCAATCTCCTCGACCTCGGCGGGTAGTTTTCCAGCCGGTTGCTCCTCGCACAGGGCGTCATAGTCGGCCAGGAGAGGCTCCAGCTCGGCCATCTGGCGGGGATCGCGTGAAGGGTTGGTCATCAGGGACTCGATCCGCACGCTCACCCCCTGAATCCAGCGCGGCATGTCGTCATACCAAGGGTCCGGGGTGGCCGAAATGAAATTCTCGAAGACGAGGTCATCAATCTGAGCAACGATGTCAGCATGGATCGCCGGATCCGAGACAGTTGCCAGAGCCTGACGAGCAGCGACGACACGACTGAGGATCCTGCCAGCAGTACGCACCACTCGAGCCATCCGGTCGGCCTGGTCTTGACGAACGACTAGAGCGAGGTCGTCGAATGTCTTCTTGTCGCGAATCCCTGACAGATCACCCGCCTTCTCCTGAGCCACCGAAGCCACCGCCTTATGACGGGCATCGGCCAGTAAGGCTGGGACGCTGGGGTACGGAGACGTTGCCAGGGCCAGCTTGGTGGCGTTATCCATATGCGTAACAACCCACTTCGTCGGGTCAGGAAGGTTGAGGACAAGCAACTTCACGACGCCGGAAGCATGGCTGGTGCGCTGGGCACGAGGAGTGTCGAGGACGGTGGTGCCGACGGAGTCACCTTCATCGACCAGGCATGGGTAGCCGACGGCGTCAGGGCCCTTGCGCGACAGATCAACCCGTTTCGGAATTGGGTCGAAGGTCCACTCCTTCGCACCGTGGATCTGGGGTTGGCCCGCGGCCTTAGTCAAAGATTGGGACACCTTGGGAGCCAAATCAGTCTGCAGGGCGTCGAGATCCTCGGAGCGGGCAATGGGTGCGGGCTGAGATCCCTTGAGTTTGTCCTTACCATTCTTTTTGGATTTCTTACCGACAGGTCTTCCCTCGGCGTCAGTAATGTCGAAACCAATCCGCAAATGGGCCGGGATAGCGGCAATATTCCAGTCATCAGGGTTGATGATGACCCCGGTGAGAGTTCTCAGGGCTCGTCCGAGTTCATTGGTGAAGGGGGCGTGGCGGTCAGCATCGTGGTCTTCCAGCCAGGTTAGCGCCGCTCGGGCACGGTCGGGGGCAGGTACCAGTTGAGTGCGAATGCGCTTAGGAAGGGCGCGAATGAGTTCCGTCGCCAACTCGGTGCGCAAGCCTGGCACCTGCCAGCTGAACGGTGCTGTGGGCACCTGGTTGAGCAGTGCTAGCGGGATAGTGACGGTGACGCCGTCGTGCCCGGATCCCGGCTCAAAAACGTAGCGCACTGGAAGTTCGAGGTTTCCGACTTTCCAGTGGTCAGGGAAAGCGTCGGCGTCTACGGAGCCGGAGTCGACGAGATCGTCGATCGACAAGTCAAGCTGGTGACGGTCTTGCACCCGACGCCACCAAGCGTCGAAATGGGAACCAGAGACGATCCCGTCAGGAATCCGACGGTCGTAAAAAGCGAAGATGGCGTCGTCGTCGGCTACCAGGTCGCGCTGACGACTGCGCTCCTCAAGATCTGCGGCCTCGTCGCGAACTCGATCGTTGTGTTTGAGGAATCCATGATCGGATCGCCAGTTCCGCTCTACGAGAGCCGAACGGATAAAAATCTGTCGGGACGCCACCGGATCGATGCGGCCATAGGTGACGCGACGGTCAGCCCATAACGGCACCCCAAAGAGGGTGCCACGCTCAGTAGCGACCACTGACGCTGTTGATGCTGCCCAATGCGGAACCGCCCAGGAACGCCTGATGAGAGGGCCCGCAACCTCCTCCACCCACTCGGGCTGGACGGCGGCAACTGTCCTGGCCCACAGCCGAGAGGTCTCCACGAGCTCAACAGCCACGACAAGTTCGGGCGACTTACGCGCCAGCAGCGATCCGGGATTAATGGCGAACTTCGTGCCGCGAGCACCGAGGTATTCCTGAGGCCCGGGGCGCTGGCCGTGCCGTTTGGCCGGCTGCCGGAGCTGGACCAGCCCGATGTGAGACAACAGTCCCGAGAGTAGGGCAACAAGAACCCGGTCGGTTGGGGCTGAGGTGCGGTTGACCTCCAGGTGCAGTTCCTTGGCGATCTGGCGGAGTTGGCCGTGCAAATCGTCCCACTCACGCACCCGCAGATAGTTGATGTACTCGGCCCGACACATTCGGCGGAAGGCTGAGGACCCCATTTGACGACGCTGGTGGCGCAGGTAACGCCATAGCCGGTGGATGGCCATGATGTCGCCACCCTCGTCAATGCCGCCCGCCTGGGGGCGTGGGGAGATCTTCCCCCTGGTGTGCGGGGTATGACGTGCCGGAAAGCAGTGGTATCAACGCAGAGTACTTCCTGGTGAATATGCTGGCGGCGGACCTGAGACCAATCCCCCACCTGGTTGTTATCGGTGTTGTCGGCCGCTTGGAGGGTCTGCAGTAGGTTGGCTTCGGTGGCAAAACGGCGATGAAAAGCGTCGGCCTCCTCGCGCTTGTCTGCGGGACGCTCCCGGACGTCGCGAATCGATAGAGCCGCGACGATGACCAAGACCTCGGCCAGGCTACCTTGCCTCGCTCCTTCAAGGAGCATACGTCCCAGCCGTGGGTCCAATGGCACCCGGGCCAGCTGGTGTCCGATCTTTGTTAGGCGCGGAGCGTCACGGTGTCCCGGTTTGAGAGCTCCTAGTTCGTCGAGGAGCCGGATTCCGTCATTGATCCGGGAGCGGTCCGGGGCTTCGACGAAAGGAAAGTCGGTGATGGCTCCGAGCCTGGCCTGGGCCATCTGGAGGATGACCGCGGCTAAATTGGTGCGCAGGATCTCCGGCTCGGTGAATTCGGGACGAGACTCGAAAACTGGTCTGGGAATACAGCCGGATGCAGATGCCCGGTGCCACGCGGCCACATCGTCCGGCGCGCTGGTTGGCGCTGGCCTGGGAGACCGGCTCGATAGGCAGGCGCTGGACCTTGGTGCGCACCGAGTACCGCGAGATACGGGCAGTTCCCGGATCAATGACGTAGCGGATTCCAGGCACGGTCAGGGAGGTCTCGGCGACGTTGGTGGCCAGCACGATCCGTCGTCCGGTATGCGGAGTGAAAACCCGATGCTGTTCTGCGGCCGACAGGCGGGCAAAGAGTGGCAGGACTTCGGTGTTAGACAGATTGAGGTCCGCCAGCGCCTCGGCGGTCTCGCGGATCTCCTGCTCACCAGCTAGGAATACCAGGATGTCACCGCTCTCCTCGCGGCAAAGTTCCTGGACCGCCCGGCAGATACCGGTGACTTGGTCGACAACCTCGTCATCCGGGCTCGTCAGGGACGGGGCTGATGGACGATGGAGGAGCTCATCTTCGTCGTCAATGTCATCTTCGTCATCGGGGCGGATTTGCTCAGAGGGATCCAGCGGGCGATAACGCACCTCAACGGGGTACGTGCGCCCCGAGACCTCAATAACTGGCGCGTCGTCGAAGTGGGCGGAAAACCTGGTGGTGTCGATAGTGGCCGAGGTGATGATGACTTTGAGGTCTGGACGTCGTGGCAGCAACTGTTTCAGGTAACCCAGCAAGAAGTCGATATTGAGGCTGCGCTCGTGAGCCTCGTCAATAATGATGGTGTCATGGGCGCACAAGTCGCGATCATGGGAAATCTCAGCAAGCAGTACTCCGTCAGTCATGACAGTCAGTGCGGTGTCGGAGGAAGCGCGCCGGGTGAAGCGCACTTGATAGCCGACCTGTTCCCCCAGCTCGACCCCCATTTCCTCGGCAACTCGTTCTGCGACGCTGCGCGCGGCGATCCGTCGGGGCTGGGTATGGGCAATCTGACGACGTCCCAAGGCCAGGCAGATCTTGGGCAGCTGGGTCGTCTTTCCCGAACCGGTCTCGCCTGCCACCACCACGACTTGGTGGTGCTTGATGAGGTCGGCAATCTCGTCGGCGTGTGCCGCTATCGGAAGGTCAGTGTCGAAGGTGACGACTCCCCCACCAGGCAGCTCACCTTCCAGTCGTGAATTAGGCATGACCGGTTTAGTCTATGCGGGGCTTCCAACACTCGGCGACCACTAGCCGTTATCAAGCCGAGAAGATCTCCGTCTGTGTGGATTCGGTTGGCAATCTTGCCAATGCCTACGCACCTGGCCAACCGCCGGTAGCTTTCGCAATTCGGCTCGTAGGCGGGGATACTTCACCGATCAGGTCTCCACAGGGGTTCAGGGACGGTGCCTTCGTCGATCCCGGTGTTCGGCGTGATCTTAGTGTCACCACGCGCGGCATATCCGGCTGTCTCGAACCTGGCTGCACTATGACGACCATGGCCGACAGCGAGAGATCCGCAGACACGCCAGACGACTGTTTCCTCAACGTCAGTACATGGTGTTGTAGACGACGGTGAAACGCAGGCGAACGCGTCCTGAAGCCGCCGACGCGACGAGAACAGCAGGCCAGCAGCTCGATATCAGTGGCAGATAGCCAGCGGCGACTGAGCGTGCGCCATGATGGCGCGACTGACACCACCTGCGGTCCAGCCCAAAATCGGGTGCTTCTTCATACCAATCACGAGGAGGTCAACGTTGCCCGAGAGGTCGACTAAGGCGTCGACGGGTTCTCCGGACAGCACGCGGGTCTCGACCTCGACATGGGGATGCTTATTAGCGAGCGGCTTGACGACCTCGTTGAGTCGTTTGAGGGCCTCGTCGTGCACCTCTTCGGAGTCGTTACCAGGAACCGTCACTGCGAGCAGCTTGCAGCCACGGTGGTCAGCTTCAGCGAATCCGAATCCGACAGCTGCAGTTCCTACGCTCTGGGGGCCGACCGCGACCGCAACACATTTCTTGCCACCAGTCGGATCCGGGGTCGAAGCGCGGGAGATGACCACGACGGGCGCTGCCGACATGCCCGCCACAGCCACAGATGTCGACCCGACGAACATACGCTCCAGACCCGAGGTAGCGCGACGGCCGAGCACAACGAGCTGGGCATCGGCGCTGCGATCGGCCAGAATGGCCGCCGGGTTACCCAAGACGACCTCTCCAGAGATCCGATCGGGGTCCATCCCCCGCTCAGTCGCAACATGGATGGCGTCATCAACAACGACCTGACCGGCATCCTGCAGAGCGGTCGGGTCATAGACGACTCCCCAGGCGCCCGCAACGGCAGCGTCATCAACGGCGTGAAGGACAATAAGATCAGCATCTCTCTTGATCGCTGATCCTGCGGCGTAACGGGCGGCACGTAGGCCGTCCTCGGAGCCATCGACTCCGACGATGATGACAGTGCGTTGAGCCTTCGATGAGGTTCGGTCGTCAGTCATGGTGGTCCTCCTCAGTGAGACATCAAAGGCGTTGGCCCTTGTCACATTGTCCCACCATTTGCCCTGAGACAAAGGGAGTCCGGTCAGGAGCCCTCTTCAAAAGTGGTTCTCCCCCGCAGTTTGCGGGCCAATTCGTTGTCCAGCCCATCGGCCAGTCGGGACATGATGGAGACGGCCTGGTGAAGATGCGCGGCGACGAAAGGGCGGGCCATCACCGACATCGTCACGAACACTCGATCTTGATGAAGGGCGAAACGCCCGTAGCGGGATTGCACATTGAGGTCATTGAGTACCTCAACGGCACGAGAACGCCCCTCAACGTCATGGACGAGAGCAGCAAAAAGCAACAATTCCGAGGCATCGGGGGTGGTACGTACGAAGACCATGCACGTCCCTACTCGGATAGCAAAGTCGCCCTCGCTATCGCGGATGGCCGGATGGCCAAACATGTGGGACAACTCATCAGCAACGAGACGGTCGAGGTGATCTTTGTCTACTGGCATGATGGCGGGGACGCTAGCCGCCTCTGTAGGCGACAACGGAAGCTCAGGCTGCAAAATCTCCGCAAGCTGGTCGGGGGCCAGAAACACTGGATGGGGAACACCGAAAATGTCACGCAAAGTCGTTACTGTCAATTCGGCAAGTTGCTCAGAATCGTCCTGACTGCGGTACACCCAGTAGTTATCGGTTTGGTGGACCTTGCAGGTTCCAGGGGCCTGCCATCCTAGGGATCTCAGGCCGTCAAGCTGGCCCGACGTAAGGCATGCACTCTCCGGTAAACAGTTATTGCTGGATGCTTCGGCAAGAATCATCGCGGTATCGTCGCTGCAACCAGGATCATCTTGCACGAAGCGTATAAAGGGAGCCGTGTCGGTGCGCGCGGACAGGGTTGAGATCGTTAGTTCGCCGTCGTCGTCAATAACAGAGACGACCTCCGCCAGACGCTCGGCGAACTGGTCCCACGCCTGCGCTGTGCTGCGATCCAGATCGAACGCAAAGTCTGGTGGCTCGTCCATGGTTCCAACCTAGTAGGTCGCGCCGCTATCTGCAGCTGCCTCTCACGATCCTGCCATCCAACGCATAGCTATCAGCCTCTGGCAGCCGTTATGGACCACACGTGGCGTGGGACACAACAGCGGGGGCGTAGCACCCGCCCCGCCCCCGCTCATAGCGTCATCAGCTACAGCCGCTAGTTGAACCGCACCCCTCGCAGACGTAGCACGATCCCGAGGGACGCATCTTCGTCCCGCAAGTCAAGCACAGGGGGGCGTCAACTTCACGACCGATCTGCTCTTCGAGAAGCTCAGCACTGGTGTGTGCCTCACCAATCTGCTCGACCGCCTCCTGAGTTGCGAAAAGACCGGGCTGGTTAGCTCCGTCTTCATGCACCCGGACGCGGTCGGCCGGCGTGTCCTTGAGGGTCTCAGAGTCGATAAGCTCATCCTCCTCATCAGACAGGTAAGAACCCGTCTGGACATAGCGAGCACGCTCGGCAGCGGTGTAAATACCCAGCTCGGCACGCTCATCAAAGTCAAGGTAGTCGAGGGCCAGACGACGGAAGACATAGTCAATGATCGACGAGGAGATCCGAATATCGGGGTCGTCGGTCATGCCAGCTGGCTCAAACTTGAGGTTGGAGAACTTTTGAACGAAGGATTCCAGCGGCACGCCATATTGCAAGCCGATAGACACCGCGATAGAAAAAGCGTCCATAACACCGGCAAGGGTGGATCCCTGCTTACCAAGCTTGAGGAAGATCTCGCCCAAGCGCCCGGAGTCGTAAGCGCCAGTAGTGAGGTAACCGCCGGCTCCTGCGACCTGGAAGCTGGTGGTGCGGCCCATGCGCGACTTCGGTAGACGCTGACGACGCGGGCGGTACTCGATGCGAACTTCCGGCTCGGCCTTCTCTTCCTCTTCCTTTTTCTTGGCCTCAGAGAGAGGCTGACCGACCTTACAGTTGTCGCGGTAGACAGCCAGAGCCTTGAGGCCAAGCTTCCAACCCTCCATGTAAACCCCGGCGATATCCTCAACCGTAGAAGACTCCGGCAGGTTGACAGTCTTAGAGATAGCACCGGACAGGAAGGGCTGAACGGCAGCCATCATCCGTACGTGACCCATCGGGGCGATGAACCGGGTACCCATAGCGCAATCGAAAACCTCGTAGTGGGCCTCATCGAGATCAGGAGCACCAACGACCGAACCGTTGTCGGCGATGTAGGCGACGATCTTCTCAGCCTGCTCGGGGGTGTAGCCGAGGTTCTTGAGGGCACGCGGCACCGTCTGGTTGACGATCTGCATCGAGCCGCCGCCGACCATCTTCTTGAACTTGACCAGCGAGAAGTCTGGTTCGATACCGGTGGTATCGCAGTCCATCATGAAGCCAATGGTGCCAGTCGGGGCAAGAACGGACGCTTGGGCATTGCGGAAACCATTGGTATGCCCGAGCTTGACGACCTTGTCCCACTCTGCCTTGGCGGCGGTCAAGACAGCGGTGTCATTGTTGTGCAAAGGGTGAACCTGACGGTTGGCATCACGATGCCTAGCCATGACTGCCTGATGTGGCTCAGCGTTTTCGGAGTATCCGCCATAGGGACCGACGATGGCAGCCAGTTCAGCGGAACGCCGGTAGGAGACGCCAGTCATGAGGGACGTGATGGCAGCTGCGAGGGCACGTCCACCATCCGAGTCGTAACCCAGGCCCAGCGCCATGAGAAGGGCGCCCAGGTTGGCATATCCGATACCGAGCTGACGGAAGTTACGTGTCGTCTTACTAATGGCCTCAGTCGGGAAGTCAGCAAAGCAAATGGAGATATCCATTGCGGTGATGACGAGTTCAACAGCTCTGGTGAATTTCTCGACGTCGAAATGGTCATTTTCGTCGAGGAACTTCAGCAGGTTAAGGCTAGCCAAGTTACATGAGGAATTGTCTAGGCTCATGTACTCCGAGCACGGGTTGGACGCGTTGATCCGTCCGGAATTCGGGGTGGTATGCCAGGCATTGATGGTGTCGTCATATTGCAAGCCGGGATCGGCGCACTCCCAAGCAGCCTGAGCAATCTTGCCAAAAAGTTCCTTGGCGTCAACGGTGTCAAGCACCTTGTCAGGCTCGGTGCGGGACATCAGACCGAAGGGCTTACCGTGCTCAACAGCGGCCATGAAGGCGTCGGAGACACGCACCGAGTTGTTGGCGTTCTGATACTGAACGCTGACGATGTCGCGCCCGCCCAGGTCCATGTCGAACCCGGCATCGCGCAGAGCACGAATCTTGTCCTCCTCGCGCGCCTTGGTCTCGATGAACTCTTCGATATCGGGGTGATCGATGTCAAGGACGACCATCTTGGCAGCACGACGAGTGGCGCCGCCTGATTTGATGGTTCCCGCTGAAGCATCAGCACCACGCATAAAGGAGACTGGACCAGAAGCCGTACCACCGGAGCTCAGTAGTTCCTTCGAGGAACGGATACGAGAAATATTGAGACCAGCACCAGAACCACCTTTAAAGATGAATCCTTCTTCTCGGTACCAATTGAGGATCGACTCCATCGAGTCATCCACCGAAAGAATGAAGCAAGCGCTAACCTGTTGGGGACTCGTGGTACCGACGTTGAACCACACCGGGGAGTTGAAGCTGAAGTACTGGTGCACCAATAACCAGGTCAGTTCCTCGCCAAAGACCTTGGCGTCGTCATCAGACGCGAAATAACCGTTCTTACGCCCAGTGGTCACATAGGTATTGACGACTCGGTCGATGAGGGTCTTGAGGCTATCCTCGCGGGCCGGGGTACCTAGAGCACCACGGAAATACTTATTGGTAACGATGGTCGAGGCGTTAACGCTCCAGAAGTCGGGGAACTCGACCCCGCGCTGCTCAAAGACCACATCGCCGGTACGCCAGTTCGTTTGCACGACATCACGGCGTTCCCAGGTCACCTCGTCATAAGGATGAACACCTTCAGTGCTGAAGATGCGCTCAACGTGCAGCCCCTTAGAGCGGCTCGTCCTGCGTGGTGCGGACTTGGTCTCAGTCATGGCTCCCTCTGAATTTTCAGTGATACGGGTGGTTGGTGTCGGTACTTAGTGCGAACTGTGGCACGCTCGGCACACAGCTCGTCAGAACAGTGGCTCGTCCTGCTTTGAAAGCCGTTTACGACTCGAGGACTTCGTTTTATCGGAGGATTCGTCGCGCAACCGATCAATCTCAGTAGCGAAGTCCTCGATGGTGTTGTAGTTCAAGTAAACGCTGGCAAACCTCAGGTAAGCGATGGAATCAAGTTCACGCAGTGGCCCCAAGATCGCCAACCCGATTTCCTCGCTGGGTATCTCCGCGACTCCTCGGGCCCGTAGACCGTCCTCGACGCGTTGTCCCAGCAAAGCTAGATCGGCATCTGTGACCGGGCGTCCCTTGCATGCGTTGCGCACACCACGGATCACCTTGTCACGGGAGAAGGGCTCCTCGATGCCGTTGCGCTTGTGAACTGTCATCTGCATGCGTTCGATGGTCGTAAACCGTCGTTCACACATCGGGCACTGCCGCCTCCGACGGATCGCAGTACCGTCTTCGCATACCCGCGAATCCAGGACTCGAGAGTCATCATGCTGACAGAACGGGCAGCGCATCATCGCCTCCTTCCCCAACCTCACGAGGTTCCGAACAGCTGGCTTACCGTCGCTCTGGAAGACTACTCCTAACTGGGGCCAAAAACACAACTTATAGGGATCATGAAACTACCTGCCACAACATCTGGTATTCAAGGATGATTTTTCGAGGACGATGCTGGACCGTGCGTCAAGTCGCCACGCGCGACACGCCGAAGACGAACGCCCCTGCGACCGGCCCCTCGTCAGGATCTGGCATCGGAGGGTGCCCCAGGTTGATGCGCGTCAACCTGGACAACGCCCATATGATCCTCATGCCCACTGGCAGGATCCCCTTGCCACATCTGGCCGATGCGCCCTAGGGCGAGAATCACCCCGACGATCATGACAGCGATAGTTGCCAGCACAGCAGCATCCCAGAACCGGTTGTGAAGGGACTTACGGCGCGCAGTAGCGCTAGGGCGTCCCGCCATCAATTCCCGTCGATCGATAACGACCACCGGTTCGGCCAACTCATCCTGCCACGGTCCGACGACCAGGTCACCTCGGCGACTGGACGTCGTCTCGATATACCACTCGTACGTCTGAGCACTCATCGGATCACCTCTCTGTCGACGAGAGCCATCCGCTCCCGTCAGCGGCCCCGGGAGATATCCCGGGGAGGGTCCGGCGGCCAAAGGTCCGCCGGTGTCATCAATGACATTCCCCGAACCGACAAGTTCGCCGTCATAACCATGGAACACGAGGAGAACAACCTAGTCAGAGCGGATTAGGTGCCCAGTTTTTGCCCCCACACTCCTCGCACGGAGCCAAAACGCCACTGATGGGGAAACTGTCGTAGCTGCCCTATACCGTGACTGCCATGATCACCGATACGCCCGGAACCGATACCTCGGACCCGGCCGCCGTCTCGTCGGCTGTTCCGTTCACGAATACCCGTGAGCCCTCTGCCAAGGAACGCGAAGTCTTGGCAGCCGTCAAGGAAGGGCTGCGTCGCGACGGCAAAGCCCCAACAGTTCGCGCCCTTGCTGAGATGACAGGAGCTGCGAGCACATCAACAGTCCAGCGGCGTATTTCGTCCCTCATCGATCTAGGGCTGCTACGTCGAACCAATGGCACCCTCGAGGTGGTCGAAGAAACCGTCGAGTCCAGCGATCCGCACGGACCGCAAGCCTTTCAAGTCAAACTCCTCAATCCGAGTAACGAAGAACACGATGAAACCGTCATCGCGGTGCCACCTCAGCTTCTAAGTCACGGCGAGCACGCAGTGATCATCGTCCGCGACGACGGAATGTCTCCCGATATCCACTCCGGAGATCTTGTAGTGGTGCGACGTATATCGGTAAGCGATCTGCCCGACGATCCACCTGAGACATACCTCGTAGCAGCCACAGCGGGCGGAACGACCGTCGTTCGCACTTTATCCAACGTCTCGGGACGGCGATGGCTGTTGGCATCCAACCCTACCCACTCACCAATCAATCTCGATGATGCTTCTCTGCTGGGTCAGGCTGTGTCCTTGCTGAGACGACTCTAAAGCGGCCCAATAAACCACTTAGCCGCAGGGCTCTCTCCCCTATCCTTGGTGTGCCTCGGCCGAAATCGATCACGACGAAAATACCGGGTCCGGGTCAAGAACTTCATCATTATTCCCCCAGTCTTCGCAACGCCCCAACAGCCATCTCTCGATCGGTCGTAGTCCAAAAGGGCGGCATCGACGCCCGCAGAAAATTGCCGTACCTAGCAGTCACCAGCCGTGGGTCGAGAACGGCGACCACCCCGCGATCGTCAGCACGACGGATGAGACGACCAGCCCCCTGGGCCAACAAGAGCGCGGCATGGCCAGCCGACACCGTCATAAATCCATTGCCACCAGCGTCCTCAACAGCCTTACTCCGGGCTGCCATGAGCGGGTCATCAGGACGTGGAAACGGAATCCGATCAATAACAACCAGACGGCAAGTGCCGCCAGGAATATCGACCCCCTGCCACAGCGACACAGTTCCAAATAGACAAGTACGCGGATCAGCCGCGAATCGCCGAGTGAGATCAGCCAGGTGCCCTTCTCCCTGGCACAGGACCGGAATATCAGGCATAGCACTGCGCATGTGCTCAGCAGCAGCTATAGCATTGCGCTGGGAAGAAAACAGTCCTAAAGTCCTCCCACCGGCTGCCCACACGAGCTCAGCAAGATCATCAAGAACCTCAGGTGCAATACCGTCGCGCCCCGGGCGGGGCAACGACCTACCGACATAAAGAATTCCTTGCTTTGAGTAGTCGAAAGGTGAACCAACATCAACTCCCCGCCATCCCATCTGAGTCTCGAGGATTTCCGGAGCGTCTCCCTCAATTTGCTCGAGCGGGGACAGTCCGACATCGCGCGCTATCGCGAGAAAATTACCACCGATGCATAAGGTCGCCGAGGTTAATATCGTCGTGGACTGAGCAAAGAAATTCTCTCGTAGCAAGCCGCCAACACTCAGCGGAGCGACGTGAATGCTGCGGTATCCCTTCTCAGACTCAGAGACCCACACCACGTCGGCGGCGGCCAGCCTCACCATGCGTTCGGCGGTCTCGAAAACCTCCCGCATCGCGGCTTGAGCCTGTACTCTCTCCGCATCGACTGGTTCCCTAGAGTCCTCGTCATTTCGGCCCAGCTGGCTGACTGCCACGCGAGCAAGGTCACGCAACACGGCACAGGTCTGGATGACTTGGGCGTCCGGCGTGGTGACCCGACCTGGGACGGTGGCCTCCAGGGCATGGTCCATGGAATCAGCCTGATTCAACAGGTCGGCGCCCACGTCGTCATCGAGCCACGTCATAGCCCGCTTCGCCGTCGTCGTCACGATAGCTGGAGAGAGGTCCTTCGAAGCGGCCCTGGTAAACCGGTTTACCAACTCATGGGCTTCGTCGATAATGACCGTGTCATGCTCCGGTAGGACGCGTCCGCCATTGAGAGCATCGATCGCGAGCATCGCGTGATTGGTGACCACCAGGTCAGCATTTCGGGCCTGCTCCCGCGCAGCCTCCGAGAGGCACTCACTGCCAAATGGGCACCGCTGAACCCCAAGACACTCATTGGCTGGCACGCTCACCTGAGTCCATGCGAGCGGAGTATGGGCAGGAGCATCGTCGCGATCACCCAGTCCAGATTCCTCAACCTGTTTTTCGGCCCATTCCCGCAACATGACAACCTCGGCGCCCAGCGTAGATTCCGGAGCTGCTTCGACCTCCCGACCGTCGTCGGCGGCGACAACGAGATCTGCGCCGGGGACGAGGGCATCCTGTCCCTTGGTGCGGGTTGAACCACCCCGCACCTTGTGCAGGCAAATATGGTTGTTCCGTCCTTTGAGGACTGCCACCCTCGGCCTACGAGACAAAACCTTCTCAGATGCGTCAAGGATGGTCGGAATATCCTTGTGGGCAAGCTGAGCCTGCAAGGCAAGCGTAGCGGTAGCGACGATGACTTGTGCCCCTTTTTCGACGCAATAGACCAGGGCCGGAGCCAAGTACCCGAGGGACTTTCCCGTTCCTGTGCCGGCCTGGACCAACAAGTGCAGCTTGTCGCGCATAGCTTGGTCGACAGCTTTAGCCATCGCGACTTGGCCCGGCCTCTCTTGACCACCCATCTCAGAGACGGCAGTGCTGAGCAGGTCACGACACATCTGACTGACGTCTGCCGGCTCAGACCCCATCACAAGCCTCTTCGACCTCGGCCGCTAGAGCAGGGTGAAGGTGAGCGACGACATGAATGCCATCAGCAGTGTGATCAATGAATCCGATAGTTCCGTTGTGGTGAATCTTGTCCATAAGATCCCCACGCGCATAAGGAATAACGACGTCGACGCGCTGGGAAGGTATGGGAAGTCCGGCCTCGATGGCCTCGACAAGCTTATCGATTCCTTCACCTGTATGAGCAGAGACTAAGTAAGCCCCCGGGAAGGTAGAGCGCAAGGTCAAGATGGTTTCATCGCTAAGACGATCAATCTTGTTAAGGACGAGAATCTCAGGAATATTACTGGCCCCAATCCCCGACAGCACCCCGCGTACTGCGTCGACCTGGCCGAGTGGATCTGGATCATCTGCATCCACAACGTGGAGGAGCACATCGGCCATCGCCGTTTCCTCCAGAGTAGATGCAAAGGCCTCGACGAGGTCGTGCGGCAAGTGTCGAACAAATCCCACCGTGTCAGTGAGGGTGTAGACCCGACCGTCGGAGGTGGTGGCGCGTCGAGTCGTGGGGTCAAGGGTTGCAAACAGAGCATTCTCGACGAGTACCCCGGCGCGGGTAAGCCTGTTGAGCAAGGAAGACTTACCAGCGTTGGTGTACCCGACGATGGCCACTGATGGCACCTTGTTTCGGATGCGATCGGCCCGTTTGGAGGCACGGGTGGACTCGATGTGCGTGAGACGACGACGCAACACCGCAATCCGATGGCTAATACGTCGACGGTCAGTCTCGATACGGGTCTCACCGGGACCACGACCACCGATACCAGCACCTCCGGCGGCTCGTCCACCAGTCTGACGCGAGAGATTGCCGCCCCAACCACGCAATCTCTGCTTGAGATAATTAAGCTGGGCCAGCTCCACCTGAGTACGACCCTCAACGCTGCGCGCATGTTGAGCGAATATGTCGAGAATCAGGGCCGTCCGGTCCACAACTTTGACCTTGACCCGATCCTCGAGGTTGCGCAACTGAGCGGCGTCAAGTTCACCATCACAAATGACAGTATCGGCGCCAGTCGCCCGCACCACCTCGGCAAGCTCTGCCACCTTGCCCGAACCAATGTACGTCGCCGGATCCGGGGTAGTCCGATGTTGCATGACAGCTTCGAGTACCTGAGATCCCGCCGTTTCAGCAAGGGCTTTCAGCTCCGCCATAGTGTTCTCGGCGTCTGCGGCAGTTCCCTGAGTCCACACCGAACACAGCACCACTCGTTCCAGCCTCAGTTGACGGTACTCAACCTCGGAAATATCCGACAGATCAGTTGACATACCTGGCACGCGTGTCAGCGATAGGCGTGCATCCAGATCAAATTGGTCACCGTCGTAGTCACTCTGATCCTCGCTAAAACCGTTGTTGTTCTTCAGCGCGTCTTCGCGCTCGTTATCGATTTGTTCGATCTCGCTCACCCGGTACCCATCCTCACGCCCCAATGCCATCGCGCTAAGTGTAGGAGGACGTTCCGACAGGTTGACAAGAGCGTGTTCGCCCTCTCATCCATTCGGCAGATTCACCTTGCCAGCGGCCAGGATCACGGCAGGACCGGTGAGGATAGCCCGGTAGCCGTCATCGAAAGGGCTCAGCGTGACGACGACTCGCCCACCCGGAACTTGGACGGTCCACGGTCCTCGATGTCCGGTGCGAGTGGCCATGGTTGCAGCAACTGCCACCGTCCCCGTACCGCAAGACATCGTCTCCCCCGAGCCCCTCTCGTAGACTCGCATCGCCACGGTGTGCTGGTCTATCTGCTCGACAAATTCGACGTTGACGCCATCAGGAAATGCAGATCGTGGCCGCCAAGTCGGTGAGTCATTAAGGTTAATATCACAGACTGTGGTGTGGTCGGTCACAACAACAGCATGCGGGTTGCCCACGTCAACCTTGCACGCCGGCCACCACATATCTTGATGCTCGATGGTCACCTCGTCGGACTCAACCCTGACTGTTCCCATGGTCACGGACACATCACCGTCGTCATGCAGTCTAACGTGGCGCACCCCAGCGCGCGTCGCGACGTCAGCTTCAGTAGTCGTCATGCGCCCGGTCTGGACGAGATAGCGTGCGAAGACACGCAAACCGTTGCCACACATTTCAGCGATGGTGCCGTCAGCGTTGCGATAATCCATGAACCACAGGTCAGGATCGCCATTCCAGTCCTCAACATCACCGGACCGCAGAGCTTGCAGAGTACCGTCGGCCCCGATCCCGAATCGGCGATGGCACAGCCAACGCACCTGCGCGGAAGTCAGCGGGTCCTGCTGGTCGACGATGACGAAGTCATTGCCGGTGCCGTGTCCTTTCCAGAAGGTCGTCATAGCGTCAATCCTCCTCGTCGGTCGTCAGGGCGGTCAACACCCTCGCCACAACCCGGTCATCAAGGTCTGGGGCGAGGGCATTGAACCACTCAATGCGATCGTCACGGCGGTACCACATGAGCTGTTTACGGGCGAAGCGACGAGTGCCAATGATGGTCCTACGACGGGCCTCATCCTCGTCGTAGTCCCCATTCAGATATTCCAGCACCTGGCGGTACCCCAACGCACGGCTCGCCGTCAGCCCTTCGCGGAGACCGACGTTAGCTAGGGAACGCACTTCGTCGACGAAACCGTATGCCCACATCTGGTCAACCCGATCGGCAATACGCTGGTCTATGTCTTTGCGCGACAGTTCTAAGCCCATTTGCACCGTCTTAGGCCAGTGGAGGGTCCCGTCGGGGATCGTGGCAGTAAAGGACCCTGTCAGGTCAATAACTTCGAGGGCACGAACGATTCGCCTGCCGTTGCCGGGCAAGATTGACTCAGCCGCCTTGGGATCGCGACGGGCAAGCTCGTCATGCAGAACTCGCGGCCCCTCGGCATCTAGCTTCTCCTGCCACCGAGCCCTCACTTCCGGATCAGTTGGCGGGATGGACATTTCGTCAATGATGGCCTTGGTGTACAGCGCAGACCCTCCCACCAAGACAGGGATGACACCACGCGACAGACAATCCTCGACGGCATCACGGGCCAGCGTCTGCATCAGTACTAGCGAGGAGGGCACAGTCACATCAAGAATCGACACCAGGTGATGCACTACCGTGCGCTGCTCGCGCAGTGTAGGGGTGGCAGTGCCAATGTCCATCCCGCGATACACCACCATCGAGTCAGTATTAATAATTTCGGCGGGGTGCTCATCGACATACAAGCGGCGGCACACTCGCACCGCTAGCCCTGATTTTCCGCTAGCAGTGGGCCCGACGAGGCAGATGACCGGCAAATTCACATATTCATTTTTGCGCACCGTCGCGACATCCTTACAACAACGCGTAGAGCGAAAAACCTCGCAAGGGTGGACTATCCCATGTGTAGCCTTGCAAGAGTCATCCCCGAGAGGGGGAAAACTCCCGAAAGGAGATCACATGGGACTCTTCGATAAGGCCAAGGACGCCATCAGCGACCGCCAGGACGACATCAAGAATCAGGCCAGCCAGCACAGCGATCAGGTCGAGCAGGGCATCGACAAGGCTGGCAACACTGTCGACGACAAGACCGGCGGCAAGTTCTCCGATCAGATCGACAAGGGCCAGGACGCCCTCAAAGACAAGCTTGGCGACCTCTGAGTCGTCCACAACATAACGCAGTCTGTCCCAGGGACCCGCTCCGGATGGGAGCGGAAGTGCTGCAACACGAGGGGTGGTGCTCCATTGAGCGCCATCCCTCGTCTATCTTCCTCACTGTCCGTAAAATGCCATACCTGTAAGACCCATCGATCAGTGTCTCGGCACTCCCACGGTGGGAAGCCCGAGCACCGTAGGAGTATCCTGGGGCACCTGCCCCTGACGGGCGTGCCACGCGTCTCCCCCGCGAGTACGACGTAAATTCACCAAGCCACCATCAGCGACCAAGTGATGCGGGTGACCAGACGTAATAACAACCTCACCGATATCACCGGGACGCGGCACATCATCACCGGGGTTAAGACTGACGTGAACCAAGCGGTTGTCACGGGCACGGCCCGTAACGCGATGGGTAGCTTCGTCCTTGCGACCCTCCCCTTGCGCAAACATGACCTCGACAGCCCGTCCAACCTGGGCCTTGTTCTCTTGCCAAGCAATGTCGTCAACGAGCTCGACAAGTTGCTCGTAGCGCTCCTGGACGACCGGTTTTGGAACCTGATCCTTCATGACGCCAGCCGGAGTGTTAGGACGGATGGAATATTGGAACGTGAAAGCCGCAGAGAATCTCGACTCCTCGACGATTCGCATCGTCTCGGCGAAATCTTTGTCGGTTTCACCCGGAAAACCGACAATGATATCAGTAGTAATAGCAGCGTGAGGGATGGCCTCGCGCACCCGGTCGAGGATGCCCAGGAACTTCGTGGATCGATACGAACGGCGCATCCGACGCAGCACCTCGTCAGAACCGGACTGCAGCGGCATGTGCAAGCTTGGCATGACGTTAGGAGTCTCAGCCATAGCCTCGATAACGTCGTCGGTAAAAGCGGCCGGATGCGGCGAGGTGAACCTCACCCTCTCTAGGCCGTCGATGTTTCCGCAGGCGCGAAGCAGCTTAGCAAAAGCGCCACGATCGCCGAATTGAACTCCATAGGAATTGACGTTTTGACCTAGTAGCGTAATCTCCTGGACTCCCTCGTTAACGAGGGCACGGATCTCAGACAGGATCTCGCCGGGACGGCGGTCAGTTTCTTTGCCACGCAACTGCGGGACGATGCAAAAAGTACACGTATTATTGCAACCCACCGAGATGGACACCCACGCTGAGTAGGCGGAATCGCGCCTGGCAGGCAAATTCGATGGAAAGGTGACCAGAGACTCCTCAATCTCCACCTGAGCTGTTGCATTGTGGCGAGCTCTCTTAAGTAGAACCGGCAACGAACCAACGTTGTGGGTACCAAAAACGACGTCAACCCACGGAGCTCGCGCAACCACGGTGTCCTTGTCCTTCTGAGCCATGCAGCCGCCGACAGCTAGCTGCATCCCAGGATGGGCCGACTTTACTGCAGCCATGTGGCCGAGGGTGCCGTAAAGACGATTATCAGCGTTCTCTCGCACCGCGCAGGTGTTGAAGACGACGACATCAGCTGGCGCCAAGGTGTCAGTTCTAGGATCGGGAACGTAGCCGGCCTCCTCGAGAAGCCCGGCGATGCGCTCGGAGTCATGGACATTCATCTGACACCCGTAGGTCACGACCCGATAAGTCGGAGCCTCGGTGTGCTGCAAGGTGTTATTGGGCATGGCGCACACACTCTACGTCATATACCCGTCGCAACGTGTACTCGCTGACGAACGTGTCGATCACACCACCGTCTGAAGCACGAGCAGTATCCCGCCATAGACGAGGACAAACACCACCAACGGCCACACGAACTTCAGCCAGTGTGAGTACTTAATGTCCAGCATCTGCAGGGTTGCCATTACCAGGCCAGTAGGCGCCAAGAAGAGCATCGCGTACTGACCCCACTGATACGCACACAGCACAGTAGCCCGCGAGACTCCTGCGGTGTCTCCTAGCGGCGCCATGATCGGCAAGGCCAAGACTGCCAGTCCTGACGATGACGGCACGATGAAGCCGAGCAAAAAGAATACGATCAGCAAGGACAGTACAAAGACCGGACCGCTGACATGAGAGACGACCTTTGCCGACTCATACAGCAACGTGTCAGAAATCAATCCTTCATTGAGAATGTGGTTAATCCCACGCGCCAAGCCAATAATGAGAGAGACAGCAACAAGGCTAGATGACCCTGCACTAAAGGAGTCGACCAATTCTTTCTCACTGAGCTTGTTCGTCCCCGTAGCGGCAATAAGCATGATAATAATCGTAATAGCAAGAAAGGACGAAGCCATAGCTGGGAACCACCAGCCTCGAGCCATGACTCCCCAGACCATAATCGGGAAAGCTGCGGCAAAGAGGAACAGGATAACCTTACGCCGCCAGTCGAAACCGATCTCAGCACCGTCATTACCTAGCGACCACTGGGCTGCGAAAGCTTCTCGGTCTTCCCACGCATAGGAGAATCCAGGATTGGCCTTGACCTTCTTTGAGTACCACGCCAAATAGAGCACCACGGCAATAGCACCTCCGACAAGTCCAATGACGCGCCAGGTCATCCCTTCAGTAAGCCGGATACCAGCGGCGTTCGCACCAATTGCAGAGGAGAACGGATTGATAGTCGAGAAGCAGGTACCAATCGATCCAGCAAGGAAAATTGAGCCCACAACAACGAGAGCATCATATCCCATTACTATAAATACCGGTGCTAAGATTGGATAGAAAGCAACTGCTTCTTCTTCGAGTCCACAGGTCGTGCCACCTACGATCATGAAGAGAGATACGAAGAGGACAAGCAAAAACTCCTTGCCCTTCGATCTCGCAGTAAGTCGACCAAGGCCAGCTTCGAATGCGCCGCTCGCCTTCACTACCCCAATGAGTCCGCCCAAAACGAGAATGAAGACAATAATGTCGACGGCCTCAATCGTGCCGGTCACCATCCCGTTAGTGATATCCCCAATGCCTGCGGGGTGAGAAGCGACCCGCTCATAGGTGCCTGGCACTGACACTGATCCCGTTATTGATCCCGATGTAAATTCCGAGATCTTCATTGCGACACCGTACTTGTCGAGAGTCGCCTGAGTTGCGGTATGCTTCGTCGTTGCTCCATTCGGGTCCACAATGACCAACTGGTTAGAGCCAGCGGCGTAACTCATCTTTGAGTAACTCCCCGCCGGAATAAACCAGGTACAGACAACAGCTAGCACCGTCAGTACAAAAAGGATGGTAAAAGCCGAGGGAACCCGTAGACGATGGCGGGCCTCGATAGCATCGTTACTAGACAAGGTGCACCTACTTTCTCCTCGCTACAGCGAAGCGACCGATGACGCTGACGGACCCTTCACTGGGCACCGTTACGCCATGAACAATAGCGTCACCACCGGAAATTCGTAGACACCGGGGTTTAAAGACTCGTGCCCGCAAAGCGCACGGCGCTAGTCTTTCGCCATGATCAATGACGCCATACTCCCCACCGGCACCCAGTATGAGATCTCCCATGGCCCTTGGCAGGCCATCGTCACGGAGCAGGGCGCCACCCTTCGCAGCCTTCACTATGAGGGAACAGACGTCATCAAATCCTTCGATGCTGATCAGTCGCCGACCTCATCTCAGGGCCAACAGCTCCTTCCTTGGCCCAACCGCATCCGTGACGGTCACTACACCTTCGACGGTATGGAGCAGCAGCTGGCCGTGAGCGAGGTCGATCGCCACAACGCTATTCACGGTCTAGTGGCATGGTCTCGCTGGTCTTTAGTGGAACATACCGACACATCGGTGACTCAAACGATCCGAATCATGGCTCGTCCCGGTTGGCCTGGAACCATCAGCGTGCGCCTTACCCACCGCTTAAGCGACGCCGGCCTAGCTGTTGAAGTCACCGCGCGCAATGTCGGTACGACAGCGGTGCCGTTTGGATACGCAGCACACCCCTATCTCTGCCTGGGTGGCACCATCGACGACTGGACAGTCGACGCCCCGTTTACCTCGTGGTTACAGGTCGATGATCGGCTGCTACCAATGCAGATGCGCGAGATGGATAGCATCCACACGCTGAACGGTCTCACGGTCGGACAGCGCACCTTCGATACCGCTTACACCGTGAAAGGCGACGGAACCGTCGGATCGCCCGCATGGCGTATCCGGGTCTCCAACGGTGAAACGAGCCACGAATTGTGGGGCGACGCCGCGATGAGCTGGGTGCAAATCTACACTCCAGACGACCGCCACAGTCTGGCCGTCGAACCAATGACCTGCGGCCCAGACGCATTTAATGAGGGCCCGACCCACGGTGACGTCATTCGACTAGAGCCCGGTAATGACGTCACACTGCACTGGGGCATCGCCTGACCCGCGGAAGCTCGAAAGGACAAGGACGGGAGGGCAGGATTCACGCGTCCCCGACGGTCTCTATTGCCTGGAACGAACGGATCACAGTAACCCGGGTCCGTCCGGGAACAGTGACCTGCTCCCCTATTGCAAGGGCGATCTGGCGGGCAAGGCGCGAGGCTTGGTGATCGTCGACGGCGCCCGGGTCGACAAGAATCTGCATCTCACGCCCTGCTTGCAGCGCAAACGCGCGCACGACCCCGGGAAAGCTGGTAGCTATCTCTTCGATGGTGTCCATCCGCCGAACGTGGGCTTCGAGGGACTCACGTCGAGCCCCAGGCCGAGCAGCAGAGATAGCATCCGCGGCCTTGACGATGAAGTCAGTGACACTCACCGGATCAATCTCGTCGTGATGAGCGGCGATAGCGTGAATAACCTCCTCCGATTCACCATAACGACGTGCTAGCTCGGCACCAATAGCAGCATGACTACTTCCCTCGACACCTGGAGTGAGGGATTTGCCGAGGTCGTGTAAAAACGCAGCCCGACGACAGATCTCGATATCAGCCCCAATTTCGGCAGCCAGGTTGGCTGCCAGCCGAGCGCACTCAACGCAGTGATCTAGCACCTGCTGACCATAGGAGGTTCGGAATCTCAATGAGCCGAGGATCGGCAGCAGACGGTCGTCAATATCGTCAATTCCCGCCCTCGACAGAGCGTCAGCGGCAGCATCCAGGCACATGTCCTCGATGCGGTCGACCGCTCGTTGATGGGCTCTTTCGATACTGATGGGGTGAATTCGCCCGTCCTCGACCAAATCGGTGAGAGCCTGCCGAGCCACCTCACGGCGCATTGGATCGAAGCAACTCAATAGCACGATCTCCGGGGTGTCATCAATGATGACGGTCACACCAGTGACTTGCTCAAAGGTGCGAATATTGCGACCCTCTCGACCAATGACTCGGCCTTTCATCTCGTTGCTAGGCAACGGCACGACACTGACGACGGTGTCAGCAACCATCTCGGAGGAACACCGCTGGATAACCTCCGCCACGATATGGCGAGCCTTAGCCTCAGCCGACGCCGTCGCCTCGGTGACGATGGCACGGGCACTGTTTTCGGCGAAGACGCGAGCCTCCCGTCCCAGATGCTCAACGAGCTCATCGCGGGCCTCATCGAGGGACATCCCGGCGACCCGTTCCAATTCGGTAACGATCTGACCATGACGTCGATCAAGCTCGGCATCACGCTCATCAAGTTGTGAACTACGTTCGGCTAGCTCCAACCGGTCCTGCTCGATCTTGTCGAGCCCCTCTTCGAGATGGCGGCGAGCTTCTTGCAGCCGGTGATCGCGTTCGGTCAGTTCTTCAACGGAGCGACGATTAATCTCTAAGAGAGCCTCGGCGCTACGCCGGGCTTGATCAGCATTGTCGGCACGGCGAGCTTCATCGGAGGCCCGGGTGCGGCTGGACTCAAGCTCCGCTCGAGCCTTAGCGACATCCTTGCGGCTATCGGCGAGATCTTGACTTGCCCGGGACAACCGTTCTTGACTTCGGGAGAGTTCCAAGGCCTTGACGTCGCGCTCTGACTCCGCTCGCTCCGCCCTCCTGCCAATGGCTCGACGGTCTGCCAGCGAGCCGATAATAGCTGCTACTGCGAGCACCGATACTGCGATGAGTGCGATGAGCATGGCCCTGTCCTCTCTCACATCCTGACTCGGATCTGCATCGTCGCCCTCATCGTGCCCGGTACGAGGACCGTCAGACACGAGGCAAGCGGTAAACGATATGACTTTAGTCGAACAGCCCAGTCGTCGGAACCTCGGGGGGCTCCTCACCGAGCTCATCACGTGCCGCACAAATGGCAGCCCACGCAATATGGGGACCGTACCCTTTACGGGCCAGCGTCCCAAGGACTCGTCGAGTCAGCCGAGCTTCTTCAATTCCGCGTCCTGCACGCAGTTTGGTTATCGCCAGTTCCGTGGCGGCATCGAGTTCGTCAGCGTCGGTGATCTGAGACGTCGCATCCTCGATGATGTGAGAGTCGACCCCCTTACGAGACAGCTCGGCAGCCACGGCTCTACGTGATAATCCTCTCATCCCATGTCGAGATGCCGTCCAGCGGTTCGCAAAGTCAGCGTCGTCAATAAGCCCCACCTCGGTGAGGCGATCGAGGACCGCCTCACGCACAGGTTCGGGCACCCCTTTGGAATCGAGGATATCCGCGAGCTCACCGCGGGTATTAGCCCGACGATCCAGTCGCTTGAGGCAGATCTCCCGAGCTTCCTCATACCACTGGTCATCAGTCAATTCTGGCTGCAGATCCTGGCGTCGGCGACTCAGAATTCCACCTCGCCAGTTCGGGGATCGACACCTTCAGGGACCTCGGCTTCGCGCAGGCCAAGGTGAGTCAGGATCTTGTCCTCAATCTCATTGGCAACATCCGGGTTACCTCTGAGGAACTTTCGGACGTTCTCCTTACCCTGACCCAACTGCTCATTGTTGTAGCTGAACCACGAACCGGATTTGGTGATGATGCCGCAATCTACGCCCATGTCGATGAGGCTTCCCTCGCGAGAAATGCCCTGTCCGTAAAGGATGTCAAACTCTGCCTGCTTAAAAGGTGGGGCGACCTTGTTCTTGGCAACCTTGACACGAGTGCGGTTACCGACCATCTCTGATCCGTCTTTAAGAGTTTCGACACGCCGCACGTCGAGGCGCACGGACGAGTAGAACTTGAGGGCGCGACCACCTGTCGTTGTCTCCGGGGAGCCAAACATGACACCGATCTTCTCGCGCAGCTGATTAATGAAGATGGCAGTGGTACCGGCCGCATTCAACGCACCGGTCATCTTGCGCAGGGCCTGGCTCATAAGGCGGGCCTGCAAACCAACATGGGAATCACCCATCTCGCCCTCGATCTCAGCCTTCGGGGTCAGAGCGGCCACCGAGTCAACAACGATGAGCTCCAAGGCACCCGAGCGGACGAGGGTGTCAGCAATCTCGAGAGCCTGCTCACCATTGTCAGGCTGGCTCACCAGCAGGGAATCTGTATCGACCCCGAGTTTGCGTGCGTATTCCGGGTCGAGAGCGTGCTCGGCGTCAATAAAGGCACAGATGCCGCCTTCAGCCTGGGCATTAGCGATTGCGTGCAAAGCCACCGTCGTCTTGCCGGAGGATTCGGGACCATAGATCTCCACGATTCTGCCACGTGGGAGGCCTCCGACACCCAACGCGACGTCGAGGGCCACCGAGCCCGTGGGGATAGCGGCGATCTTAACGGTCTCCTGCTCGCCAAGGCGCATGATAGAGCCCTTGCCGTGCTGCTTCTCGATCTGCTGCAAGGCCGTGGCAAGGGCCTTTTCGCGGTCAGCGGTCGCTGCCATGTCGTTCCTTCCTCGAAGGCGGTCTCCCGCCCCATTTGACGCGCGGCACCGCCGCGACGTTGGTCATATGTGGCGATGAGGGAACCCCACCGGGCTCCCGGAGCCATCACCCAAACTGTAGGAGCGGAGTCGGACAATTCGTCAGGCAATTTTGTACCTGTGGATAACTTGCCAACGTGCCCGTCCGCTCAGCTGTGGACAACCCTCCCAAATACCACCGACGACTATCGAGCACGCCATGTTCCGGTTTTGTTCCGCTGCTGTTCGGCTCCGCAACCATGTCGCCGTAGCTGACCGCTACACCTCCAGATCACCGCAAGGAATCGGACAGCTCTAAGGTTTTCCAACACGCCCGCCAGATCATCTTAGCGTCGACTCTATCGGCCAACGCTTCCTGTACGGTCCGCGAGTCAAGACCCGGAACCGCCTGCTGCGCAGCCCAAATGCGGCAGTAGTCGTCGCCAAGCACCTCAGCTAACCGCGTCCACAATTGGGTCTCCGTCATAGTCCAAGCCTATGCGCTTTCGCGCAACCGAGCCCTGCCCATCCCCACCATATGTACTTCCAAAGCCATCACGAGCACCACGAGGGGGCAATAGTGATCGCCAAGAAACGCCGTTACTGTGCTCACCGGTGTGGCCCTACCTGATCGGAACGCCGGGGAATCGGCGCAACAGACTACGACACGGCATACCTGTCGTATCACGCTTCCATTATCGAGCATCACGTGATGGGGGCCACAAACGATGTCAACTATGCTGCACCCTTGCTCCCATCACTGCTACCAGCACGGTAGGATCAGCGCAGAAACGCTCACAATGTCACACAAGCCCGTCAGGCGAACTGGGAGGGGACAATGCCATCGGACGCCCATTAGTACTCTGCGTTGATACCACTGCTT